>VWZI01011413.1:1617325-1652007 GCA_013396835.1 Psilopogon haemacephalus
GGCGGGAGCCGGGGCGGGCCAGGCCGGTGCGCGGCGGTAGCGGCGCTGCTACATCCCCCACCACGATCGCCCTGAACTTTGAGGCTCATCCCAGCCCTGCGCTGGGACTCCGTTCAACCTGCACTGCTGCCTACGACCGAGCCCGCCTCCCCCCCCGCTCCTGCCCCTTCCCATTGGCTAAGCCTACATTTTGGGAGGCCAACCCGCCTGCGTATTGGACGGGGTTTTCTGTCCATCGTCGCGGCCCGGCGCTTCCGTTTGCTGGGTTAGGTGGAGGCGTATCGTCGGGCTGTACGTGTGCGGGATCCGCGATCTCTCCGCCCAGCGATACCTTTCCTCCGAGGGCTACGCCGGAGCCGAGGGGGCGAGAGGCGGGTTTGCACGTCCCGCTGGAGAGGCGCTCCTTGGCTCTGTCCGGCCCGCAGAGGGAACTGCAACGGGGTCCACCACCCCGCTGTGAACTCAGTCCCTAAGGAGGCTGGCGAGGGACTACTTTCCCTTCCCCCCCTCGCGGCGGATGGTTACCGCGTGGTTTGAATGAGATTCTATACAAAGCCCCCGTTACCCACGGGCCGGTTGGTGCCGCTGCTTTGCGTGCGATCCGGTTGGGACGGCTCCCCGGGAAGGGGTAGTTGCGAGGCGAGGCGGAGGAAATATGTCCTTCGAGGGGCTGGGGAATCCCAGCGGCGGGGAGTGCCTTGAAGAGAGTGGAGGCGGGCGGCTCGGCCAGCTGGGAGCGGCGCTGGGGATGTGGGATAGCGTCGGGGCCGGGGGAGGTTGAGAACAGCGAGCCGCGAAAGCGGCGCCACCCGGACAGAGACCTCGGGCAGCAGCCCGAAGCAGGATCAGGCCCCGATGGTGGGTGCCGACCGCCGGGGTGTTGGAACGGTCATAAAGAGCCGCCGAGGCCGTTGCCCCGGGCTGCGACGGTGGTCGCCCGACGTCCCCTCAAGTAACTCCTCAGCCCCCTCCTTCCCCTTGAGGGTGCCTTTTCTAGCAAGCTCTGATCCGCTTTTTCGGCCCAACCTGAACAACCGTCCTCACGCCTTAGATTTTCCCAGCCCCAGGTGTGCCTATCTCTCGCCGGCTAGGCGCAAGGCTTTCCGAGGGCCTTGATGGTGCGTCTGGGACTCCCGGGACACGGAGAAATCCCTTGAAACCCTCCCCACGTGGTGCCGTCGTGAGCTCGGGCTTGGGGAGCCGGGGCCGGTATCGTGCTTCGCCTTATGCGCTTTCCCTAGGTCGTGGGCCCTGCCCCATCGCCACCTCTGCCCCACGGCCAGCCTCCGGCAGCAGCGCACCCGAAAGCTGGGGGGGAGCCGGGCAAAGACACGAGACAAAAGGGGAAGTAGCACCACTGCCCCTTTCCCTGTGGCACCAGGCTCCTGTCAGCAAACTCTGTTCGCTTCAGAGCAGGGCTTACCTCGGGGGAGAATGGGGACGAGGGTCCAGAGCCGTCCTGAGACTAGTCGGCCACAAAAGTATGCAAACTGATTACTACTCGAACTGGGCAGCAGGGTGAGGAAAAACAATACATCACGGAAAGCAGCTTTGCGGGGTGCTTCTTCTATTTTCATTCAAATTAACTTAAGTAGCTTTTTCTTTCTTTCTTTCTTTCTTTTTTTTTTTTTTTTTTTTTTTTTTTTTTTATTTTATTAGCCCGTGCAATTAAAAGTGCAATTTGACTAGCAGCGGTTATCTCGTATCAAAGTGTCCTCAGCCACTCCCCTCTTCCCTCTGCCATTTTAATCCAAGAGAATTTGCACAGCGGGCGGGGGAAGGAACTGCTGCAGGAGAGCTGCGGTCTCAGTCCTGGGCTCCCCGTGCCTTTTCTGCACTGTGTTTAGGATTAGCAAAATTATTTCACTTCCAAGTAGTAGTTTGGAAAGGGTCCTCTTTAATTTTCATGCACTGTTTTCTGCATTAAAATGAGGAAAATAAAGACCTTTTCTGAAACGCTTGGTGGTTTCTTTCAGCATACTGACCTCTTCACAGTATTTACTTTCCCCACTGTACTTAGAGTATGTGTTGCATCTGTATACTGGCACATGCATAATCATTTTCCTTTGTGTATACATGCAGCTACCTGTGCATATTTATTCACCACAGTTATTTATTTACTGCACACACACACAAACACAAAGTTTGTTTACACAAAAAATAACTTTCTCACTCACAAAACGGAATTTTATGATGATAACTCTTGGTTTTGAAAAATACCAGTTCTAAATCAGAGGAACAATTAGCAGTGCTTTCAAACCCCAGCAGTGCTTTCAAACCCCAGCAGTGACAGCCATAAATATTTCCCAGTGAGCAGTGTATTCATTCTTTAGCTCAGAATAAATTTTCATGATAGACAGGAAAGCAAACATGATAGTGTGTTCATTATTCTTCTCTGTACACCACTATTTCTGCTCTAGAAATGCAAGGGCAGGAAGAGAACACCTGGGCACCTGGTTTTTCATTTTAAAATGAGCTCGAGTGACATTCACAAGGTTTCCCATCTGCTTTGCAGGTCTCATTCTGGCGGAAAAAAAAAGAAAAACCACAGAAGTTTGGCCAAGAATTAGGCTGAAGCACACCTGAGGATTCAACTTGAACTTGAGTGCTTACACCAAGACAGAAGTATATGTTTTGTAAATTGGAGTCTCTCTCCTCTTTTCATAGCCATTACTCACTTAAGCCCCAGGATTAATATCTAAATCAATAATCTGTAACAGAATTTCACTCTTTTTAACTGATGAGATTAGTTTTGTAACCTCCACAATCATTTGCCTTCCTTCCCTAAAGTTGTGGCCTTGTCTCTGGCCCTCCTGGGAGTGGGGCTGAAATGCACAGTCCTGGAGGAGCAGGCTGGAGGAGCAGTGCATTTCCTAGGTCCCTACCTCTGCTTGGCAACGCTGTGACAGATGCCACCCATTATACCACTTGTGCTGAAGGCGTCTTCTAGGATGCTCTGTCACTCCTGGCTACTCACCAAGCTGCTCCTTAACTACAACAGAAGATTTGGAAATGGCCAGAAAGAGGAGTGAATTGGTGTCTTCTCCCTTGGGTGCCAAGGGATGCATATGTTTGTGCATTGTGCATGTGTGTCTGCACCAGAGCAGGAAGTCCTGGGGCTGTCACCATCACAGGGTGTTTGAACCTGTCACAACTGCTGTCTCAGGCCAACAACACCCTCTTATCCCCAGCAGGTCTGCTTTACTTTTCCAAACCTTTCTGCAGAAATTCATGAACCCTGAAAATAATATCTCTGACAGCAATGGAGCATGTTGTTCCTAATCACTAAGAAAATTTTTCATGTTTGATTTTGCTTCCTTAACATTGGCTTTGGCTTTCTTTCTGCTTAGGCTGAAAGCCTGAACTTTTGATTAGTATCCCAACACAGCACTACAGATTTTGGTGTTGCTCTTGAAGGAAACTTTGAAAAATTCTTTTCTGACCATAAAGAAAACTCTTTGCAGAGTGTAGGTGAGTGTGTACACAAAGACTGTACACAAAATACAGGATTTTGTTTTTCATCAGCAACAGTGAATGCACTTTTTTGCAGCCTTTGGCTACTTCAAATGCCAAAAGACCAGCAAATTCTACTCCTCCTCTTCATGATGCTTGCTCTGGAGAAACATGCTATTAACATTTCATTATCTTTAAGTTCTGCAAGGTGGGACAGATGATGAGGAAACATCTATAAGCACTAAGAGAGACGCTGGTGTATAAGCAGGCTTGTTAACCTGGATCAATACTTCACTTAGACATATTAGCCCATGATTCTACAAGTGACTGCACACATCTGTATGTCCTGCCAAGGCTCATCAAGCCATGTGTAAGATCAGGAGGAGTTTCATATACAATCTATAGTAGACTGAGTCTCATAAAGCAAGGATACTGTTTTTCTGAGCTGAGCTTGACTACAACTGTTCAGCTGTTTAGATATCAGAGAAAAAGGGAGGGGGGAAAAAAGGTTTTTCCTTATAAAGATGGTCTCACTGTTGTGTGTCTAATGTAGCCTAATAGGTTGGACCAGGCAGGAATGTAATCTTTTAAATAATTTCTTGACATTTGGCTATCTTTGTCAAGGGAAAAGCACCTCTGCTTGCCAACATTTAAATGAAAAGTTTTTATTGTCACTAATCCTGTCAGTCCCACAAGTAAAGTACAGATGACTTAGAAACATATCCAAGGTGCCCAATGACTGAGAATCCTTCATTCCCTGGACAAAAAACAAAATGTCTTCCACTGTCTCCTCCATGCCCAGGTGAGTGTTTTGTGCCTTCCACCAGGACAGCAATGCTCTCCACACATCCCTGAGGCTGCCTAATTCTTGCAACAAAGGGTTACAACAGCTAACTCCCTTCGCATTTGCCCAAGCTGTAAAAAGCAGCTCTCACCTCCTGCATGTTATATTTTCCTTGAAAGCAGACACACTAAGAATGCTTCCCCCACTGAGAGTGTGCCTGTGTGTTTACACAAATGTGTGTGTATATATATATGTATATACGGATATATATTTGGTTACTAGTAGTAGAAGGGACAATTAATCATGCCCTAGACTGACTGTTTTTAATACTGAAAGGCTATTAATCAGAAAAATGTTACCCTTTGAACAAGATGTTTATACAGTCAACACTATGGGTTGTTTTTTTTTCCTTGGTGCTAAGCTGCCTGCTAAAGCAGATCGGAAATGGGGTTTATAATCGCTCACGTTAGAACTTCGTGCTCCAAGTTCGACAGCAATTTTGGCTGGAATTTGGAAGGAATGTACGGGAGTTTTTGCCTCTCTTTGGTTTCAAAGAGACTTAGGCTTTCAAAATCCAAATCTGTGGAAGTATTTGGATGCTTACAAACTTACACAGACATCATATGCAAATCTCAAAAACACTTCCTTCTGCTGAAAAAAATCCCACGGGGCATTTAATTTCACTTTAATGTAACTAAAAGGCCTTAAAAATCTGTCCCTAAATCTCCAGCATTCCATTGCAAATTTGTCCTTGGAGCTTTTCAGCCCGAAAGATACTTTTAGAGAAGGAATAATAATACAACAGATTTTAATCCCAACTTTTATTTTCCACTGGAGAGAATGGCTCATATCCTGTAGTGAGTTAGAAGCCAGTGGAAAAATTACAGGGAAGACCATGGTGGGAGTACAAGGGTGTAGAGAGGCAGCTGGGGTTGAACCAGTGAGGTGAAGCAGGAGAAGTGCTGCTCACAGCTGCAGGGTGAGCATGAGGAGCTGCAGCAGCAGAAGAAACCTCATGTCAGCCTGGAGCAGAGCTCCTGGCTGGCCCAGAGAGCTGGCCATAGGAGGATAAAGAGGATGGAACTGAAATCTTGCACAAGCAGAGGCTGGTGATGCAAAGGAAGGCAGTGGGACAAACACATACGGCATGGGCAGAGTTGTAGAGAACACCCCAACTATCACAGCAAGGTGTGAATGGAGATTCTAGTGGGTTTGTTTCAGTGTCCATGCTAGGAACTATTTCACAGCTCATGAGGCTGATGGTAACAGGAGTCTCCCAGTCACTGAGTAGTTACTCTGAGCATCCCCTTAGCAGGGATTCAGCTGCTGAGGTTTATGGCCTTCCCTGCCATCCTGTGTGACTCCTACAGAACTCCTCCCTCTCCTTTTCTCCCTGCTTCGCTCAGCTAATTAAAGGCTGTTGAGCTCTGTTCCCTACCAGCTTCTCCATCTCCCTACCCAGCATGACTGCTTCAGGGGCACCCCTGGGCAAGCAGCACCCAGAGCAGACAGCCCTTCTCAGTACCACTGACCAGTCCTGCAGAAATGCTCAGAAGGACACAGTGGGAAAGGACAGCAGTGAGAGGTGAGACAGGAGCTAGGCTCTGGTGCTATTAACCCCTTTGTAACTGGTACCCTCTTGCAGGGAGATACTAAGATCCTTTTATAAACTTTCCTTTTAATTTCTCTCCATCATCACCATCTGTGCAGCTAGTGTGCAATGCTGAAGTCTGCGAGGGGAAACAGAGTTGTAGGGGACAGCTGCCATTGCTTTCAGGGTGACCAGGAGTTCAGTAACTTAAAAGTTTCTCAGAGGAGATTTTAAAACAAGAAATATACAGTCCCTCCAGGGACCATTTTGTTACAAGACCTAAGGAGACAAAGTTTGGATGTTGTATACTTAAGAGATCTAAGGGTTTAAGGAAGACAATTCCATGCATGTCAGTGTTTAAATAGATCTCTTTTAAAAAAAAAAATTCTTCCTGCCCACCTCCCCAGCTTTTTGTTTGGTTTCTGTGGTGGAAGGTTAATAGGCCTATTAGATGTCCTGGCTTGCCCCACCCTTTTGCTAATGGAGGAAGCAAGGGTGAGAGGAAAACAAGGGCTTGGGCCATTATGTTCCCTCCCAAAGTGATAAACAGGCACCCACAAGTGTTTAGGTGCTTGTTAGTGTCTTGCCCAAATACGGGAAGCAAGCCCTGGTTCCACCTAACATGGTCAGTTTTGCAAATGTGGTGCTAATTGGTGAATATCTGTGGGCAAAGGAGGCATTACACTTGGGCAAATAATATAAATTGAGCTAAGTTGCAAGCAGTTTTGCTGTTTAAATAGATCTTTCTCTCTCTCTCTCTTTTTTTTTTTTTTTTTTTTTTTAACCTTTTCTTCCTGCCCCCCTCCCCAGCTTTTTTTTTTTTTTTTTTTGGTTTGGTTTGGTTTCTGTGGTGGAAGGCTAATAGGCCTATTAGATGTCCTGCTTGCCCCACCCTTCTGCTGATGAGGGAAGCAAGGGTAGGAGGAAAACAAAGGCTTGGGCTATTATGTCCCCTCCCAAAGTGATAAACAGGTACCCAGGGGGATGTGATGGTTTGAACCAACTGGACTATAGGCTGAGAAAGGCAAACAAGCAAGTTGCAAGCAGTTGTGCTGCTTCTGCCTCGCTGCTCTCGGCATAGACATGTTCTGTTCTGCCTTGTGCTTCAGATCAGCTTAGCCCTGATGTTTTAGGCTTGAATAACCTGGAAACTTAAGTGCCTCAGGTTTCCCAGGAGAAGACATTAAGTGCCTCACAACGTGGTGAGAAATGCCACCGACATTGTGCTCTCTGCACATCTGCAGGAGACCCTGCCTGCACCTCTACAAACCTCTGTGCCACGAGGTACCAGGACCAGGTCTGCCTCTTTCCCAGCACCCTGCTAGAGTCAGGGAAGATCTGGAAGCCTCTCAATGGCTATCAAGATGCCAAGCAGTTCCAACACTACCACAAAGGAGCCAGGGGCTATCTCTGAGTTCTGCTCCTCTGCCATGAGTAAAACAGACTTTCCCTAGGGCTCCAGGCTGCCTATTTATAAGTGGGGCAAAGACATTTTGTGGCTACACTTTTCCAGTTTTCTGGTTTTTCTAAATTACTAAATTGCCTGTGAGCATCCTTGTGAAGATTTTCCCAAACAAATTAGAACCTAAATTTAACTACTTTGTATATAGTTTGTGGGCAGGGGTTTTCAGAAATTAAATAACTACATATTTTATCATTCCTGCCTCATTAATTGCCCCAAACAATTCAGTTTGTTTTTGGTTTTGTTTTGAATGAGGGAAGAAGCTGTGGCCTTACCTTTGAAGGATGCTGCTGGTTGCAAGGTTCATGGACTATGAGCAGCATCAGCCAGATTGAGGACAGGACAACTCCTCTATGTAGGACTCTCTGTGGTCACAGCTTTCCAATGGCTCATGTTGCTGCAGTGCACTGGTGGGAGCAGAAAAGGCAGCCAAGGTGTCTCATCTCTGTCACCTTGCAGACAGGCCCTTGCTTGGAATCTCTCATGGAGGTACACCAGTGTCCAGGGCTCTGACAGAAACTCTGCCTAAAAGTCCTCCAACCAAGTGGTGTCCTGCCTCCCTAGGGGTCCTCTTCATTTGCTGTAGTGGTAATCCCAGCACTGGGGAAGAGAGGTCCAGCCGAGAGGCAGCTGCTTGCTCCTGAAATCCTACCAAAAAAATCTGTTTGACTTTCTGCCAACACAGCCCCTTTTATTCCACCATTCAGACCAATCTCTTCCCATGACATAGGGTAACCCTAGGGAAATTCAGCCCAAGGTATCCTACCGGATCGAATTTTTGTAAGAGAGATAAAATACAATACCACGTGGGAGTGGAGAAAGTTGTCTTAATCACATCCTTCTGACAAACAGGGTGATCACTCTACTGAAATCCCTGGAAATTCCCTTTGCCATAAAACCAGTACAAGAAAGTTCAGGCTCAAGAGTTTCTGTGAACATGTCCCCTAAGGCAGAGCACAACTCATCAGGACTCTAGTGCCAACCTTTTATTTTATACACTCTCGTTATTTTATTCCAAATATAATCTGGAAATCTCAAAAGCTAGTGATCTCATGGGGAAGAGAAGGAAATCAAAGTTAGTTCCTCACTGTTTGTCTAAAGAAAGCCTGCAACACATGAAAACCTGGAATATAATAGGAAAAAAAATCAACAAAACCTCAATTTGGCATCAAATGAAGGATTAATCACCAACTAAAAGAAACAACTTTAGAAAATGCCATGTCCTCATATCTCTTAAAATCACCATTTGAAAAATAGCTACATTCCTATCTGCCCTGGGCTTTTACCTCATTAAACACCAAAAGCATCAAATACAGATGCATTTCCTCTTCCCTCTCCATCATCACTGAGCTTATGGGATGAATAGTGTTCCTCCATGGATAATTGGATGATATCTCTCGCAGCCACTACATGGCTGGGATTCATCAGAGGACACTGGGAACCTTGTACCAAGCCCTCAGTAATCAGGCCACATCACTATATTGTGATCTTCCTCTTCTGAGTTACATCAGTGTAAATCTAGAATTGACATTGATCCAAACCTGCTCAGAGCCACTGGAAGGCTCTGGATTAAAATCAGACGCAGACACCTGCCTCCTGCTGTTTCCCTGCCTCTGGTACCAATAGTGATTTTGGAAATTATTATTTCTGTGCAGGCTATAATGACTTAGAAGGAACAGTTACAGCCTGTTGTGCAAATCTGAACAATACTGGCTTTCTTAAAACATGGAATTTTCATACAACAGGAACTAATGGCCCTTTCAGAGCAGTTATGGTCTATCTTGTCAATTTGATTTCTATTCATGCATGCTAAGTGAATTTTTATAGCCGAATGAGGAGTCCTTAAAAATGGGCCTTATACTGGAAATGCAGATAGGACTTACAGGGAGTTGTGCTAGAAGAGCATCCCTGCCCCTGGGGAAGGAGAGCCAGTAAATCAGAATTCCCTTTCTCTGTGCACATAAAGTGACTCCCAGGCACTCTTTCATCTGCACTGAGAGGCAGGAAGGAGAGGCAAAATTAGCCCCTCATTACAATAATGTTTCTCACACTTTCTCCAGCTACTCTCTGCAGGCATTAGTAGAGGGGCTCTGGCTGCCAGAAATGCTGAACACCTACACCTGCAGTTAAGAGAAATCAGAGAGCAGGATGCTCAGCAGCTCTGAAAATCAGAGCTCTGCTTTTATACTACTAAAAAAAAAAAAGGAAAGAGACACACAGAGATTCATAACTCACTCTCTTTACTCTCAGAGCTTTGTTATGAAAGAAAATTGTGTATTTTCCAGATTATCTAATTTCTCTTATGGCTCCTCCACTAAAAGCTGTACTGTATACATACTGATATCAACACATTTATCTGCGTGTTTCACAGCTGGAAAGAAAATTGAGCCATCTCAATCATCTTCGCATTCACCAATAGAGAAAGCTGATGTTTTTCCCCACTCAATGCCAATTAAAAAGTGAAGCGTGGATAATCTGCCAATTGCTTTCATTGTCCAGAATGGATACACTTCCTTATTTACTGTCAACCTGATCTTTTTCCAGGACTAGGAAAAGCAGGAGAATAGAAGATATATGACCTTACTATGTATTTATTTTAAATTTTGTAGCTGTGCCTTCTTCATCTTTTGGCTCCTTAACCAAAACCTGTATAGTAAGGAACATCACAGGACTTGACCATCAGCAGGCATGACAGCTCCAATAAAATGTGTGTGTTTATACTGATTTACAGCAGCTGAGGATCTGCTAGAGCATATCCAGGGAATACCTTCTCAGAAAAAGAAAAAAAAAAAGATACACCTCTGAAAATGTCTTCTTAAGGTATTTCTCAGATTTTATGCCACAGTAGAGTAAGAGTCATCTGCACCCCAGCTTCTCCTTCTATCTTAGTTGCTGCACTGAGTGCCTAACCACCTTGTCTTCTTCATAGAGGCTCTCATCTGAAAAGGCATGGAGCCAAACCTGGCATGAACCTATCAGATATTTACAAAAGAAAATCTTGACAGCATCTGTGAACAGAGTTTAAGAGAAAGGAACAAAATAATACCACATATGTTAACAGATTGAAATGGTAGCTATGGTGACCACGGACAAAGAACAAACCACTTTAACTGAATTCAGCCAATTCTTTCTGACAACGAACTGCAAGTATAAAGCAAACTTAAAAAAAAATATCTAATGAAATCATTACAACAAATCCATTCTGTTCCGTTTGGTTTGTTTGCTTTTGAAATTTCAGTTGCAGCTATCACATTAAACCTATTAATCATTGATGTAGTCACATACTTTCCACTGACTAAAAATGAGGATTTACTCATTGTAAAAGAAATAAATATGTTGTTGTTTGTGTTTTCAAATAAATTTTAAAAAAGAATGAATAGCTACTGTAAAATGACAGGCATTCATACTTCAGAGCATTTTCTTGTGCATGAGAGAGTGTCTGGGTTTTGTAGAATAAAGGCTTGTTTATAAAAGTTGGATTACTTTCCCCATCCTGATATGCAGCATAACTATGAAAAATTACTGTCCTGTTTATTGTGTATTACAGTGTCAAACATCTCAGAGTTTCTTTCCTCCAGTGTGCCAGCCATTTTTTTCAACCCTATGGAGGAGCTGATGCTCAGCACTCTCCCATCGAGGGCTGTCCAGTTTTGCCTAGGGGAACTGAGCCGAGGACAACGCGGGAGAGCTCAGAGCTGGGCTATCGAAGGATAGAAAAGGTGCCTGGGAATAGGGAGGCAGGAGATGGAGAGGATTACCCTAGTGCCAGCACAGCATAAGGCTGCTCAAAGTGATGAGCAGCTGCTTGCTTGCAATCTTCAAGAGGCTTGAAGCAGCCAGATGAGGTTCCACAGGGAATGTCACAATTGAGACTAAGTTCTTGTCAGCAATCAGATTTAGCCCAGAAACTGTTTCAGCAGAAGCAAAATTAATGATCCTGCCCCTGCATCCCCCTCCTTCCACCCAGCTACACTTGCTGGTTATAGATTCAGGCCACTACACAAAATCTTACTTCTAAACTGTGGAAAAGCTCCTGTCCTTTCCCTGACTGAGTGCTTAACTTGGTGTGTTCAGTACTTTCTGCAGTTAGTAGAATATGGATTTGCAATGTGGCCATGCTTTTGATGCTCCTGGAGCAGGAACTTTTAATTTCTGTGGTGTGCGGACCACAGAAATCCAGTACTATAGTGCCCACCATTCAGATGCTACTCTCTTTATCTGTGTAATGACAGAGGCTCTGGCTTAGCCTTCTGTAAATTGAATTCAGTTCTTGGCTATGCCATTGCTGCCTCCATGATAAGGGGCACTTCATCAGCTGGCTCTGCTCTTCCACTCCTCCTATGCTAAAATAGGACCCACTTTAAGGTCTTTTCTGCCTAGCATGGTCCTTCTCTGGTTCTCCACCCATTCACTTTGCTTTTGCTCTTGCCAGGGCAGAGGGCAGGTACTTTGGGACTCTTCCTTACTCTGTGTTGGTACCCAAGAGTGGAGCTGAGTGAAGGTGAGTGTGCATGCTCCCTGTCTTTTGTAAAGGGATGGGCAGAGGAATAAGCATTCAGTCTCACACAGCCTCACCAGCTGAAGCTGCTTGATTTAGCTGTGGCTCAAGTACAAGAGTACATGGAGGGCAGGAAGAGGGAAAAAAATGGCACTCTTTCTTTCAATATTGCCTGGAAACAGTAAAGAAACAGTTCATCTGATTTTATGTACAGTAAACCCTCACTAGATGGCTCCTTACAGCAAGTAAATATATTGCCCACAGAAAGAACACTGACGTGGCATAATCCCTGTGAAAGTGGGGATAGCATGGTGCTAACTGGGCTTTATTGCTGGCTGAGTGTTTTGCATGGAAGAGCAGAATACAGCATGACTGTGGGTGGGTGAGCAAGTGAGCATTTACACAAATTACGAATGACACTTCTCCACAAGTCAAGCACTGTGAGTCAGATGGGCACGAGTATCCCAGGCACATCAAAAATGCCACTTGCCTTTTTCTGGTTTGGTTTTTTGGTTGTTGTTGTTATTTTGTTGGTGTTTTTGGGTTATGTGTTTTGGTTTTTTTTTTTCTCCAGTTAATCTGTTTCATATTCCACTTTCTAATTCAGAAAGCAGAACTGGGCTGTGGTCATGGCTACCAGCAGCGGAGATCCTGGGGGCAAACAGCTGATGCCAGCAGCCAAGATAATAGATGGTATTAAGGCTGAAACCCCAAATGTCATGCAATCACTCCTTGTCAAGGAAGCAACAGTCACTTCTGAAATGCACCCCCACACGCACTTCCCATCACAAGAACACGTTATTTATAATGTGTGTATTGGCAGAGTGTTCTGGACAGAAGAACAAAAAGAAATGAGCTGTCATCTGCAGTTAACCTCTCCTTCATACAGCACTGTGTGCACTCGGTGGTTTGAGGTTATGCAAGCTGATTGAGTCCTCGTTAATGCACTGTTAATTGTTGCCTATCTTGCATTGAGATAAACATGTATGTCACATGTTAAAAGTACTACAGACTGTGAAGGAGCTGTATGATATACAGATGTATAAGGGCCCTGCATAGGGAACCGCAGGCAGAGATTGTGCTGCAGAACACTAGGTCTGATTTAAATACATCTGTAGTTTCAGTCTGGACAGATCATGGCCCTGTAACGATGGTCTGGTGCTGACTGGAAGGATGGGTGACTTTGGTCAGCAGAACTCTACCACCATCTCTCCAGCTCCCCATACCACCTCTTGCCACATCCCTGAGTGCTCTGCCTACAGTCCATGTTTCAAGGTGAATCAGCGGTGACTTTAGTTTCCCTTAAACCACTGGCCTATAAGCTCCAAGCAGCAGCAGCACACAGGCAGTTCAACCATCCATGCGGCTACAGGAGATACAGGAGGAGATCCCCATACAAACAGCCCCTGCTCAGGAGTCCAGCCAGCTCCTGGCCTCCCTGTCAGCTGCCCTTTATCCTGCCTCTTCCCTGCTGCTCTTTCCCCTGCCCACATCCTGGCATTTGTTAACTCAGGATGAGGTGAAGTACACAGATCTACTCACCTCAGCTCTCCTGGTGAGTGACAGAAAACAAGATCTGAAGTGGTGGCAAACTTGCACGCCATGAAAAGTTTGTGTTTTTGTTTTGTTTTGTTTTGTGTGTGTGTGTAAGCTGTTGAAAATTAGCACAGATAAATACCCTGAAGCAGATCATAATCAACACACAATCTGATACAAAAACACAGATTAGAGATTTACGGCGGTTAGAGAAAATAACTTGCTGGAACATTGGAAATGCTCAAAAGAAGATAGTCACATGTCTCATAAGCAAGCCTAAGCCATGCCAGACCAATGCAAGAATTTACTAATAAAGTAATATGTTATCATCTAATTAGCAGAGCTGTTATTTCCCCATAACAACTTAGGGCTTAGAGCTTTTAGAGACATTTTGTCTTATCATCAGAAAAAAAAAAAAAATAGCCACCTGACAGACTTTTCTTTCTTTAGCAGCATTTCCTAGAAATGCAGTTGTTTATTTCAGGCCTTGAAGGCCAAATTAACAGCCACAGCTGTTTGCTTTAAATTACACACACAAATTGTATTGTTGTTGCTTCTGCCACTAATAAGCTATTAAATAAGTGTCAAAGTAGCAAAGCTCAGCAACTGCAAAACCAAAAGGGTCAAATAATCGAACCTGGAAATAACAGATCTCATTTCATGCAATGTACTTGCAGCAGGTAGTGTGAAAGCACTTCCACCTTTCATAGCAACCAGAAGGAACAGCTCATGAGTCAACCCAAAGAGGAAATATGTTGTCACCCAGTGAGTCTTCAGCATATGCAAAACCAACCTGTGTCTAAGGCATTTTTATAATATTGGTTGTAGTAAGCAGTTTATTGCCATAGTTCTGGGCGTGGGCAGGTATCTCAATGACTGAGACTGTGATTACCTCCAACATCACTGCTCATTTCACATCAGAGCTCTTGTGCTCCTCCTTTTCAAAACAGGAAAGAGATGAGATGGGGCTTTTTTTTTGCTAACTGCTGAAAAGACTCACCTAAGTCCTCACAGTTGTTCCTTGAGTTCCTCTCCATAATCCATGTCGTGCTTGCCTCACCAAGGGAAGGGCAGGGCTCTTATCTCAGCTTTCTGGAGTTCCCAGCCCTTCTGCAACTGAATGAAAGCAAACAGAAAGAAAAAAAAAATCAGCTTAGTACACTTTCTTGCTTGTGTAAATTAAGCATCACACTCATTATAGGAAAAAGGGAGACGCAGATTTGGAAATAATTTGTGGATTCCTCCATTTTTCTTACAATCATGCAAATGCTATAAGTGTATACACAGAGGACTTTTTTTTTTTTTTTCCCCATGCAGCTTTACACCAAAATAAAGGCCTCAGTTGTTCTAGTTAGTGATTAGGCTCAATGTTATGCCTCTGGGAATGGGGAGCACAGGGACTCAAAGGAACAGAAAACTTAATGAGTTCTTTATCTGAAGAAGGGAATTTTTTTTCAAAGTGTTTTCCAGAGCTTAGAGGAGGGATTCAGAGCCTCTTCCCTCTTTGGGAAGATGAAAAAAATTATAATCCTTGTCTGCCAAGCAGCAGTCCCTCACCAAGTTTCCCTGCCCTCCACGCCCATAGCTGAGTTATGACACACATATTCTTTTACTGGCTAAAATGAACCTGTCTGTGCTTTACTAGACCTTTTTACTAATATGGCTTACACTGGCACATCTCACTGCAGGACTCAGGATGTACAGCGGGACCACTCACAAACAAATGTTTAATTGCACAACAAGTTCCAGAAAGACAATTAATATGGCCAGTGATTTTGTATACACTCACCTTGAAGTGGAGCTTGCAGGTGACCTGTGAACCAGACTCAGGTAGTCCCTGTTCTGGATAGGCTCCTGTAGCCAGAGCTGACCCAAGAACATGTAAACTCAAATTTTAAATTGCTGCTGGCAGAGCTTCAGTGAGGTTGGTCAGTGGCTTCCACTGTCACCTTGAGATAAACCCTCCTGGTGCTTCTGGGTCTGCAACAACTACCCAGGGAAAACACCAACTGTCCTAGCATTGGAGCTCCAAAACTGCCCAGATAACAGCATCCCTTTCATCCCAGGACCCTGCTGCCACTGAGACACAGCACTTCCAGTGCTGAGGCATTTTATTTGAGGGGGCACTCCATGGCATTTAGTGAAAATAATACTGCTGCCAGCTAGGAGGTAAAAGCATAATGGTAAAAGCTACTAGTTAACTTATTTTATCCTAGTTCAGATGTCCCTAAATGAGTGAGCTGTGCCTGGTGCTTCTAAGTGTACTCAAGCCTTCATATAAAAGAGGATAGGCGAAATAATAGCTTGCACAATGCTGAGATTAACAGAAGTGGTCACCCAGTGTATCTGGGCTGCTAAGAAAGCTCTTTCAATTAAATGAAACACCCTGTAAAATAAAAATGCACACAACGTACATTGACAGCATCTCCTGGGCTGCTTTATACTAAGATGGAAAAAAAAAAAAAAATTACCCATAGTAAGACCATATCATCTATAATCAGCAAAAAAATTTGGAAAAAGGGACTCTAGCCTTAACCCAAACCATGTTTGTCT
This sequence comes from Psilopogon haemacephalus, assembly GCA_013396835.1. Classification (NCBI taxonomy): domain Eukaryota; kingdom Metazoa; phylum Chordata; class Aves; order Piciformes; family Megalaimidae; genus Psilopogon; species Psilopogon haemacephalus. The sequence goes on from VWZI01011413.1 coordinate 1,633,203, forward strand.
GGCTTTAAAACCAGCATCACTGGGGCTCAGACATCCTGTGTGCCATCCTGCCTGTCCTGGATTCAGTGCTTCTCTCTCAGATTCAGCATTTTTCTCTCTGCATGCACAGCTGAATCACTCTTGCATCAGCAGCATCATCATGGGCAGCATTCCGTCTTTGGGACAGGCAAGCATCAAGATTTCAAACCCAGCTCTGCTCCGCCTGGCAGTGGCATGAGAACTCTTCCAGGACACTGTGTCAGACTTCTGTAGGGCCCTGTGCAATTCTTTTTTCTTTTTTTTCTTTTTTTTTTTTTAAATCCCAAATTAAAACTCAAGCTTCAAAGGCATAGATCTGGGTTGGGGGAGGAGGAAAACTCTCTTCATGTGGGTACTGTATTTCTGGAACAGATCCTTTAATTTTGTGGTTAGCCAGAGTTGAAGACATTACTATTCAAATCCTTATTTAGGCTCTAATGCTCTTTAGTATTGGATATAAGGATTTTAGACTGGAAATGGCACTCTTGACTTTACTATCACCCCAAACAGACAATCAAAATTTAAGCTGCTATTTCTTTTCCAGCCTTCTTATGCTGTTTCCAACACCCTCCAGAAATTGTAATTATTGTGCCACATCTACTCTACTAATAAAAAATACTCTGCTCTATGTTTTTACCTCGATTTTCTCCTCAAATCTTACATCATAAAATCAAGGTTGTAATTTGTAAGATGGTGATTGGTAGCTCAGGTTTTACTTGCAGTCCTTCAAAAAGGTACAAAGGTAGAAATACAACATAATCATATATATTGAGGTCCAACATCCAGCCCCATTTTGTATGAGAAGTCCTGTAGTAGCCTTATACATTTTAATTTTTTTTTTTTAATCCTTCATAATGATTCCCAGGCCTGGAGCCCAGGAGAGTTTTGTTTCATAGATTGGTATAACCTTGGAAAAAATCCACCAAATCAAACCACCAAAACCCCAACCACATTAAGGCTCAGCTGAAAATCAGCTGTATGTTCTCTCTGCGGAAAACTGAAAAAACTGGAGAGTGGGACAGAAACTGAATATTCCCAAAAGGCAACAGGCAGGAGCCTTTTACATGGTCTCACGTTCCCTCATCCAAACGAATACTCCCAAATAAATAAAACAGTCAAACCCATTCAATGATTTAGATCGGGGGAATACTGAAAAAAAATAGTTAGGAATAATTTTTCATTTCCTCAGCATGTGGACATGCACTGCTGTGGTAGCAGCTTTTTTTGTGAGCATTTCAGCTAACAAGCTTGCCACGGAATGACCTTTGAGCAGCAAATTATAGAAAATATTCCCCAGAAGACAATTTGGAATAACTAATCATAAAAAGCCCCACGCTGGACACCTAATTTAGGAGCTCTGATCATCCCTTCAGCAGCTAGAAATGTAACATTTCATCTGCTTGTCCAGTCAGAACAAATATGTGTAGCTCACTGTGAGCCACTTGGTAAGTGCTATGTACTGAAATTCACAGTTTGCTTGCACAAAACTCACAAGTGAGGAAAAGCACATGTGTGACAAGGAGATCCCTGGAGTAAATTATTTACTACGAATTACTTACTCAGCCCTAGATATTAATTGATAATTCTTCCCTTGATGTGCTCCGTATAAAGGAAATGTTAACCAAAGCTAATCCATGCGCAGCTGGGAAGGGGATTATTTTGCCAATGATTACTTTCTTTAAACGTGGAATTGTCATCAAAGCAATACGGTTCTGATTTTTCCCTCTGCTTTTAGCTTTGTAGTGTGGTTCTTCTTAATAGTAAGTTACCACTATAAGCATGCTGTGAATTTCCAATATAGCAAAGATTTAATAATCTGCAGCCATAATTGTTCGTGCTTCAGTCTCCAATTCAATTTGGTGTGGAATTCCCATCTCCCAACACAAAGCTTAACTCAATGGTATCTGTGTGAGACAGACTATGAAACTAGTCTGGTATAATGGACTTCATTAAGGAGCAGGCAAATTATTTTTATCCATAATCTATTTTAAATGGAAAAAAAAAACCCAACTTTTTAATAAATATTTTTCTTTCAAAAGTTATTAATTTCTGTGGGAAATGGGGGATGGTTGCTGTTGCTCATTTTCCTTTGTTGTTATAAAAGGTTTGAAAATTGTTTTCTAGTTGAATTATTTCTTTGCTTGAAATAACAAATATTTGAGCCAGGAACAGAAACGGCATCTTTTTATTTTACCATAGAGTGAAAGACAGATAGTTGCTTTTACTTTCTTTGCCTGCCCAGGTGTAACATTTTTTGATGCTAAAATCCAGGCTCCTGGGCTGACACAAGAAGCTTCACCATCCTCCCAAACTCAGTGGTCATTTGTCTGCCTATGTGCAGATTTGGTAGCCTCAAACTGTTTTTCAGTCCAGCTCCAAAGCAGTGAGCTATGTGATTCTAGCAGAGATATCTGTTTTTAGGAGGCAGCCTTGCATTGGCACAAGACCCATTAACCCTAACTTGAACTGCACATAAACACAGACTAATAACAGGTTGGTGAAGAGTCTTATTCAAGCTCTGCACATGAGAGTAAATTACTCCCTTGGTGAATAAAAGCCATTACTTAGTATTTAGCATCATAGCAAGAAGCCTCTTCGGCCTGTTCCTAACAGAGATGTTACAGTTAATTTAGTGTAAAATTATCACCTGCTGTACAATAAAACAACAAACTGCAGTCAAATAATCTCTTAATAAATGAAAATGTGTAATAAACTGTGTCAGCACCGCAGAGACTTGGCAGGGCTGAATACCCTAAAGGTACCAATCCAAACAAATTCACCATACAATATATGGCCTGTGTCATTTCTGGTTCTTATCAGAGATGATTCATCTGGGAATCCTTGGCACCGAGTTTTACCTCTAAAGACCAGGCAGTTATTACAATGATATCATTTCTGCCACATTAATTAAATATAATGCCTATAAGCCCCTTTATAGGGGTCTATAAATTTGTTGTAAGCATATGCTGTAGATGGGCATATGCAGACTACAAAATGTAATAAACATTCAGTCAATTTCCTCTCCCTGGCAGAGCAGGGAGTGAGGTCAAACAATCACTGTGCCAAAAAACCCGCAANTCAGGTGTCTCAGAGGAAAAGGCAGAGGAAGCCGAGGCACTGGGCATGCGATTCAGCTGCAGCAGGCACAAGGACAAGCGGCTGCTCTTGCTGTCTGCAGGCTGCCAGCTCCAGCATGGGTGTATGTGAACAATAAAGGCAGCTCAAGTCACTGCAGTTCAGCACAGTCCTTCTGCTGGCTTCTGAGTGCAGGAGAACAGTTGTTATGTTAGATCTTGCTAAAAATCTATGCTGCACTAAATTGCCGGGGATCCAAACGCTCCCCCTATCCAGTATGAAGCAAAGAATGAGGGGGAAACAAAAGAGAAAACAAAGCCAAGCAAACAGGAGCTGGGTGACACTTTCTGCAGTCAGCCAGACTCAGAATTTGAGTAGCTCGTTTGAAGTCCAGCCTGTGCAGAAACAGCACTTTCTGCTGCATTACATGAGAAAGTTAAGGAGGAACTTAGAATTAGTCAGGGTTGGAAGGGACCACAAGGATCATCTAGTTCCAACACCCCTGCCATGGCCAGGGACACCCTACCCTAGATTAGGCTGCCTTAAACACTTCCCTTAAACAGGGAAGTGGCCCCAACCACCCTCCTGGGCAACCTGTTCCAGGGCCTCACCACTCTCACGATGAAGAACTTTCTCCTCACATCCAGTCTGAATCTCCCCACCTCCAGCTTTGCTCCACTCCCCCATGTCCTGTCACTACCTGATAGCCTAAAAAGTCCCACCCTAGCATTTCTGTAGGCTCCCTTCAAATACTGGAAGGCCACAATAAGGTCACCTGGGAGCCTCCTCTTCTCCAAACTGAACAGCCCCAACTCTTTCAGTCTGTCCTCATAGGAGAGGTGCTCCAGCCCTCTGATCATCCTGGTAACTTGTCTAGTGTTGTGCTGCCCTGGCAAAAGGAAGGCTGTGTGCTCAGTGGACAGAGGCAACAGAGGTGCTGCTTGCCTAAAAGTCCAGCTCACCCTTTTGGAAACCACAAACAGACCCTCAGACTTTGTCTTTCTGTGACCCAACCGCAGGCTGGCTCCTGGAGCTTCGGGCCCCTCATCCATGCAGGTGAGAGCCTGTTTAGTGGCAAGCAAAGCAAGTTATCTTCTGGAGTTTGACCAGGCCATGTCTTCAGAGCTGCTGACTCCTGGCTTCTCTCCTTGGAGGTCTGCAGCACAGACCCGTTCATGTTCTCATGCTGTACTTGTTTTGTTTTGCATAGTTCAAGAGACAAGAGCAAGGGACAGCCAGTGTCAGCTGAAAATGATGTAGGGACAGGGCAGGACACAACAGGATCATAGAATCATTAAGGTTGAAAAAGACCTCCAAAATCATCAAGTCCAACTGTCAAACCAACACTACCATAGCCACTAAACCACATCCCAAAGTGCCATGTCTACATGTTTTTGAACACTTCTGGAGATGGTGACTCCACCACTTCCCTGGGCAGCTTGTTCCAATGCCTGACTAAATGCATCTACTCAGCAGAAATTTTAGGTATGAATCACCATTAGGACCCTTATTTTTCCCCAGAAATACTACTCAAATTACGAAACACTCAAAAATTACTTTTGCTTGTGTGCAGTGTCTCTTACATAAACATTTCTGATCCCACTCCCACTATCACAGCCACATAAAGGGGTCTGACTAGAACAACAGCTTCACTGGGGACAAAGTAAGAGCTGACTGGCACCCCACACCAGCTCACTGAAGGGCTGCATGCAGTGCAGGTCAGCACTGAATTCAGCCCTTTGTGTCAGGCATCCATCTGTTAGCCCCTTTATAATGCAGCTCTTGCTGGTACAAATTACTCTGGTCCATCAATATTTCCAGTACCACAGGCAGCAGGAATGACCTTCCCAGTCTACTCACTAACACTCATCGTCCAAACCATTGCTAGTGTCTTTACACAGGGAATTGTGCCCCACAACTGCTTAGTGCCTTCTGCAGAAGAGATACAGAGCAATTTCTCCCAGGCTTTCAGGATGGGAAAGGAGGCTGCACTGATGCATAAATTTGGCTCAGCATCTCGAGGCAAAACAGTACTGTTTCAGCCCCTACCTCCAACAAAAAAGCCAGAATGTCTTTGCCCATCCCATTCTTGGCTAGCAGGTTGACATGACACCACCAGAGACCCCTAAAAAGTTTGGGTACTGTTACAGGGCTGGGTGCAACTGCTGCATGAACTAGGAATAAGGTTCAGGAGCCCAAAGGGTAACCACATACCATAGCAGGCAGCACTGAAAGTGGAACAAGTCTCTTGCATCGCTGATAGACACTTACCATCATTAAACTGAAGGGGTCTTATGAAGGGTGGCTATTTTCCAGAGACAGGACCACTCAGCTCACAGCAGATGCTGAACTCCTGAGCCCTGAGGACCTCCATGAGCAGGACTGGAGACATCAGTTTATTCATTTTATACCTCCATGATGGTGAAGCTCACCCCTCTAAAAGGTTGAGATGGATCATTTTAAAACAGGAAATTAAAATGACAACTGTAGGAGACATTTCCTGCACCCAGTTGCCTCCTTGGGAAGCTCTGTTCTCATATAAACATCCTCTACAGTTAACCTTTCTGGATAATATCCTTCCCAAGCAGTGATAGCAGAGCCCTTTCTTCAAATTGAGTTAAGATGAGCAAAGATAAATACAGCATTTCTTCTCAATTGCATCAAGCATTTTTAACAGACAGGATTGTCAGAACATTCCAGCACCTTCTGGTAGCAGGAAGAGCTGTACAGCAGTGAGATCTGCCCTGCTGGGGGGTCAACTTTACAGAGGTGAGCAGCCCAGCCACACTTCTGCTATGGCAGGCCAGCTGGTATCTAAGCTGGCCTGAGGAGAAAACTGAAATGTAAAATACTCTGCTCTTCAAGACAGTGCTAAGATTTTCCTTGCTTTTAAGAATGCTTTTGATCAGCATGCTGAAAGATTCACAGCCACACCTCGCAGGACAGTCTGTGTTTTGTTGTACTGCCCATGGCTGTGTGTGCTTGCAAAGGTAACAACAAAAGTGAAAATAAGGAGCATAGTGGGGAAAAAAAAATCCCTTTATAAGGCCAGGAACAGTCACTATATCAATTTTTATTAATCCAGCATTTGAGAGGGATCCTGCCTGGCTAGCAGCTTGAGGCAGGAAGGCTGTTGACCACCAGTTCTCAGAGGCAGAGCAAAGAAACAGGCCCTAGCCAACTCCATCAGGTTTTGCTCAGAGTGACACTGCTTGACAAAATGGAGAAGGGGCCCTGGGTAGTCAAAGGCTGAATCCTTCAGCCTTTAGTTACAAAACAGATGGGGAAACATACTCCCAGCACCTCTGAAGTGAAGCAGTGGGCTTTAGCCCAGCTCCCATGCCATCATGGGAGCTGGACCCAGATAGGTAATTCCTGTGGCTTCTCCACATTTTGCAGCATTGGATGAGGTTTTCGTAAGGTCTCATCTCCCACATGCACCTGTGACAACATAACTTGATATAAATATAGGAAAAGCCAGAAAACAACACAAATGTAACCTTGCAGTTCAAATCCATAGCACACAGAAAATTACTTGGAAGTGAGTTTTGGCCTTTTCAAGCTCATCTCATTTTAAAGATGGAGGGGAAGAGTGAGGCTTTATTGGAATGAATCTTGACCAGGCAATCAGAGAAGTTTTTGGGCACGCAGAAAGAGACTCTGGCACCCTGTGAGTGGCTGTGCTCTTTGCTTGCCTGCACACATTTGCATAGAGGAGATATCTATAGCTGCTTCTCTGGTGGATGAAAACCAACAAGTCTATTGCCTGTCTGACACAAAGTAGAAGTTACCAATAATGGGATGTTATAGAAAACCTTGTCACTTCTGAGACAGGCAGAGCCTGCCTCAGTCTGATACCTCCAGCCAAGGGCAGCTAATATGACACTAGAATCTGGCCACTGAGACACCGTGATAATCAAAAGGACATCAGAGTGGTGAGACTATTGATCCAGCTCGCTTTGTGGTCCCTGACTGATGTCTGACAGGGAGTGCTGCCTGCAAACCCATCCACCACACCACAGGAAACAAAACTGTTCAAAGCAAAGTTAACAGGCAGAGCTGAAAGCAAGACTGCCACTGGTTGCTGCTCTCCGCTTGCACCCATGGGCAGAGGAGGTCAGAGACACTTTGATCAGCTCATCTCTGATCATAAACTCATCCTCATGGGCTGCAGGGCTATATGTATACCCCCCACATCCTTCCACCTCTCTGCCTACTGGCTGCTAAAACAGTTAAACCTCCCAGCCCAGTATGGTTTCGGTTTATCAGTTTATCACATACCATGTACAGTCTTCCCCGTGCTTGCTCACTCTGACGGTGTTTGCTTTCCTCAGAATGCCACCCTATAAAAGAATGGAATGAGGGAATTTGTTTGTTTGTTTGTTTGTTTTCCCCTGGGACTTGGGAGTTGTTGGTTTGGGGTTTTTTTCACCAAGCAAACTCACTTTGTCCTCCTATAACTGGGAGCAGAGAAAGGAGGAGATCGGTGTGATCCAGACTCTTAAACTGATGTAAAGGCGGAAATGGAGGAACTGTAGTTTCCTTTTTCCATTCCAGAAGGGCTACACTGTATGTAAGGCCAGTGACTGTATGATCTTAATTTCAGTGGAAGAGACAGACAACCACACGCACTTGTGCTCTTGCTGCTGTCAGCAGGATGCCCAGTGACTCTCCCTTTCCAAAACAGATCTCCAATGTTAGCATGCCCCTTTCTCTGTATCAAGAAAATGGCCCTTAACATTATTTTTGCTATTGGAGCTTTGCTTTGATGTGAAATTAAATATCTGGTTTGGTACTGAACCACAGTTCAGTTTAATTTTATTAAAATTAATTAAAAACTGAATAAAAGTTTGAAATAAAGTATTGTTTGAAACTTTCTGGAGAAGTGGTAGACAGTTCAGATTTAATTTTCTTCAGATTTTTGATGTCACTGAATTTTTACATTTTTTTGTAGAAGAAACTCAGCAACTCCAGTAACGAGCTCTAAAGCTTTCTTAGCCTTTATCTGTTGCCATATCAAACCATGCCTTTTGCCTTATATGATGGCAGAGATACCCACATAAGAAGAATTTTCTCTTAACACCCATGGCCATCTCTGTAACTCACGTTCTCAAACAGGACTGATTTTACTTGTCCAGGATCACCTCACTTTCTGTTTCACCTAATCCTAGATTTTTCCTTCCTCCACTGAAGACAAAACCATGTTTGCTCAGTGTCACACATTTTGCATCAAGGGCAAACAAAACCGAGCAGCAAAACAGCATTCCCTTTGCTGGAGGCTAGCTGCAAAGATGCAAGGGACCCTCGCCCCTGCCATCCTGCCAAGGACAAACATAATAGATTAATAATTCCCACTTTGCTGCCAGAGCCCTGCCCAGGGGCTCATGCTCATACCCCTGGCTCATACCCCTGGCTTCACAACTCATAGCATGCCTGCCCCCATTTCAGGGACAGCCTCTGAAGGACAAGTGCAGAAGGGGAATGCTGGCAGACTTTTTGGAATTGCTCCTGATTTATGCCACCACTAGGGCTAATTTAGAGATTTCTGCAGGAAAAGCATTTTATTCCTGGTTGCATGTGGTCCAGCATGACTGCTTGGGTGGTGACAAGATGCAGGATTTGGGCTTGTAGTATGGTGTGATTATTTTGAAAATGACTTCTGCTTAACAGTCATTTTTTCCTCTCTGCTGAGTGCAAGCCTCACACTGAGCCAAAAGCTATCCAGAAGTGCATTAAAATGCAGAACTATTTATATTTCACAGAAGGACCATGAGCACCATTGATAGGCTACACAGATAGTTCTCATTCTATTTTCCCTAAGACGCTGTTATGGTAAGGGCAAAGACGAGTGTGCTTTAAGTAACGCGGAAGCTGTTAAACATTTTCACCAGGTCTGTCAAAAATCCACATATCCACATACATAAAATGAAATTGGGGGAGGTGGGAGTGGTGTGTTCGTGTAAGCAAACCACAGAAACAAAACCTAACCACATACCAAGAACCTCCTACAATTCCATTTCCAGCCATCAGGTGTGGGAAGGGAGCCTGTGCTTTCCAGGCAATAATAACTGTTTCTTGAATCAAGATTTGAGTTTCCTTTGCCTTTAAGCAGCACACTACTGTTGCTTTACAAGCTGGGGAAGAACTGAGACCTCTATACACGATCACACCCATGTAACCAGAATTATAGAGGGTAGATATTACATAAAGAAACCAAGAAGCAGGAGAGACTTGTGTGCACCCTGGCTTTACCTTTGCTCAGCAGCACAGTTGGTTCTGCACAGCAACATTCAAAGGGTCACCAAGCACCAGGGTCTGGGCTTCTCCCGTGTTTGAGTTCTTTTCTCAGCTGCATGGTCTGGGCATTGCAGATGTGCCCAGGGGCTCAACATCACGAGTACTGAACAGCACAGATCAGCAGCAGTGCCTCCAAAGGGAGTGTGAAAAAAGTTTATTGCAGAGTAAAAAAAATGAGCTGTCACCTTGATGCACAGCTAGGAGATGAAGCAAGGGGAGCTCCCATAGATGTTTAGCTTCTTCAGGGTGCTTTTTCAGCTCATGAGAGAAAGCTACCATCATGCAGCTTCCTGGGCCATGTGCCTAGCAGCAGGGCTGCAAACCAGAGCATGGCCAGCCCCATACCCAGCAGTGCAGCAGAAGCCCCTGGGGCAGGCAGGGGAATTAAAACAGCGCCATAGACAGCCCTGCTCACATGTGTACTGTATGAATGTAGCACAACAGCAGCATAACCAGCAGAGAAACGGCAAAACAGTTGCCCCAGAGTTTCTCCAGAGAGAGAAAGGAGAATTGAACCCACTTTTACCCTGCTCAGCAAAGAAAATCCAGTTGCAGCATCTCTGCAATAAATAGCTCCACAGTTTGCTTCTCTTCCTTTGCTCTTTTCCCATACCTTATGGACCTTGGTCTTCTTTTTCTTGATTTGACTGTACAGGTTTTCCTGTTAAGTGTAGCCAAGTGCACAACTATACTGAAACCAATTTCTCCTCTCCCAGGAGAGGAGAATAATATTAAAGTACAGATTTTCCTCCCTCAGTTAATTTCTCCTCTCTGCTTTCCACAGATTTCCATTTTCTCTAACCCTAATTCTCTTCTGAAAAATCCCTTAAACCAACTAATCCTCCTGCCTCATCTCCCCTCCTATTTCCCCATTCTGCTTCTCTTCTGCTTCTGGTTTCTTCCCTTTCATCTGGTTTCTCTCCGCAAGCTGGTCTCTCCATAGACACAGCTCTCCCTTGCCTCCCAGCCTCTCTCCAGTCTTTCTTTTTTTTTTTTTTTTTTTTTTTTNAACATCTTCTCTGCCTCCTTTCCTCCTCACTCCCTTTCCACACCCTCCTAACCCCACTGTCCTGGCATTTTCCTCTCCAGAGTTGCCTTTAATACCCTTTTGTGACACACAAGCCACCTAGCAGTTCTAGGTCTCCATGGGCTCTGGCAACCTATTTGAAAACACTCTTGCTCAGAAAGCTTACCCAGACCCACACTATGTGTGCGTCTGCCACCTCCTGCAGCTCAGCACCAGCAAGATCCCACCGTAATTACAGTTGCCCTGACTGAAGCCCTCCAATGAAGAGGCCAAATTATTATCAGCAGGTCAGCCCACCAACAGCAGCTCTGCAAGCACAGCCATACCAGCTGTCTTTCTCCCCCAACACCTCCAGCTCTGCATGAAAACTCCTCCACTGCAGTCCCAAATCATGACCATCTGGGGTCAGGCACATGCAGCTGTCCTGTGCTGGAAGTGCTGGCTGCCAGGCAGTTCGCCGAGGCACTGCATGGCTCTCCATTCAGAGGGGGAATGGAGCCACATAGATGCATACTCATGTCAGAGACGCTGTTCATGCCACTTGCCCTCCAGGACATATGTTAAAGCAGCAGTAACTGTTTCGGTCTGCATCGTGGTGGCAAGTTCCCAAGCCTCCAAATACCTTCATTTGCTGACAAATTCTATCATTCAGATGCCAAAACCCTCATATCTGAGAGAGCTCTCATTAACAAGGGAGAAGAGGAGGGACTGCTGTTCCTGAGAAATCCAGCCCATTGCTGAGAGAGGACACGGAGGGAGTGGTCAGAGGGTTTTTGCTTTGTAATCCTACATTTGTGCAAAGCTGGACTGGAAGAAAGTTTCCCCTTCCGAAACTGCCTTTGAGCTGTTTGTCCCAGGGATATTTGTGCCAGCACAGGATCCCCAGGCAAAGATTCTGGCAGCTGTCACAAAACAAAATGTTTGCAAAGAAAACCAGTCCAGCTCTGTACATTTTGTTTCAACATCTCTTTCATTTTTCTCTTGATCATCACTGTTTGTCTCTACCACCAGAGTAACCAATGCTTCACTACTAGGCTAGACCCTGACTGTGCCAAAGACAGAAAGATGAACTCTGTGGTGCAAGGGCCAATTAGTTCACTTCTAAAAATCATTTGGAATAAGAAAATTAGATTTTTAAAAAACATTGAGACAGCACTTATCTGCCAGTAGCAGTTCTCCAGTTGTGTTGCTTCTATGTGTGATCCACCTGAGGATGTAGTAGGAGGCAAACACAGGCCCATATAGAAAAGCTGTTTCTGCCAGCACTGCCTGTAACACCCAGACTTCATCTGTTTCCAAGCTGCCCATGCAGGGGATAGCAGGTGCCTCTAGTGTAGGGAAGAAACAGAGGCTGAAACGTGTAAATGTATGGTCAGCTTCACCAAAGCAACCCCCAAAGCAGTTTTGCTGAGAATAGCCCTAGCAGACCCACACCTTCAGAGAGTCACTGCTGCAGCATCAGGCTGTGCAGACACTTCAGAGGATTCACCTCAGCTAATCACAGACTCACATGCAGCCAGTGGGACCACAGCAGGATTCTGCTGAACATATATGAGAGCTGGCACAGGGAGACTACTGTCCCACCCCAACCCTGCAGGGCCTTTCCAAGGACAATGAGCCACTACGGATGTCTCTACATTGCAGCTTTCTCCCTTGAAGGAATACCCACTTGGGATGTGTTTGACCCCACACAAAGCTTCTCCCTCCTCTCCCCGCCCATTGCAAATGTGTCACTGAGGAGTGCTGCCAGAGCCAGCTTTTCTAAGAACTCAGGTGGGGTTTATTGCAAAGTTGATGAAAATGAGGCAGTTTGCACACAAAACTCTCTCAAAAAATATTTTGACAGGAATGAAGTTAATGCATTTCTCACATGACCACATCTAAATATTTTTATTCTAATTTTTATTACAAGTTTCAGTTGACTTCTTTCCCTCTCCCTTCCTTTGGTTTAAAAGCTGTGTTAGCAGATGCCGTAATGCAGCAGCAGTGCTGTAAGTTCCCAAACAGCCTCCTCATTAACCTCATGGCACAGGCAGGAGAATTAATACTAGATGGCTCCTTTAAATTGCTCGCCACTTTTCCCTTCACTTCCTGCTCTGGTGCCCAGGATGTAGCCTCCCCTGAATTTGCTGAGCAAACAGAATCCATCTCCTCTTCCACAAATACCACACTTCTGTATGTAGCAGCAATAAACCCTCCAGGCTTAGACTGCTCCCCTTCATCTGCCTCTGGGTTCATCAATCTAGGCTGAGAACCATTCTAGCTTCTCCCCAGGTCAGGGTTACCATTCTTTGTTGCTGCAGAGCTTTGCCTGGGCTGGGTTACCCGAGCACGTTGGCAGTCCCCCAAGTTCCGTGCATGCCCACCTAAAACATTGTTTCTTCACTAGCTGCAGCATGGAACAAGTGTGCCCAACTCCACCATGGCTTCACCCTCACGTTTGCCGGTTGTGAACACTACCATGTCACCTGCAGTGCAAAATTGGTCCTGAGCAGGTATAAGCAGTACTGAGCAGTACAGGGAGACTGAACTAGCCTAAGGACTGCAGTTAACTGGATGCTACATGCCAGGGCCGTGGCAGCTGTGGGAAGATGGGTAATCTCCAACGAACCATGCAGCTTGAACAGCCCTGACAAGCACTATCCAATCTTGCATCAAGCCAGCTGATAGTTTACTTGTCAGTTTGTTTTAAGCCCATTTGGACATGCACCAAGGCTCTGCAGCAAGGGGGTTATGACAGCAGCAATACAGTCTCCAGGAGCAGGTATTGATTGCACCAGCAAACTCGTGGTTCTCCTCTCCTCCACCTCCTGATTTTGAAGTTGGACAAATCTACAACATGGCACAAAGCAAAAAGCAGCAGCACATTTTAACTGTGCTTATTGATAAACAGTAAGTAGCAACAGCCACGGCCAGCCAAAAAAGGGGAATTTCAAGGCAGCAACTGTCTTCAGACAGGATTAACAGCACATATTCTGAAGATGAGGCACTGGCACAAGAAGAAAGAAATAGGGACAAGATCAGCAGTGCTTTCCTCTTTGCAGCAGTGATTCATCTAAGAAAGTTAACTAAGTAACTTTTTTTCTGGAAAACAGAACAAGGTTCATCCCTGCAATTATTTTTTTAAAAACAAACAAAAAAGAGTCTCTTCATTTAAAAAGAGTTGTTGCTAAATTTTACATCAAGCATCAGCAGTGTCCTTGGCCACTCTTCCCAGAAAAATAGAAAATAGCAGAAAACAACAACAACATAAAACGTTCCTTCCATCACTGGCAGACACCTATCAAAGGTGTTGGCCTGTGAAGGGCAAGAAACACATTTTTTGGGGCTTTGTACATCTTTGTGAGCTTCTACCACCAAAAAAAAAAGGGGGGGAGAGGGGTTTAAGCACCATGTTTCCACTATCATCAGTAAAATGTTATATACCTACAAAACTCAATCTAAGATTATACCATAAGACTAAGTTGAAATTTGGTATTTTTTTCCTTATTTAGAGAGATTGCATTTTTAGTAGAGCCTTAATTACTTCTTCCAGCTGTAGGTCTTAAATAAACCTGTCTGTCAAAAGCTCAAAGGTTGGGCTGAAGTGGAAATTTCTGCATAGACAAATATGGAGCAGATTAAATTAAAGAAAAACAAACCACAGAAGAGGAACAAAATGACATCATGTACTGCATTGGAATTAATATTGCTTTCTTGCCAAGGAGTCACCAAATCAAACATGCCTGTACCCAAGGTGTCAGGAAGAGAAAAAGAGTTGCTACTATTTTAATGCAGTGAGAACCATCTACCAAAAATTGAAGAAAACCTAGAATAACTAAAGTCAAATTTCTTTGCTGTAGTTCCTCAGCACAGCTGCATTTTATCATCTCCCAGGGTCAGTTTTACTGAATATCGAAGTCAGCAATATACATCTTTTATTGGTTAAATTAAAATGGGTGCAGTCTTCAGCAGGGTGGGCAGCTGTCACCTCTACCACAAAAAGCCCTTGGGTAAGACAGTGGCTACCCCAGGAATCAGCTTGGGGCAGAGACAGGGCCATCCTGGGCTCACAAAGTATTTGGCCACTCAAGTCATGGAGTGAGGTAGCATCCTAGGAGCCTCCCCAGAACCACTCACATTATGTCACAGCCTTCACGAGGACAGTGGTCAGAACAGCATGGACAGCCCACTGCAGGGACTTTGATGGGACAGCAAGACTGCAACAGCCAAGGCTCACTGTTGGAGCCTTAGAGTTTACTGCCACAGTACAATCCCCTGCAGTTTGGATGGAGGAGAGGTGGTACTAAACCCCAAAATAACATTTCAAACAGATAAAGATTTCCTTGGGTCTTCTTCCTCATTTCTTCCCTGATCAGCCACCACACCAGCTGGGACATTTAACATCTGGGATAATGTTTGTCCCTTTGTGGAGAAAGTGGCACAGAAAGGATCCCCTGCAGTGGAAGGAGGGAGAATCTGCCCACAGGAGGGATCAGCTTGCAGCCAAGGAGCCCTCACTACACTTTACAGTCACGCTGCACAGCTTCTCCACAGACACTTAGAGAGTCTACCCTTGCTGTTGTCAAAGCCCAGGGCATTCTCCAATGAAGACACCTCAGCACCCTCACCTCTCTGCCCAGCCAGCCCTGTGCACTCCTAGTCGCCCACAGCTGGGCTGGTCACCTGGCTGGACCATCCCCCTGCCTCCACCCCTCTCTAGGCCCATTCCTGGAGGCTTTGTTGTGCCTGATCACATGTACCAAAGCACAGATCATCAGCTAACCTCCACGTCCTTCATAAGAAAAGAAAGAAGAAAAAACCCACCACCACAAAATCGGCTTTTACACCTTTCCAAGCCCCCAGCAGAAGCCACCCTATCACACATGCATTCTGGAGTGGCACGATGTTAGTACAAACCTTACCCACCCAGAGCAGGGAAGAAATCCGACCTCCTCTTTTACATCCAATACACTGAGTAAAACACAACCCCCCAGATCCGACGAAAACCAAAGCGCCTCCCGCGTTCATCTGCCCCCAGCCGCAGAGCAGCACAAGAGAACAGGCAGCTCATGACAGGTGCCGTCACCTCCCATCACACTGGACTGCGCTCAAAGCCACAGCAATCATCTTTGACAACTCCAGGGAAGAGGAAGATGCGCCCAGAGGAGGCTCCCCTGCTCGCAGCAGGAGCACCTCCTTGTGCACGTCACCTGTCCCCCTACCCGTGCGCTTCCTCGGCCAATTCAGAAGCGGTCAGCGTTACTTTGGGCTTTCCTCACAGCCCTTTCAGTGGCGCTCATGGACTGACAAGTTGTTTCCCGTCCCCGCACCGAGCAGCGAGCCTCACGCCGTGCAGGTTAGCGGCGACACAAGAGCTGCCCGGGCCCCACCGCCGGGGGCCACGGCGGCACAGGCCGAGCCCCTGGGCCGAGCCCCAGGCCGAGCCCCGGGCCGGGGCAGGGCCTGCCGCCGCCCACCTCCATCTGCTGCCCACGTGCGCGCGGCGCCGCCGCCGCTGCCTCCCCAGGCCGGGGCGCACTGCCCTCTAGTGGAGCTGAGCCAGGAGCCAGCAGCCGCAGCGGCCGGCACAGCACCTCCCAGCCGCCAGCCGCCAGCCGCCCGTGCAGCGGCAGCTGCCGTATGAACTCGGCGGCATCCGGAGCCAGCAACCGCCCTTCAAACCCCCTGAAAAAGCAAAGCGGCCTTTACACAGCCGACGAGCAGAGTTTGCAGCCATCCCTCAAAACAGCGCTGGGACCTTTTACACCCCATCTAGTTCCCCTTTGCAGCCAGGGACGAAGTCTGTGGTTATCCACCAGCTGCTGAATTTTGTACAAATAAGCAAGAAGAAATCAACCCCTTCCCAAGGGGCTGATTTTCTTTGGCAATCCAGCTCCAAATCCAGTAAGGGGGGGAATCAGTGCAAGACCTGGTATGCTCATTGCAGTAACTTGGAGGGCACTGCAGGTTGGGCCAACATCAAGACAACTCTTCCACTGCACCACCATAAGCCATTTTTTCCCCCTGGATCTCGGGATTTGAGCTTTCATGCCAATCACCCACCTAAAACAGTTAAGAAAAACACGGCTATTTTTTCCAGCACAAACCTCATCCTCCTCTGCAGGTTTCTCCTACTCCAGGATGCTACCAGGCACATCAGGAGCTCAGGACCACACCGGGTCAGGGCATTATCCTACTTAGCCTCAGAGAGATGGTCCCAAGCAGTGTACTTGGGGCCTTTTGCAAGTATACCCCTGGGTGCTTTTCAGCAACTTCTGTTTTAAAGTTTCTCTTGCTTTGTGGTTTGGGAGGCTGGATGGCTGCCAACTCATGACTGCACTGCAGAGTCATCCAGTGCGAAAATTTGCTGAAAGGAAGCTCATCTGGGCTCAGATGCTGAGTGCAGCCTCCCAGGACCGGCTGCCGTTGCCCTCAGGCACTTACCCCCATGCAAGGACATCCTCTGTGCACTTCCTGGAGCTAGGAGGCAGAGACCCACATACAGAGGGCAGCAGAAGCCTTTCTCTCCTCTTAACCCACCTCAACCAGGAAGGCTCACACCCTCCCAGTTAGCTAACATCTCTCCGTGCAGGAGTTTGTGTCCCTATGCCACCAACTCAGTGAGGATTTGGCATATGTTGTGAATAGCTACTTTTGGGGGTTGCTTTCTCCTTCTGTGTCAGTTGCAACCATGGCTCAGGTGTGGAGGTACTGCAGGAGCACCTCCTGCCACCAGAAGTTCACCCAGCTCTTGCACAACATGGCATGCCCAGAGCAGCACTAAAATCGTCTAAGATGAGGCAGAAAAGGAAACAAAAAAGGGGGACAGCGTACAGGAGGTTCTCCTTCCTCCAAACCTGGGTCCATGAATAACAGCCTGGCTGTGCCTGCTGAGTGAAAAGCTGTGGAGACAAACAGTGCATTTTTTTTCCCCCTTGATATTTCTGCTCGTGTTGCTCTGCCAACAATCGGCACTTCCATAATTTCTCCTGTGCACACTCACCTGGTTCACAAGGCTAAATGAGCTTTCCTCAGGCAACACACAGGTGCAGAAATATGTTATAAGCCATCTGCAGTACGTCTTATGGAGCTAATCCATATTTGTATTTCAAAGCAGAGCAGACATTGTGCAGGCCACTGGACTGAAGTTCTCACACCTTGCTTAGCACTGCCTTATGCCAGGCAGCAAAATGCAGCTGATCCTGCAGCCTGTGGGGAGGGTGTAGTACCAGACTCTACAACACGTATCACGTGCCACTCAGGCACAAGTCCACCAGGCAGATTCTAATCTTTCCTACTCTTTTTCCAATTTTACTCCTATCCAGTTCTCAGGCATCCACCCAAGTCCTCCCAGTCATCAGCCAACAAACACCCACCAGGCAATGAATGGCTTATTTCAGCATCTCCTCATTTCTGACAGCTTTCTTGCTGTTTTGGAAAATGAATGCTAATCCTTTGGCTAGCCCAGGACAACTTTGCCTTTTTTGGGAATAGCATCACACCCCATTGTACAGAACTGAAGAATCAGAAGCATTTGACTCTCTGGTACCTCATTCACTATTGCTGCTTGACAGGCACCATACTCCTCCGAGGACAGCCACACATATGAAAAGTCCATCACTTCAACACATCACCTGCTGAGAGAGGGAGGAGGCAGAGACCCTTCTCCTTCCTCAGGAAAGTCCATCCATGGAATGGAGGAACAGCATCAGCCTCTCTGCACCCCCAGCCCATTCTCCTTGATTCCCTCACCCACTCTGGCTCAAAGCTGCTGTGTTCTACTGCCCAGGGCAGACCACATTGAAAACTTAGTGTATTTCCCAACACATGCTAATAATAAGGAATAAACAAATCTGCTCAGCCATTCTGCTAGTACCTAATGGGGACAGTATTTGCCTTCAAATTTGTGCTCCCAAGCACAAATCCAGGCTGGGTGGCAAGTGGCTGAAGAACAGTCCTGAGGAAAAGGACCTGGGGATCTGGGTTGATGAAAAGCTCAACATGAGCCAACAGTGTGCACACGCAGCTCAGACAGCAACTGTGTCCTGGGCTGCATCAAGAGAAGTGTGGCCAGCAGGGCAAGGGAGGGGATTCTGCCCCTTTACTCTGCTCTCGTCAGACCCCACCTGGAGTACTGTGTGCAGTTCTGGAGCCCCCAGCACAAGAAGGACATGGAACTGTTGGAGAGAGTCCAGAGGAGGACCATGAAGATGCTCAGAGGGCTGGAGCGCCTCTGCTATAAGGACAGGCTGAGAGAGTTGGGGGTCTTCAGCCTGGAGAAGAGAAGGCTCCAAGAAGACCTTATGGTAGCCTTCCAGTATCTGAAAGGGGCCTGCAGGAGGGCTGGGGAGGCACTATTCACAAGATCTTGTAATGACAGGATGAGGGGTAATGGGTTTAAACTGG
>VWZI01011413.1:1653437-1678195 GCA_013396835.1 Psilopogon haemacephalus
CAAGGGAGGGGATTCTGCCCCTTTACTCTGCTCTCGTCAGACCCCACCTGGAGTACTGTGTGCAGTTCTGGAGCCCCCAGCACAAGAAGGACATGGAACTGTTGGAGAGAGTCCAGAGGAGGACCATGAAGATGCTCAGAGGGCTGGAGCGCCTCTGCTATAAGGACAGGCTGAGAGAGTTGGGGGTCTTCAGCCTGGAGAAGAGAAGGCTCCAAGAAGACCTTATGGTAGCCTTCCAGTATCTGAAAGGGGCCTGCAGGAGGGCTGGGGAGGCACTATTCACAAGATCTTGTAATGACAGGATGAGGGGTAATGGGTTTAAACTGGCAGAGGGGAGATTTAGGCAAGCTGTTAGGAGGAAGTTTTTCACAGTGAGGGTGGTGAGACACTGGAACGGGTTGCCTAGGGAGGCTGTGTCTGCTCCCTCCCTGGAGGTGTTCAAGGCCAGGTTGGATGAGGTCTTGAGTGTCCTGATCTAGTGAGAGGTGTCCCTGCCTGTGGCACAGGGGGGGTGGAACAGGATGATCTTTAAGGTCTCTTCCAACCTAAACCATTCTATGATTCAAACATCCTGAAGCACAGCATACCAAGCATGAGATTTTTAAGAAGCCTGAACAGACAGATAAGTAATTCAGGGAATTTACACAATTTGGAACACTGAATCTAAATTTGGAATTAAACAGTTGCCTTTGTTTTAGGCCTTAGCCATCATCTTTCCCAGAAGTAGCTGCCTGTGTTTCCAAGGCATTTGTCAGCATCTGTGTCTCTCACTTCTACTGGCTTCTGTGAAAGTTCTTCAAATAAAAGGAAAATGCTATAGAAAGGTAAAATGTTCCCTTTGATACAGGCTGTAGAGGGTATGATCATCTTTAACCAGCCTCACAGATAGAGGAAAAGTGGGTTTAACTACAAATTCAATGAAAATAATCCATGTTCACTGCAAAAGTTTCAAACAAACTTTTCATTAGTACCAATGACAAATTCCATACGCCTTCAACCAGCACCAAGTTAGGTCTTCTAAACCATTGGCAGAGCCTTATTTAATCTAATCATTAGTTCCAAAATTAGTTCCTTGGGAATATAATCTCCTTGGAGAATCAGACAAGTTAAGAAAATTTCCCTCCCGGGAATCACTGGTTTAATATTCAGATTTAATTCTCTTCTAAATTTCTGGCCTGTCTCTCTAGTAGAGTTTGAATTTATAGTTGAAGATATTTAGTAGAATATACTTTATCATCAAGCTGAAATTTATACTTTATCTGAGAACTTGAAGGCTAAGCCACTACAAGTGGAAACTTTTTTTTTTTTTTTCCCCCTTTCCCACTCTGCTCTGAGCCTGTTTCCCCTCGTCTGAGGCATGCAGCATGCAGCACCGTTACTGGTAAGGCTAATTTTGCAATGCAGAGATGCTTTGTAGCACCGCTCCTCCCGTGAGCACAGCTGCTGGTATGAAAAGGTCTGTGCCCCAGAGCCCAGCTTTGCAAGTGCCCTCATGTACTGCCCGTTTCCCAGCTAGGATGAAGCAACTCGGTGATCGCCATCCAGCTCAAAGGGCAAGAAACCCACGTCAGAGGAGACCCTGATACAACCAGCACTAGGAGTGACGGATGGCAGGAACACAACAAAACGCCTTTGTACACGCAAAAGTAGGAGTGAGGTGTACAACACCAGCAGCTAGGGGAGGAGGGGAAACTTCACTCACTGGTGCCAGGGCACTTGCTGGTGCTCCTGTGAGAGGGAGGATTCCAGCCCCTAGGGCCCTTAATCAGGCATTTAAAATAATAAATCTTATTACACTAAGCATATTACAGTTAAGCCTTCAGCTGTTAATGTTCAGCCTCTGTTAGAAGGGCTGGACCCAGACACAAATCAGCCTAAAAGGGACACATTCAAACCAGCCAGATGATACTTCTGAGAGAAATTATTATTTTGGCTAGGGAAACACAGAACCAGTGCAGCAAGTGTTGCATCACCAGCACTGTGGAAGCACTGATCATGGGAAATGTCCCCTGAGGCCAGTTGCCTGCAGATGTACCTTCCTCCAGCCTCACACAGCAAAATTCCTCCCCCAGGACCCATCTGTTCCTTGCGTCCCAGATATGAACAATTTAGATGGGCAGATTTTCCCATATCAGGGAGCAACCCACACTGAACTCACCATCATTGAGGTCTGCAAAGCTCTCAGAGCCTTGAAAATCATACAGGCTCCTTTTCTCCATCCTTCAAAACACACACAAGCCTCCTTAGGCCCTAGCCCAGCTCCTACATCCTCCAGGGAGTCAGGAGCCCACCTTCATCTTCCAAGACAGAGGAAGGCTCACTATAGGCAGTGCTCTGCCCTCAGCAGGAAGCTTAACAAAACAAACTGCCCTCCAGCCCAAATCCCAGGATTACCACACTGCTACTGAATGTACTAGCAAAGAACAAGACCCTAAGGCAGCATCTCCTCTCCAAGATCCCAAAACCAGTCTCTATTTAGGTGCCCTCTATAGCCGGCATGAGTAGCTAACAGCAGTCACCTAAACGCAAATCTGTAGAAGCTGTTAAGTTGTTGAGAGCTTTTTTTACATCTAAATGAAAGCTTTAACCACCCACCTGGTGAGGGATTTAGCAGTCCAGGTGGTTTCTATTGCTATCTGGATATTGGTGGTGTAAAAGGGGTTGGAGACAATTGAGCTGCACCAGTCCTGGGTATCCTGTGAATCCAGGCAGAAATTGCCCTTTAATGGCCTATTTTCATTTGAGTTGCAGGTGTTTTTTCAGGAGGTTTTAATATTTGTCATCACCTTCTGCACTATTTGTTTAAAAGGCACCTTATCTTGAATACCCTGGTCTTGACATTATCAGTTCCAGCAGTTAAAGATAATAGGAGGTTCAAATTATCTAATGTAAAAATCAGCAGCGATCTTAAAAACAACGCATTTGAGAATGTCTTTTAATTTCTTCTCTTTCCCAGATCTTCCTAGGATAGAAGATAGAAGTCGAGATCTGAGACAGAATTTGAAGTAAAATAAAAGCTAAGATTTAACTGAAAACAGGATGTCTGCTGACTCATTCAGTTTGTGATGGACTCTGTCATCATTGTTACTGACTTGATTTCCTTCTTTGTTCATACCCCCGACTCCCAAGGGAGAGAGAAGACAGGATGCATGGAGAGGCCCTCAGAAGCTGTTAGTCATCAGTATGCTTAGATCTGCAACCGAAAGCCGTAGAAACACTGCTAACTTAAAGCATGGGCTTAATGTAACACACAATTGGTTCCTTGAGCTGCTGGTGGGGAAGAAACGACCAGGTAAAATGACATCCGTGTCTCAGAAAAAAAAAAAAAAAAAAAAAAAAAAAAAAAAAAAACCCAAACAAAAAATTAATCCAAACCACTAAAACCAGACCTGATTAAAACACTGCACATGGGATGCCTCCATCCCACCTGTCCTAAGGAATGGGGTGGGAAGCCCTCATTTGCTACCAATGCTCTGTGGCACTCAGCTGACCAGAACCAACAGGATTTCCCCTGGTGACAAAGGATTCCCAAAAGTTCTTCCAATGCACATGTGCCTTTCTCCCACTTTGGGAAAAGAATGCCTCCTGGACCTGTTAGACAGAGGATGGGCATGGCCCCTGACCCTACTTCCTTCCCTGAGGAGCAGTCTTCCTCCAGCTCTGCTAGAGGCAGAGGAGGCAGTGCAGAGAATACCCACCATGGGACCTTTCCTAGCCATCTTTTCTCAGGCATTTGGGGGCAGCAACATTAACAAAACCCACCGAAGGTCCATTAGTCATGAATCACACATCCTGTTACAGCCTTTGCACTCAGGGACTAAACTTAAGAAAAATCATCTCCCGTTGCACCCTTTGTATCAGTAGCCTCCAAAACAGAGCCGCACAGTTCAGCACGGTGCACATTCTGCCCTGAAACATGCACTGGTTTCTTGATAGAGTTTCTTGACTCCTAAAAGCAGAGCTCAGGCACGCAGTAATCTCACTGCTAGCTTGTTTCACAAAGCTTGAATCCTGCTGGGGAAACTCCTTGCCTGAATAGGAAGCCTGACATTCAACAGCCTGGGGCTTGCAGCCCGGGTCTGAAGTACACCTTCTCATTTCTGAGATACTCCCTGGAAAAGTAACTATGGTTTGTTACTGTGACCTGCTCTGAGCAGCCTGCAGAGCACAGAACTGTTTCATGGAACCTCAACCATTCAAGACAAACCAGGCAACCAAATGGGATGAAATACAACTACTTCAATGTATGTGATGCTGCCATCTCATCCCATTTGGAAAGGCTAAACCAAACCAAGCTCTGAGAAAAATCTTGGTTTCACTCTTGATTTAGCATTCTGAAGAGTAACATGGGATTGCATTACACAAACATGCTGTTACCAAATTAGTCGACTTTAGGTCCTCTCTGGCTCAATATGGCCACGTTTTGCTTTTCACTCCAGCAGGGTTTTGGCTGACTCCAAGTAAGGCCAAGTGGCTGCAACTCTTTGCAGCAGGAAAGCATAGTTTCATCCTCCTATTTCTGCATTTTTTGGGCCAAAACTGCTCCATATTGCTGCTCTTTGTCCAAAAACAATTCTTGTGTGACTAGAATACATACTCCTTAACTTGTCGTTTGTGTTACCTTAGCCCAAATATGAGACTTAACACTACATTATTAAAACTTTCAGAAGTGGCTGGGGAGTGCCCATAACTGCCATTTGCTTCTGGAGTGTGGCCTCTGCAAGGCACAGCTGTGTCCTCTGTTGGTCTCAGGGGTGGCTGTCCTGCCTAAGCATGGAGAGATCGATCGAATCAAAGCTCTGACCAATCTGTTTTGGTGCCAGTGGCCCTCTTTGATCCCAGGAAGAGCTGTAACAGATACTGGCTCAGGGTGATACCCAAAGCTGGCAAATCCATGCTGAGCTGGCAAGAAGGCAGCAGCTTGACCTGGGTAATTTTTATGTTCCCAGAGGGTGGAGAAGTAGGCACAGGCACAGGAACATCTTCTTGACAGCCGTGGTGGGACTGGGGCAGCTCTTGTCTTAGCAGCTCTAATTTGTCACATGCACGTATCTTGCTAATGGACACTACACTGTATTTGGTCTTACACACGTGCATGCTTGTTCCCATCAGCTGGTTGCTGATATCCCTCCTATGCTGCTACTGGACTGACCACTTCTATTTAGTCACCAAACAACTAAAAGACATTACAAAATTACCTTTGGGGGAAACATCAGTCTCCAGTCTAGGAGGCCCATACCAACACACTCCCGTACCCCAAACCCAGCAGTTCAGGTAGTCCACAGCCCAAAGAAACTTTTGGGGTGAGAGACAGGACTACATGACAAAGTCCAGAACCAAAATCACACAAGAAACTGGCAGCGACCAGATCAAATGCAACATCTGCACTGACCATCACAGCAGGCACATGTACAGCATGACAAAATGTCAGCTCTGAAAGTACTGCATGTGGAGCAAGTTTAAATCCAGGAACAAAAGACTTATACTAGAATCAGCAAGTATTTAGATGGTGTGTTCATGGGTGTTCATTTGTACGCGCTCATTAACTGCTTGCATTTTTAACAAAGTTAAAATCTAAGTTAGGCCACCGGGAAAATGAATCGCTCCTCCTGTTAGTCACATTTTTCATGGGCAAAATCGCAGCTCAGGCTGGCACCACGAACTGCTTTTGTTCAGCCCTTTTCCCACAAAAAGCATTTTGGGGCACAAACGATTTAGTTTAGTGAAGCTGCAGAGAGTCAGCCCATGCCAGGGGCAAATTCCAGGCCTGGCCTAAGTGGCTGTAATTCACATTCAAATCAGTTGAGTTTATGCCAGACTCCTCCAGGACTGGCCCAGCTCCTGCAGCTTTGCTCCTGAGCTTTGTTCCCAGCCTGTCACTGTAATGACTGCACAAACCCAGGATTTTGGTGTAGATGTGAAGCCAGGACGGCCCCGGCCGTGCCAGCATTCACAAAGTTCTATGTTGTACAGGATTGAAAGCAGTCACCACTTACAGACTCCCAACACGATGAGGCTTCTGATGATCAAGAGCATTTGAGGATACATATTTATGTTCCTAGAAATGAAAATATAAGGAGTTATTAATAGACAAATCTAAAAGCATCCCAGAGGCTGTGTGAAGTCTCATCATCTGGCAACACTTTGTTATATCCACTGACGGAAACGTAATTGTGTAGGTTGCCATCGTGCACCCACTGACAGCAGCAGCAGCAGCAAGAAGAGCTCAGCCCTGCTTTGGGGCCGACTCGATCTCTACTAAAGGCGAAGCAAAACTTTAACTCCCTCCAGGTCAGGCTTGGATTTTCGGCTTATCAGCTCAGCTGTTTTCCCCTTCCCTTGGGAGACAGGACCCCTCTTCCTCTTCTCCCAGGCAGACTAAGGCAAAGCCTAGAGTGACTCTTTGGTTTGATGACAAAGGTACACACTTGAGAGCTGGAGGGAATCAGTTAAGGATGCTCCTGTCCCTGTGGGGGCAATGACAAAGCAGGATCCAGGACTTCACCTCACTCTTCTTACCTTTGAATATGACTTGGCCAGTGCTGGGGAATGACTGGACCATTCTCAACCTCACGACGAGGGGTACCTCATTACCATGTGAACTGGGAGGCTGAGAAGCACTGCTCACTCTCCAATTCCACTAGGGCCAGAGCACTTGACCACACAGGCCCAGGTGTTCAACACACTGCATCACTATTCAGCACAAGGAACAGAAATGCAATGTACTTGTCTATTTATTCTTATGTCCACCCCTCTATTCCTCCTCGTGTTGAGTTTTCCTGGAAACTGCAGGCACAAACAACTTTGCTTTGCAGCTCCGAGATAGTTGTTATGTAAACAGACAAGGCAGTATAAGTGGATATTGCCGTTTTCCCATAATCTCTCTCAGGTCTCTGCTGTTGCTCTTTTAAAAAGTTGGAGCAGGCTGGGGTACACCCTGCTGAAAATGTAGTATAGCCAGCTGATTGATGGTTTGCTTGCTCAGTTCCTGGGCTGCTGAACACCTACAAAGAAAATATTCTTGTAACTTAAAACCAAACACATGAAATATATGGACAATTTAACCTTTTGTTTTTCTTAGATACCTTTCTATTTTCTAAGCATTTTTTTTCCTGAATATATTAAAACAGAAGTATCTCACATCTGCCCTGTTCTTGTCCTTGAATACCATCACCTGACATGTTGTTGTAAACCTGTTTCTAGAAGGTCATTCCACTGCTCTTTCAAACAGCTTAAAATTAGTTACAGATCTATAAATGATCACATATTTTTGTAAAGGGAGGGTTGTTTTTTTTTTTTAAATAACCATTTAATAAGACACTCAGAATATGAACTGGCTATGTTTTGGGATTTTATTCACTTTTACAGTGTTTCTACCCATTTATTTTACGGGCTCTGGGAAGCAGAGGCTAAAAGTGAAAGCTTGTAAGAGGTGATAAAAGAAGGAACATAGTTTTTGTGGCAGTTTGAATAGCCACGATAAAGGAAAAAAATACCAACAACACAAAAACAACCTAAAAAATGCAAGCAAAGCAAGCCAAAAAATCATCAGCAATGCTTTTTATTCATAGAATCATGTTACAGGTTAAGACTAGTGTTTTAATTGTAAAAAATAAAGTTTTTGAGACAGTTAAAGAGTACATCCTAAAAGGGGTTGAACAGAAAGTAAGAGATATCTTTATCCCATTTCATTGGGTTGTTATTTTTCTGAACTCTGGGAGTTCAAGGTGTTCTTTATCTCTTGCTCACTTGCTTTTCTCACTCTCTCCCCCTCTGGCCTTGCCTGATCTGCACTGACCATTGCTTAGGCTATGGTAAGAAGAAAGAGATAATATTGTGCTAGCTGGTCATGGGGAGTTCCTGGCTTTGTCCAGGGTGAGGGTTAGCTGGGCTATTGCCTAGTTGCATATGCATATATGTGTATATATATATTACCTTTTATATTTGGCCTACTTTTGCAAATTATAATTTCATTTAACTTCCAAATTCTGAGTAGTGTGGTAATTTACCTTTGAGGGGTAAATCCCAGACTCTAAGTGGTGCAAACCCACCACAAATTACAGAACTGTTTTGGCTTGGTAAAGATCTCTAAGGTCAGTGAGTTCCACTGTCGACCTAGCACCACCACTGATGTTAAACCATATATCAGGATGGCTTCACATCTTAGACAACACTTTTGGCCAAAGGTAGACGTAACATCACACACATAGCCTGATTAGTAGCTCATCCTGAGCTCAGCATTATTTTTCTTCAGTGCTAGACTCAGACATGGACATCTCTATTTCTTTTTTTCACAAGTTTTTCTCCCAGCTGCCTTACCAATGCAGCTCAACACTTCAGTGATGTGACAGCATCTACTTTAAGTGTAACCCAAGGAGTGAAGGGCTGTTCTATCCCCACCTTAGAGACTGGGGCACACAAAGAAGAGGCTGCAAACATCCATTAATTGCAGAGGCCCAAGTGGAAAGCTCAAAGACCTAAGTCAGTGGGGTGCATGGCACCATGACTCTCTCTATATGTTTAAGGTATTGCTCCTACTAACACCTGCCAAAGCTGTGGGCATCTGGCACTTCTGTAAAGCAGATTTTCAGGTCTCCAGCACACATTGAGTGCAAAGAAAGCACATTTATGGGCCACCCGTGGTCACACACTACAGAGGTCCAGAGAGATTTGCACAAACCTGGTTCCCATAACCAAGATGGAATGAGTACCCAGTGAGCCAAAATCTCAGACTTTCTTTGTGATTGATTACGTGTCTGACATGCACCATGCCTGGCTCCTGGTTTTGCAGCAAAGTGTTGAAATGGGAGGAAACACTGGTGAATAACTCATTGTGTACCCCCCTGGTTGTACTGCAGCTTCTCTGCTTGTTTGCAGGCAGGGTTATCTGTACCACCATGAGCCATTCCCTCAAAGCTGCTGTAAACAAAGGCTTCCTTTCTGCGGCTGTTTACCCAAAGGACATTTAGAGGGATGCTGGAGGAGGTGGGGAGATAGCAGTGGTCAGAGATCCTACCCAGCAAAGTCCCTCCTCGGGGAGTGGAGGTACCTCCAGGGCAAGAAGGGCTTAGCACTCATAGCCGCATCCCAGGCTTATCTACCACCTATGTTGCCCTCAACAATAGGTCTTCTCCCAACTTATAATGACCCATCTTCCTGTATCAGACAGAAGTGGGTAACGAAACTGAAGTTGTGAAAATTGAAGAATTATGAAAACTAAAGGGTTAATCAAGTGAGTGAGTAAAGTGGAGGAAGAGGACTCCAGGAATATTTTGAAGGATAAAGAACAGTGTTGGGCACTGCAGAATGTAACGAAGAGAGAGGCAGACTTCTGGTGGGAGCTGGGGCTATGCCAAAAATTTGAGCCACTTTGTGATGTCATACTGCCCAGGTACCACCAGCATCCACTATTTGGAGTTTGGTAGCACAGAATAGCGCTGAAAGATGTGGCAGGAGGGGCGCTAGACCCAGGATATGCATTTTAGAGAACCACTCCAAGCAGGGATGAGCCATTCACCAGAACAAGACTGCCGGCTGGGGTAACTTCACTGCTCATGTTGTGCCCACAAACCCAGTCATGATCTCACCTCCAGCTCGTCCTGGACTGGTAGGAAGTTGCTATACTCACTGCACCTCCCAGCCCATAGCTCACACATCTATTACCCAGTGACACCCCACTAGAATTTTTTTGCGGTCTCTTGCAGTGCTTTAGATGTTGCCAGGGTCTAACTTGAGGAATATTTCTCCAATTTATCTTTAAATGCAATACAAAAAAATCCTACTCTTTTATCAGCTGGTGCCCCAGTTAGTGTGCAAGCACAGACGGAGACCAAGAAGAGGATTTGCAAGTTGTTTTTACAGTATTACAGGAAAAATTCCTCTGACTGCAGGAGTGAGTCAGGCACAGCCATGACATCACACGGAGAGTGTTAGACTCCATCTCCAAGCATGGCTGCTTTGGGCTGAGGGTGAAGAGAGGTGAGCACATAGCCTTACAGTGCTCTCCCCAGCCTGGCTGTCCCCCTCACAAAGGTTGGGGGAACATCCCATTTCCAGGCCCAGCACCACTGGCCAGTGCTGCCCCTTGTGAGCTTCACACATGCTGTGGCAGGGAGAATTTTGGTTGAATCCTAACAGACCTTATGCTAATTCACCAAAGAGCATTTTAGACCATGCATGGACACTTATTTGAGTGGGAGAGACAGCAGTGAACACAACACTTAATTATAGGAAAGAAAAACGAAGTCTTTTACCCTGCATTTGGCTTTCTCCCAACACACAGAGCTAATTGTTAGGAGTGTATATTAGAAGGCAATGAAGGAGAAGATTGAAAACCCTGATTATGCCAAGCTCCTGAAAATGCAGCATTTATTGAATTTCACATGAGAAAACACAGGCAGTGCCACGCTAAGAGCTCAGAGTGTTTGTACGTGCGTGTTAGAGCAGGACAAAGTGTCCCAACCATCTTGTGAGCTCCTGCCAACTGCTGACTGAGCCCCACTGCATTCCTGGCGCAGGTCAATATACTGGGGTAGGCACTCCTAAAACATGGACAGACCTTGGTGTAGGTGATGAACAAGGTGAGCAGACCTCAGTATAGGTGAGGCACAAAGCCAGTACATTCTTCAAGAACTCAATTTTTCTTTGCAAAAGGACCTGACTAAGGGAAGCTGGAAAGGACATTTCAGCAACAACCTCTGTGCAATACATGCAGTTGCATTTGCTAAATTTGACAAATCTGCAGCAACAGCAAGCCCAAACTACTTTGGGAAGTGCTAGCACAAATGCCCATGAAAGAATAAGAGCCATGGCGGGGTGGATCATATGAAGGCCCCACGATTCCGGGTGCACCTGGAGGAGGGACTACTACAACAGAGAATCAATAAAAATACTTCCCCATGCACCTCTCTCCCACCCACCCCCACCTCCAACAGTTTCTTAGTTGTGTCCTTGTGCTGCAGTGTAGCCTTAACATCTTTCAGCATGTTTCCTCATTAATTTTCTCAATTGTCCTTTGAACCATATAAACTTTTAACTCCTTTTTTGTTCATACCTTGTCATGAGCGAAGGGCTAAAACTGTCCAGAGCTGTCCTGTGGATTTAGCTGTTTTATCATGATCCTTGGCCCTTGAAATCTCTGACAGTTGGGTCCCACAAGGAAGAAAAGCATCAATAATTGTTGATTCCTTTGTACCATTAACGACCCCGTCTGTTTGCTGAATTCATACGATCATTAAGTTGTTTACATTGTAAGAAACCCTTGAAGATCATCATGACCAGCTGCTAACCTAGCACTGCCCACCACTAAACCATATTCCCAGGCACCACATCTACATGTCTTCTGAATACCTGCAGGGATGGTGACTCCACTACTTAGCCAAGCAGTCTGTTCCAATGCTTGACAGCACTTTCAGTGAATACATTTTTCCTAGAATCCAATTTAAATCTCCCTTGGCCAACTTGAAGCCATTTCCTGTCATCCTGTCACTTGACGCTATGGAGAAGAGACAAACCCCAGCTCTCTACAACCTCCTTTCAGGTGGCTGTATAGAGATCATGTCTCAGTCTCCTTTTCTCCAGATTAAACAACCCCAGTTTCCTCAACTGCTCCTCATAAGATTTGTTCTCTAGTCCCTTCATCAGCTTCAATTGCCCTTCCCTGGACATGCCATAGGACCTCAATCTCTTTCTTGTACTGAGAGGTCCAAAACTGAATACAATACAGTCTTCAAGGTGTGGCCTCACCATTGAGGAGTACAGGTGGACAATCAGTTCCCTGCTCCTGCTGGATACAGGATTCCTGATACAACTCAGCAGACTTGACTCTGGGTTTTAGTTGAGCAAGCTGGTTCTTTTTTCGGGTTCTGAGGTTTCTTTTATTCCTTTTTTTTTAAACACTAAAATCCAAAGGTACAAATGAGCTCCAGCTCCTGTTGCACCTGCAGTAGCTTTAGCTGTACTGCAGGGGGTAACCTTTGGCTGCTGATAACAGTCGCTGCTGATGGAGTCACTGCTGTGGCAGCTTGGAACGGGAACCACCAGTCAGCTTCGGCCAGGAGCAAACTTCGGTGGCAAGAGCACCGGTCCTTTCTGCCACAGTCCGAACTTAGTTACGGCAAGCTTCTGGTTTTCCTAGTTTTAAAGAGCTCAGATAATAGAGCCCTAGAAATAATTTATTAAACAAACAAACAAACAAAACCCCCCACATACAAACAGCACACACACACACCCCAAAAAACCAAAACAAAACAAACAAACAAACAAAAAAAACCTCACAGAAATAATCTGGCATTTGGGACAAGGTAACTAAAATGGTAACTTTGCTTCTCTCAGACTACATGATTTTTGTGCTTGACAAACATCCCTGGAAATACCCACATCACACACCTGAATCCACACACAAAGCCAGGCCACCACTGCAAGGGATTAAGTCCAGCAGAGAATGTTATTTTCTAGCTCCTAACAAAGTGCAGTAAACCAGAGGGAGCCTAAAAGCCTTATGTAAGAGGATGGCACTCTTCACGCTGGCAGTCAGTGAGGCATTCCGGACCAGGGAGCACCTGGCTCACACTGAGCTTTGAAGTGAAGCCCAGCATCTTCAATGGGATTTAAGCTAAATGCTGAGCCAGATTCCAGGCTGCTGCTCTGGTTGGCCATTGAAGGCCACAAGGTTGGCCCAACCTCAGGGTTGGCCCAAGGATGCTGCACACATCTCCCAGGGTGAGGAACTAAGGGAGGACAGCATGACACTGAGTACTGGTGGAGATCTCTGAGTGAAACAGTACTGAGGAAAAAAGAAAATTAAAAACTGAGTTTTACTCCAGCAGCCAAAGGCACTTTGGTTTTGGCTTTCACTTATCAGTCTGGCCCAGCCAGCATCCAACAGCAGCCACTAGCCAGGCCATGTTCACAAGGCTGGCAACAGGCAGGAGTTCTGCTGCCGTGCCAGGGAAGGACCTGTGAGGCAGCCATGAGACCTGCTGAGAGGTAAAACCCAGCTTCACAGCTCTCACCTCTGCCTGCCTCATGCTTGCAGCCTCTGCTGCTTGTGATACAGCATTTAGGGCTCTTTGTGGCTTTAATGAGTCAAGAATAAACCTCTCAACTATAATGTCCAATATGCTGTTAAAAATTTTAACACTCTCACTTTTTATAATACTTGGCCCTCTCTGTGGCTTGCCTTTTTTTTTTTTTTTTTTTTTTTTTTTTGAGTNNNNTGCCTTTTTTTTTTTTTTTTTTTTTTTGTGAAGCAGATTCCTCCTTTATCCCCTACTAACATTTTCTACCCATGAGCCCTTCCAGGAAAAGGCTGGCTGATCATTTGCAAGAGTGTTCTCCCCCGAGGTACTTCCATCACTGCTTGGTAATGCTCCAGGAGACCTGGCAATAAGTCGCCCCCAAGCTGTGCATGGTCTCAGTCACAGTGGATTGTCAAGAAACATGTCAGCGTGGAACCACATGCCAGGGGCCCGATGCCTTGCCTGGGGCTAGCTAGCCCAAGGAACATGTGAACCCACTCCTGTGGTCACACAAGTGGAAATGAAGGTTAGGAAGGTGGCGAAGCCAGACAGCAGCTAAGTGTGGGGCAACAGATTCCTCCTTTGGCAAGGACTGATTTGAACTGTTTGTTTGTCTTCAGTTTGTAGCAGCAACCAAGCCTCAGATCCTCGTTGCCTTACCAATGCAAATGCCATCAAAGAAACCCCAAAACACCTCCAAAGACAAGGAAGAAGAAAAAAAGTTTTGAGACAGCATGGGCTCATCAGTGGAAAAGCAATGAGACAGACTGAGGCCTTGCTGCAAAAGAAAGCTGGGGGGAAATAATTTTTTTTTAAAAATTCAACATTGTAAAAATAAAAAAGAATCCCAGAACAAAGGCCCTCAGCTACCACACACTTAGAATGTAAGTGAAACCGAAGATTGAAAGACTGATCTGCACGAGAAGCACATTTTCCTGTTCCCTGCACAACAAGCAGAGAGTAGTTTCGATTCTTCAGTGGCTGAGTTCCTGCACAATAAAACTTGCTGATGTATGAGCTACTTTCAGACCAATAGAGCTTTGCCCTCTCGATGGTTCAGCTTTGCCAGTATCTTTAAAATGTTTGTTTATAGGTGGGAAATGACAAACAAGCCTGTGCAGAAAAGAAAGTAGCTGAGGCTCCAGCTTTGGGAGGTTACCCATGGTGTCAGGCAGACAGGGCTGGGGAAGCCCTATGAGAGCAGGGGCTGGAAAGTAGCAGAGCAGAGGAGAATGGATGCAGCTCCATTCTCACTACTGCAGGTAACCTGAGGAGTTCAGTTCCTGGCATCTGGTTCAGCCCACCGGAGCCCCAAGACCAAGCCTGAATGTCATAACCCACTGCTCTGAACTCACCTCACCTCTGCCCAAACCACCACTCACTCACACTCCTGCCAAAAAAATCCAGCCCTCAGACACATTAAGTCTTTGAGAGCACAAACCAAGCACCAGTCACATCTTCCCCAGATGACCAAAAGCTGGCATTGGCAGCACCAAGAATTCTTGTGTCTTTACATCTCTCCCAGCATCTTAATGATGGTGCTAAAATATCTGCCATCCTCAGCTTGCTTCCAGGCACCACCACAGTGGGCTTCCAGCTGCAGTGAATTTGTGCCACCCTAGCACATGCTTTCCATGAAGTCCCAGCCCCCTCAGAGGGAGCATCCAGATTACCCCAAATGCTTGCTGTGCTATAGCCACTGCAGCATGAAAGAAACTAAGAACCTGGAAGTTCACCTCTGATGGAGGACAAATGACAACCCACACAGCATGACCTTATCTTATTCACCAAGAACAGCCTAAATACTGGGAGCAACAGATCAGCAGCAACGTAGGAAAAGCTGCTTTTACTCTGTATAAGCAAGCAAAGACCTTGAACTCTTATCAGACACTTATCACTAAGAAAACGTAGAAGAGTGCTTGAACCTTGGCCAAAATGTTTTCCTTTCTGCTTCACAGAACACAAGAATTGCAAAAGCAGCCTGTCTCCAGGAGCACTTGTGACTTACAGACAGCAGCAAGATTTCCAGAGTAAAGTGATACAAAATCTTATATTTCTGGTAGTGTAAACCAAACCAACAATGCTGACAACACTTTTAAAAGAAACAAACAAAAACCCCCAAACAAACATCAAACCCAACAGCATTACCTCTCCTATGTGCAAGCATTACTCCAAGGACCTACATCCCTCTCCCACATTACACTGATATTTTAGCCCACACCCACTTTCCTCAGTAGTTTAAGCTGAAACACCTGGCTGCAAATGGGGATACAGGCAGATCTTACTCTGTCATCCCTGGTTTAGAGGCAGGGATGTGAGGCTAAATGCTGGCAGCAAGAAGAGGGGAGCTTGAGTAGTTTGTCTCTTGCAACACTTCTTATCAGGAGCTATAAAACTCTGGAAAGTTTCATTATTCATATGCATTTCCAGTTCCTGAAGATGCAATTCACTTTTCCTCCTTCTTGTGTAACCTGCCTTCCTGTTGGGTTTAAATAAGATTTCCCATTTTACTGAAGTGAAACCAGGCTCTTCAGGAAATACTGCCATACCCAGCTCTGTGTGGACTGCCAAATGGGCAGCACTCCCAGGAGCCCACTAAATGACCCTTGACTGAAAGAGATTGCATTGATGTGTGCAGGATATGCAGGTGGGCTGCATGGCCAGCATGGATACTGGCCCAGCCTTTGCAGCATGCCATGCTTTTGTGGCTACAGCAGCACTGGGTCTGGGAAAACATCTGAAGGAGCCCAAGACATTGTCCAAGTTAGCTTCACATCTTCCTACAATAAAAAATCCAAATGTGCTCCAAACATGATCCTCTGCTATGAGGACAGGCTGAGAGAGTTGGGGCTTTTCAGCCTGGAGAAGAGAAGGCTTTGAAGAGACCTTATAGCAGCCTACCAGTATCTGAAGGGGGGCCACAGAAGGGCTGGGGAGGGACTATTCACAAGGTCTTGTAATGACAGGATGAGGGGTAATGGGTTTAAACTGGAAGAGGGGAGATTTAAACGAGATGTTAGGAGGAAGTTCTTTATAGTGAGGGTGGTGACACACTGGAATGGGTTGCCCAGGGAGGTTGTGGCTGCTCCCTCTCTGGAGGTATTGAAGGCCAGGCTGGATGAGGCCTTGAGCGACCTGATCTAGTGGGAGGTGTCCCTGCCTATGGCAGGGGGTTGGAAGTGGATGATCTTTGAGGTCTCTTCCAACATAAACCATTCTATGATTCTATGTCAGTAGCAGCTGCTGCTACAGCCCTGCTGAGGGCAGAGCTGCTGCAGAGACGAAGGTGGTGGTGAGCCTGCTGAGCCCAGACATGATATCCCAACAGGGGTACAGGAGAGATCCAGGGAGCAGAGGCAAAGGAGAGTGGATTGCCAAGCACCCCTGCACCAACTCACACAGCAGCAGGGAGCAAGCTGTTTTTCTGCTACACTTAGCAGCTTGGCTCAGGTGTTTCTAAGCCTCACCATTTATACCTGGCTTGTTTTCATTATGAATCTAATTTCTCATTTTCTTTACATCATCTTTTTAGCCCTTTTTAATTTGTGTTTTCTGCCTCACTAAATATTGGCAACACCTTGGAAACATAAGCCCTCCCATTTACCTAAATTGCATGTGCAGGAACAGAGGAAAATCCTGGCAAAGGGAGATACACCTTAACCCCCAGCCACTCAATAATCTATGTAAAGACAATACTAAGTAAGTTACAATAATTTGAGCGCAAAAGCAACACTTCCAAATGGAGAATTGTACAAAATCCTGCTAGTGCTGAATGCGGCAGGTAAAAGGCATTACCACCTTGATCAAGGCACCTTAATGTGCAGAAAATTATCTTATCAGCTTTACATAGGGGATAGCTACTAATTTAGAAAAAGAACTGAAAACCCCTACTGTGAACTCACTATGATCTAACCTCCTGATTGTACTTGGGTTTGAAAATTTCATTAGAAAATAATTACAGAGAAACCAGAAATATTCCAGAGGCCTCATCACCAGACCTGGGAGGTTTTCTTGGCAGCAGACCAGCTCTAGCCAGCACTAGCAGAGTTCTGTCTATTTTTTAAATAAAGCAAAGGGAAAGACAGATTTTTTTTTTTTCCTAAACATTGCTTTTCAGTAAAGAAAGGCTTTTGACTGATAACCCTTTTTTTTTTAGGAAAAAAAAATAGGTTTGCTGTTGGGATATATGTGACACATGAACATCTGCCTACTGAGGCAGCAGTTGCTGTTATAGTTAACTGCTGTAATGCAGCCACTTCCCATGCAAGGAAACTCATGGCAGAGCTGCCCTCTTTCCTCATCCCTGTTTGTTATTTCAACAGATCCAGCGGCAGCCAACAGCAGAGAGAATGAACAAGTCGGGGGGGAGGTGGGGGGAAGCCCTCAAAGATGTAGAAATCATCAGCCGAGGTTTTGGTTTTTTTAAGAAATCATTTTGCTTGGCCTTATGTCTGTCATGTTCTGCAACTCAAAAGGCAGAGGGATTTATTACAGCAAAATTAAGGATCATACATCATCCTTGGGTAAGCATTTCACTAGCTGTACCTGCTTCTAAAGAAAATTAAGGCAGCTGCTTTGTTTGGTCTTGGATAGGAGGAGTTCGTCCTGCAATGAGCTACAAGGTGTAGAGCAGTTCCATTCAGAACAGCAGGGTTTGAACAGCCACACTTGCCACTAAAATTAAATGTACGCTAATCACAAGTGAACTTGAATTGCTTAAGCCCAATGGTTGAGTAGGTGATTTCTGCATCATAGAGCCCTGCTCTCATCACAGCTACAAAAGCCTCTGCGGGGGAAAAAAAAAAAAAAAAAAAAGATGGTTGAGGTAATGCTCCCTGCAGCCACCTGAGCCACGGTGCTGCTGCTGCAGCAGGAAGATGTCTTTCTGCCTTGCTCCAAAGAAGTTCCATTTCCCCAGATCTCACCTAGAGAAGGGGATCTACACAGCCCTGACAAGTACATCCTGCTCTAGAAACTAGAAGCCTGTCAGCATACAACTCACACTATGTACTTACGCACCCCTTGGCTTTATGCAGAGCCATCTCAGCATCCCCAGCAGCATCCCCTGGAATTAGGGTGCTGCTGCAGCACTGTCCTGTGGTCCTAAAGCGTGTAGAACCACAGGTTTCATTCAAGCCAATTATAACACTTTATAAATAGAGGATCCTGCTTGTTTCAGAACTGGCAAACATCAAGCAGCAGGTTCTGCTTCCACAAATAGCCCAGGGGGCTGGTAAGGCCAGCCTCATGTCAGCTGGCCTGAGAAGTGCTGAGGTTAAAATAACACGTGAGCAAGGAGGTTCCCCCTACCCTGGCCAGAAACAGGGGTGGATAGGCCTGGTCATCAGTGGGGTCAGGCTCTGCTTTAGCAAAGCCTTTATCCTGCTTGTCATCAGGAAAACAGCTTTTATCCTACATCTTCCTGGAGTCTTTTAAACTGGCGAACTCTAATAATCGCAGATCCACTTTTATAGACAAACAGATGCTTTTTAAACGATCTCAGGCATGTTCATGATACACAATACAAAAAGCAGGCAACTCATTAGTTCATTACCTATTCTTAGGGAGCCAACGGGCAACAAATTCACACTGAATTCAATCGGGCACCTGCTCAGAGCAGTTCCCCGTGGGGAAGGCAAGGCATCCCATGCTCTCATTGTAAAACTGCATCACTTTTTATAACCTTTCAATATTTTTTTTTTTTCTTTAGGTGTGGAGAGAGAAATACCAAGAATGATGTCAGCAGGCAGCAGTACTTTGCTCTATCCAAAAACAGAGCAATGAATGTCAACTGAAAAACCAACTGGCTGGCTATTGCATGATAATAGAGACAAACACATTTGGGGCAAAGGGGACAAAGGTCTGACCCCTTAAGCCCTAGGGGTTTGGTCTGCCAAGGCCAGGTTGCTATATCATCATGATAAGGGTAATTCTGTTAGGCAAACACTTCAAGCAAATAGTCATTCTTGATTACAGACCTTGTCTAGGCAAATCTAACCCCGGGGTTAAAAATGTGCTGAGTGCACAGTCCTATGGCACAGCACTCCAGGGGCTGAGCAAGGGATACCTGGGGTCGTCTGTGCCCCAGGACCCCGGTGCAGGCATTCTCTGAGGACCAGAATAATGCCTGGAAGTATCTGGAAATTGCAACAGAATAATTTCCCTCTCTTCCCCTTTCTTCTGTAGAAGAGGACGGATGACTCTTATGTCAGGCTGTTTTGCTTCTATATTTATGTCCTGCCTTAGGCTCACAATGTTCAGCTCAGATGCAATCCAGTCTGGTTGTATTAATACATCTGAGATAATATTTTTAACAACCAACATTAAGCTGAATGCCAAAATCATCCACAGGCACCAGGAGCTCTCTGACCCACCTCACCCACTCACTTATGAAACAGAAAGGCTCCCCAAAAGGGACTTTTTTTGTCTTTTAAGGGACAAGTACACTTTTTTACTTTCCCCTGTAATATATTGGATCAAATTTAATCTCTGCTGCAGCTCTGGGAGTTTTCCTGGTTTTCCAAATGGATGATCATGGCTTATTTATTACAGGTGCTGAAATCAAGGAGCGGCCTGCAAACCTAAACAAAATAAAGAGGACACTGATAATAGTTTGTGATCACCCCTGAGGGCTTGTGAGATACCTACAGATCAAGAACCTATCACTTTGCAGCTCCTCTCACTTCTGCCAGAACATTTTCTGCACTCCCTGTCGAGTAACCACGTTGAAACATAACTTGTAAAGCTTAAAAATTGAGTTATCCCACCAGTGGACACTGACAGCCTCAACAGATCCGTGACACCAGTTAAGCCATTTATTCAGCCTCCCATCAGCCAGTACTGACATTTGACAGGGGTCAGCCCTTATGTTACATAATTGCTCCACTGCTACTGGAGAGATTTGCTTTCTAAAACAAAGTGTTTCAGAGCTTCGTTTGGGTCCCCAAGCATCATTTGGGATGCAGAATTTTGGATGGGTGTCACATTTGCTCAGCAGCTGCCAGGAAACAAGAGTAACAAGAGAAGGATTGTTCATTTTGCTGTTTCCAAAGCAGCTTCTCTTTCACACTGTGGGTCAGGATGGAGCTGACCCTGTAAGGCAGCAGTCAAGAGAGCAAAGCAGCCAAGGTTATGGACAAGCTCAGGCGCCACGTAAAATGATGACTCATTCAAAGCCAGGCAAGGAGAGAGTGACTGTAATACAACAGAAGATTGAGGAGGAAGAAGAGGTGCTGAGCGAGACAGTGCCAGGGGTGTGCAGTGGGAACTGGTTTCAAGGCCATGACTCCTTCCCTGGACAGGGATGTTGTCTGATAGTTTTGGCAAGGGATTCAGGAGCAATGCCCCAACCCACATCACTGCGGAGACTGCTGCATCTTCAGTGGTTTTGTTACTCAATTGAAAATATTTTCCCAATTCCCAGGAAAGCTTCTGTATCTTTTTTTTTGCAGTGTGATTTGAGAGAAACGAAAGTAGAGCGATTTCTAACAGCCACTTGCAAATACACTCCCTGAAAAATGGAGATGGGCACAACAGGCAGACAAAAGACATGGAGGCTATGGACATTATAGACTCAGAGGTGGGTAAAAGAGAGGTATTCTTCCCTTCCATCCCTAGTCTTGCAGGCAGCCAAGGGCCCTGATGCCTGCTTCCTGACTGGCTGCTCTGGAGATGACAGAAATTATGATAAGCGGAACCACCAGCAGCAGAGGAAGTAAAAGGAAAGGTTTATGGAGAAAAATGGTTGTCTAAAACTTCCACGAGGTGTCAGCAACAGCTACTATTCATCACAGCTGAACAGAGGCGCCTGGGGCTGCCATTTGCCTCTTCACCTGGTGCGTTCTCATCAGAGAAGAGCAAGTCCTGCCTAGTGACTGCCAACAGCTCTGCCTTCTTGTCTCCCTACAGGCCAGCACAGGACAACAAGTCTCTGTCCCCTGTCTAAGGACAACAGAGCAGGGCGTGGACCCCAAGGATCAAACCAATATACTTGTGTATCAGCCCTGCCCTAAAGAGCTCACTGGCTAAAACAGGATGGACAAAGTGGCATTACTGCACCCCCTTCTACAGGTGGGATAATGTGAGAGAGTGAGTTGAAATTGGAGGTCAGTGATGTGACTGGAGTGGGACAGAGTGTGTATATTGAAGCCCAGCACCCACACTGCAAACCTTTGACTCTCATCAATCATTACCTCTCTGAAGATGCTTAATTTTAGCCAAATGGGACACTGGGTGGTGATGATGGGACTTGTTGATGAAGACAGCAGAGCCAGAGGCTTGAAGCAAAGTGTCAGCTCTGCTGCTCTAGCCCACAACAGGTCCCAGGGCTGTTGTCTCTGCTGACCGCTTCCAAGCATACAGACTGGCAAGTGTTGAGAGTCAAACCTATGCACAAAACCCTTTCGAGGACTGGAGCAAAACCTGTATCTTGCATCTCTTTTCAAAAATAGGGGATGTAGTCTCTGCCAGTCTTTCATCTCATACTCAAATCCAGCAGTAAACATTAGCTACATGTGCTTACTGATACTGCCTGTTTTCATACTGCTTTTAATTACACCCACAATCATGTCCATTAAATCAATATGGTCCTGCCCTCAGTTTAACAAAAACCTCAGGAAATAAATGACATTGGCTACAAGACCAGTCAGAGCTTTTTGCCTTCATACAATTACTGAGTTTAAGTAATGTTAAGCAGGTTTTAATTGGTCATTGGCTGGAGAAACTAAAGGATGTCCTGGAGGAGGGTGAAGGAAAAATACCTGTAAGATGACACATCACATTACTCGAATGTGGTTGCAGTGACACAGTGATCTTCGTCATTTGCCAAGGAATCTGTGATAAGCCCTCTCATAGTCGGATCAGTAATAAGATCAGTTACTTAATTCAAAGTGATTAAAACCAGGCTGGACTGCAAACAAACAACTCATGTCTGTGGGTCTGCATGTGAAAAAAACCCAACAAACTATGTATAAATATTAGATATACACACACACATATATATATGTAAATATATATGTAATCTCATAAAATTAAAACAACCAAGGCTATTGTGTTTCATCACTAGTTCTGTCCACACTATAAACAATTTCTGGGGCAAATGTAATACTTTTTCTCCAGCACAGCACAAAAACAGGCTGCCTTTCCCAGAGAGGGGGGCTCCTGCTTTGGATAAACGTGAAAACTACATTTTGCAGAAAGGGGCTAGTCTCTGGCTGCAAGGCAGCAAGGACTCAGCGCACTCTGGCCTGCTTTGCAGACAACGTTGGGGCTTGAAGCATCTTGTGATTGTAGCTGGTCCCCTCACATTTATAGGAGAGCTTAGCCTACGAAAAACAGTGCCACTTCCACAGCAAGAACAGTAATTTCCTGTGCAAAAGCCAATTTGGCTTTGTGACTACATTAATCCCCTGCCTTTGAGCTTTGACATCACTTGTGGAAAATTAATAGAAAGGGCTGGGCAATTTTGCACGTCACCATGCCAGACATTCAGATTGACAGCAATATCCCCGGGAGAGCAGGGAAAGGATCTGGCATTCATGGGCAGATAGGGTCATCTCCCAGAGCAGGTAGCACATAGAGATGCAGTGGGTACTGCTGTCGTCGGCAGTGGGTGGCAAGGTACAGGCAGGTGAGGCTGCCCAAGACATGAAATAAGTGCTACAGTATTTGCTATTTTAAAATCTTTTCTTTTGATCCTGAGGTTTGGTACAAATTATTCCATGCCTGCTAGTAATAGGATGCAACTCCCAGTCAAGTGCCCCAGAGACAGCAGGGAGTGATGGAGGAAGCTCCTTTAATGACTTTTCATGGGGAATCGGACGCAAGTGGTGAAAGAGGATTTTCCGTGCGATGACTGACACCTGAGACACCAGGAGCTGCAGTGGATCCACAGGGATCCACAGATGAATAATCACACTGACAAACACCAGACATAATTCTCTCTGGCAAAGCAGCTCAGCACATGTTACCTTGATTTTTCTTCTCTCAGATGTGGTCACTGAGAGTTTCTGAGTATGACAGTGACATGCAGTGTCCTACCCGGCTCGGCCACCTGCTTCCATGCCCTCATAAACCCCCATGGGTTTTGGTGTAAGCATTGCATGGCAGAGAAGAAGTTACAAAGCAAACTGAGCACAGTTTAAGCATTGTTTTCCCAGCTCAATGGTGGTTAAGAAGAAGCACAACAAAGGGAGCAGTTGTTCCTCACCAGCTTCACTCTCATTAGGATCAAGCGGAGGATTGGCAGTGTCCCGTGGGATCTGACCACCCCAAGTAGCTTCACAGAGCGGGCTGCAGATACCTGGCAATCCCTTGCAGTGTGCAGAGATGCACATCGTGCTGGTCATGCAGAAAGTGTTGCCTGTTCCAGTAGTGATCAGCAGAAACTGCACTCTAGTGCTGGCAAGAGGAAGGCTGGGGAACCCCCAGGACAAAGAAATCAGCCAAGAACCCAACAGCAAATGGCACTGCCTGCTTGCAGAGAGCCTGATTGAGAAGGTGATGGCTGCAAGTGAGAAAGATGCTAGGAGTCAAAGACATGGTGCAAAAGAGGGGAAATGCTGCAAATCTACTTGGCAAAGGTAAAAACGGAGGAGATCTGAGGATTTGCTGTCAGTAAGGAAGTCTCATGAGGGCCAATCCTGTTTGTGACCATACCTCCTTTGTTAATGCTGTTACCTGTACAGGCGTATTTTAGGACCAAGAGACTGCAGGTGCCCCAGGGCAGAGTCTGGTGGTCTGCCGACAGTGCCAGACAACCCCATGCCACCATCATCTTCTCACTCTTCCCAAAGCCTGATGGGTGACTCTCAGTTAGAAAGGCTGCAGTCAAATGTCACAAACCAGGAAAAGTGAGAGCCACGAGTTTTACAGCAAGCACATGTGCGTGCACATGGGTGTCTGCAGCTGGTGCTAGCTGAAGGGCAGTGCCAGCCTCTGACCGGGGACAAGCCAAGAACTGGCATGAGCCAGGCTGGGCCCTGCCAGGAGAGTCAGGTAGGTGTGACACCATCTGCCTGGGACTCTCTGTGTGCAGAGCACTGCATGTCTGCAGTGCACTATGTCCAGGAGCGTTTGGATATCCCAAAGCACAAGTCTCCCTGTGACCCACCAACCATATTCCCAAGACCCCGTGTGTCCAGGTCCCTGTGTGTCCTGGATCCCGTAGACTCAGTACCCCCTGTCCCTGGGACCCTTTGCTGTCTGCACGCAGTATCCCCAGACCCCACATCCCCAGGATTCTATGTGCCACTGACTCCATATGCCCTGGGCTCCATGCCACATGATCCTGGGGGCCCATCTCCTCTGAATCCCATGCACTTGGGACTCCATGCCCCACGATTGTCTGTGTCCAGGTCTCTGTGCGACTTGGACCCCACAGGCTTGGAATCCCATGGCCCCAGCACCCTATGTGTTCTGCTCCTTGGATACCATGGCCCTTGGACCCCATGCTCCCAGGACCCCAGGGACCTCATGACCTTTGAGCCCCGCGGGACCCCACAGCCCCTGGAGCCCCGGCTCCCCTCGGCAGCGCTCGCCCCGCCGGGACTCACAGTCTCCAGCCAAGTTTCTTGGAACTTCGCCTCCAGTGACGCAGGCGCTGGTGCAGGGCCCCGTCCTCTCGGCGCAGCCAATGGGCGCCCGGGGCAACCGGGGCGGCGGCCAATCGGTGGCGGCTGGACAGTTCCCCGGTCCTGACCGACCTTCACCGCCCGGGGCGGGGGGTGGGGATAAAAGGGC
>VWZI01011413.1:1678221-1701032 GCA_013396835.1 Psilopogon haemacephalus
AGTCCCGGTCGCGTGCACTGGGGATACGGGCGTCTTGGGCACCGAGGGGAGGGTGTTCCTGTGTATCGGGTTTCCGTGTGCCGAGGGTACGGGCGTCCTGTACACCGAGGGGAGGCGGTTCTCGTGCACCGAGTTCCTGTGCACCAGCGATACGAGAGTTCCGTGAACCGGGCTGTCTTACACCGCAGTATGGGTGTCCCCTGCACTGGCGGTGTTGTCCGCTCAGAGGGGCTACCGCGGCTCGCTACGCCGGCGGCGGGAGGGGCAGGTAGGCCGTTGGGGAGGCGCACCCGGGGAGCCCCGGCCGTACGGGGCTGACCACCATTACCCTCCCCCAGGTCCGGGTCCGATGCGGTCTCTGTGCGCCGGCGTGAAAGGTAACCCCCGACGGAGCCCGATTCCCCGCCATGCCCTGGAGCGTCCAGTGGGTCGGCGGCCGCGGCGCCCAGTCCCAGAAGCAGTGCAAGAAATCCTCCTTTGCCTTCTACCAGGCAGTGAGGGACCTGTTGCCCGTCTGGTTTCTGGAGGACATGCGGACCATGGAGGTCTTCCACTGGGAGGATGGGGGCAAGGTGAGCGTGTACTCGCCTTCAGAGGCCCTGCTCTATGCGCTGGTGCACGACCATCAGCCCTATGCACGGCACCTGCTCACTAAGTTTCCTCAGAGTGCCCTGGCAGCGCCCAGCCAAAGCTTCAGCTGCTGCCAGTCCTCGGCCCCACACCTGGCCATGGCCGTCCGCTACAACCGGATCCGCATCCTCTTCCGAATCCTCAAGACCATCCAAGCCTTCCCGCAGAGTGACAGAGCTGGGCACCTGGACCGCCGGGGCTGCAGCCGGGTAGAGGGTGGCAAGACAGCCTTGCACGTGGCCTGTGAACTGGTGCGACCCGAGTGCTTGCTCCTGCT
Organism: Psilopogon haemacephalus; assembly: GCA_013396835.1. Lineage (NCBI taxonomy): Eukaryota > Metazoa > Chordata > Aves > Piciformes > Megalaimidae > Psilopogon > Psilopogon haemacephalus. Next base: position 1,679,129 of record VWZI01011413.1, read on the forward strand.
GCTTGGGCACGGTGCCTCACCCTGCTTGCAGGATAGCGCTGGGGATACCCCTCTTGATACCTTGCTGCAGCAAATTTCCCACACGCCGGCAGCTAACATGCGTGCCAAGCTCCTCTGCCTCGACTGCCTCTTCTTCTTTGTGCCTCAGGACCTCCAGTTCACAATGAAACAGCAACTGTTGGACAATCGCCAGCAATGGCAGGACCTACTCGGGGAGAACAGGTTCCAGTGCCTGGTGGGCTTGGTTCCCCCGTCACTGTTTGTTGGAGCCATGCGTGTCTTGATAAGGACCATTTCACCTGAGCATTTTCCAGAGGCTCTGGATGATCTGCCTCTGCCTCATTTTCTGAAGCCTTTGGACTTGAAACTGGAGAGCTAGAGGGGTGGTAGGAGAGCCTCCTGCTCACCTGACAGAAATAGACTGTTGTGCTAAAAAATCATCAGTATACAAAGCTGCAAATGCAGCAGCCAAGTATCTGTTTTAATTAGAACTGTATTTTTAAAAATAATTCTATCCAGCACTTTACAATATATTTTATTTAAAGATCCTTGTGGTGAGGTGAGGTCTGCACTGCATTTTATAAAGACGTTCTATGGCATGTACAAATGGAGGGTATGTGGGAGAATATATTTGTAAATACATCTGAATAAAACAGAGGCAGATGCGATCAAAATACAAACGGAGTTGAAAGCCTGAAGTGGCGTGTGCCCTGGAAAAGCATGCATGGGGTGGGAGTGTATCTTTTTTGTTAGGATTTCCCTGTTACATAAGCCTTGCAGTCCTGGAACAGGATGACTCCTTTTTTACAGCTCTCCTAATACTTCTTGGCAAGGATGTGAGGTTTTTTTGTTTTTTTGTTTTTTTTTTTAAAGGCACAGATGAAAACTTCCTCATCTTGTACACGAGACTAAAAAGAAGCCGGATACTATTAAAATGCCCTTAAACAATGTTGGTGGGGATGTGCAGATGAACAAAATATACTTAAAAATATGCATAAATAATGGTTGGTTTCTTTGCAAAGTTCTCTGTTCCCATTGGAAAGCCAAGGTGCTTGCTGTGAGACAGGACAGCAGGACTGTGCATATTGCTCTGGGAAAAAATATTCCTCCTTGGGCAGGAGGCAGGAATACACCCTGCAACCTTTCTGTCTGATTGCTGCAGGGGGAGGAGGGGCCACTTCCTTGTGCCTGCCCTCTGCTATGCCCGGAGGGGTTCATGAAGGTATGGCAATGGGCTTAGCACCTTAGAGAAGTTTTGAGGGGTTTTTTGGTTTGTTTGGGGTTTGTTTTGTTTTTGTGGATTGGCCTCTCCATTGCAACTCCCCAGCAGGATGTGTCTTAATGTCCATTTCGGGTACCAGAGGAGTAGCTTCACTATTTGGTTTTCCCCATCCCATCTGAGATGCTCCAAGATACGGAAAACATCTTCACAGCTGCTCCAGATCTGAAAGCCCTGTAAGGGTACATACTGCCTCCAACACTTGTTTAGATACGTCAAAGTCCTGAGCAAAAGAGTATGGCTTCAATTCTTTGCAACTTTTATAGCATTCTGGGCAGTCTTCCCTGTAGACCTGGCACTGCTTCTGCCTGCTCTGCGGGGCATGGGCTGTGCTGGCTCTACCAGCATTGCAATGGTAGGAATCTCAGAGGCCACAGCACTGCAGCTTTGCTTCTGTTCTTAGCCATCAGTGAAACTGTTGTGTTTTGTTTCAGTGCTTAAATTTGTAGCCAGGAAGTTGTTTGTAACTTGAATTAGTCCAGCGCTGTTCCCTTTGGGGTCATCAAGGAACTGATGTGCTCAGAGAGAAAAGGCCATGCTCAAGGCACAAATTCCTTTATTCATGAATTAATTTTGGTTAGGAAAGAAGAAAACCACAGAAAACCACTATAAACTGTTCATGCTTCAGCAGAGTGGTATTTCATCTAAAATAATCTCTGTACAGCATGCACAATAAAAGATAAGCCATACTTCTAAAATTTGAGATGCAAGAGAAAGAAGATTGCTATTGGATGAATGGCACTGAAAATGTTTCCTAGAAGAGCAAGTCTCCCTTTTTCCCAAGAAACCAAGCTAGTATGTGCTCAGGCTAATTATTACAGGAAATGTAGATCCCTTAGTGGAGAGCATAGAACAGCTCTTAACTATTCTCTTCAGCTACATTGTTGATAATACAAATACAAAAACCCAAAGAACTGGCCACTCAGCCACTTCAAAAATAATTTATAATACCTATGTTGCTAAATTTTGAGTACATGGTAAAGCAGTCAGATCTAACCTGCACATGGAAAAGTATCTTGACATGGGGGAAAAGAGAGGGTGGGGGATGGGAGGAAAGGTTTATCAGCCTGGCTGACAAAGACATAATGTGAGTGAACAGTAGGGAGTTGGTCAGTTGCACCGAGTGCTGGAAGATGCTCCTGCTGCCAAGCTGTGAGGGTAATTACATACTGGAACAGCATAACAGGCTAGGCAGGACATGAGCCTGTTAAGGAAACAGGAATTCAAGGCCAAAGCTCTCCCTGCAACTCCCTACAGCCCTCGGGTAATTTCCTTCAGCAGAAGTGTCAATATGTTGCAGCAGGTCCAAAGTCAGCTAGTTGTTGAGCCCCTCCTGTTCCAGGACATAAGTCAAACTTACTGCTGAGCCCATGCTAGGTTTACTCTGCTGAAGATCACTGATGGACCTTGCTACATGTAGCTCATTGACATGTCTGAGCTGAGAGAAGCTGTGAGCAAACTCCACCCGTGACTACAGATTACTCACCCAAATGGGTCCAGGCTTGTTTTTCAAACAGAGTCACAGCTTGGGAAAAGGCTGGGGCTTCTCAGCTTTGGAAACAGAAGTCCTTTGTTTATAGACCAAGCAACAGTGGCATCAGCTTTCCTCAGACTAACTTGCCAGCATCTCTCTGTCCTCTGCCACCTTTGGAGCACAGTGGAGTGCAGGCTCCACAGTCCTTTCATTTCTCTGTCTTTGGGTGAAGGCTGCCAGCAATAATGCCAGTTTGTGCCAATTGCAACACCATTGCCAAGCTTAATAAAGCAAACACGGACAGTCATGTCTCTGCAGAAAAGTGCTGTCAGTGCTAGAGACAGGGAGCTTGCCACAAAGGTGTAGGAAAGACAACTCACCAAGTTCTAACACCATGGGAGCACAGGGGCAAGGATACATAGTCAAAAAACTTCTGTCTTACCTGTGCAGGTTAATCTAGTCAGACAAGGAAAATACCTTATCTGTAAGAAATGCTTTCAAAAGCATACGAGTCAGTAAAGCCAGCATTCCTGAAAAGCTCAGTTACTTCCAGTTCCTCTTAAAAAACTCCATTCTAACATGACACAGTGATGAAATAATAATTTTTTCTCATGTTTTTGCTCAAGCAACTTCAAAACAGAATCCCATCTTCTAGTACAAAGTACTGTTATTTGCTGTCACAGGTGGAAAAGGCCTGAAACACTCTCATTCAGAAAGCAAAGGGAGAGAGGAAGCACTGAGTTACTTTATGACTCTGCAATTGACTCCTTTTTGCAGCTCCCTTAAATATTTCATGAGTTTAAAATGTTAGCCTGTCTAGACTCTACTGAAATTTGCTAAAGTTTGCTAAAGCTTATGTCTTTTTAAAATCTGGAGTAACTAATTTTAAAGATGGGTTTGGGATCTTTAACAGTCTTGTTTTTCCCAAAATATGAAGTAGTTAGAGAACTTAAATTGACATGAACACAAAACTAGGTGGTTTTAATAGTCTTTTTAAAAATCCCTTACAATAACATTTTTCTCAGTTTTGCTCTCCTTGTTCTGCCTCAGCCAGGCATGAGCATTGCCAGAGGTAGGCACCTTAAATCTGGCAGAAGATGCAGATGCTATTACACACACACAAAAATCACTTGTTTGTTTGTTTGTTTGTTTTTTAATAAGCATTTATATGGAATGTCAAGCCTAACATCAGCTTAACACTCAGCACGGCACAAAGAATATCTGGTGCAAATCGATAAGGGTTTCACACTGTTCCAGAGAGACAGAAACAGGGTTGCTAATGAACAGGCTCTTCTGTGCAGACAGGTTTGGAAAACCAAAATAAGTACAGGTGAAAAGGAAAAGAGCAAGACTGCTGTGAGAGGAGGCCTTGGCTACAGGCAGGGCTGCAATTACAAGCCGGTTGGAAAATAGCAAAGACAAAGATCCAGCACAGAAGCATAGAGACTAGAAATGGGCCAGGCTGACAGGTTTTGGTTCCTATTCCCCAGATGTCCTTTATGTGGTGTTTAAGTCATATCAGCTTTTAGCCTGAAATATAACGCATCTATTGACATCAGCAGATCATTGTGCATTGCACCACTCCATCTTCAGACCAATGCTCCCAACTAGGCAAACAAGGCACCCATGCCACGTGCTTAATATTTAACAGCATTGTAAGTCCTTGCAAACCAACTTTCATAACACCTGTGTTAATAACAGTACTTCTATCACTGCTTGGTGTCAGCAGTTGTCCAAGGTTAGCTCACCATTAATTCCCGGTCTGGCCTCAGTGGTCTCTTCTCCACCTATAATGTGTGAAAAATAACCTTTGCCTACTACTTGATCAGACCACATCGAACTGTCCAGTATTATCATGCACAGCAATCAACTGTATGGTGCTGCAAGGCTTCTTCTTGCACTGACCTACTCCTGCTCTCTCCACCGAGCAGGCGGACATGCGTGTGTAGCACAAGAAGAGAAAGAGCAGAGTTCTCCTGCAAAATGTAACTCAGAAGTCATAGCAGAAAACAGAAATGCAGTTTTCAAAGCCATCCCTCACCACTGCTGAAAGAAAGGGATCCAAGTTCCTCTGGGATAAGGAGGTTCCCCTCACTTGCCCTGATGACCTCTGGAAAGACCAGTAGCTCTTTAGTCAGTGGTTCAACTGATACATGGAAAGACCACATATGTCAACAAAGCAAATATTCACAAGACCTGAAGCTTCTCATCACATTTAGGAATTATTGCTGAAAAGTGTCTAGTCATCTAATCTAAATTGTGTAAGACAGACTGGCAACTCCTATGTTTGGTCTCTCATATCTGGCATCTGCCTTAAGTCCAAACTTATTTTATAGATTTTTAAACAGTGGAGCATCCAACACCCTCTGATGAACCTGTGGCTAAGCCAAATAAAGGTCTCAACCAGACCACCTCCGTCTCTCATCTGTCCCTAACCCACAAAACATCCCCTGCCATCGACCCTGCCTCCTCCTTCTGTAGGAAAAAAAAAAACAAACAAAACAAAACCACACCAAAAAAACCCCCAAAAAACTTCCTAATGCAATTGCTCAGAATGGATCTAAGTCAGCAATGAAGGAGGCAGAGACCCACTTCAGAAAAGAAGGGAAGGCAGAATGGGACCTTGATCTGTTTCACACTTGAGATTCAGCTCTGCAAAAAACTTTTAAGCAGAGAACAAGCCAGTAAGTCAGGACCCTGGGAGAGCTCCAGTCCCACCAGCCACTGTGAGGTTACATGCAAATCAATCTGTCTCCTTCAGGAAAGCTTATTAGGCCCAAAAAGTTCAATTTCCACATTCAGGCCTGATGCAACCTATTCTGAGACACAGCAAGATACTTGCATGCCTCAGAGATGAGGAGAAACCATGGGCTGGTCTCCCCTTCCCTGTATTCTCCACCTAAAGCAAACACGAGGGCAGGAAGCTCCATGGATCTCAAAAGGGAGATGAACAAGGCCTTAGGGCCAGCCAAGCCCTTCCCTTAGGGTCCTCTGTGGAAAGCAATGGAAGGAGGCCAAAGGAAGAGAAGCTTCCAGGCAGAAAGCACTTGGCTGCACTCCTCAGCCAAGACAAGGAGCAGCTTCCAGCTCCAAGGAGGACAGTATCCTCCCTGCCTCTAGGCTCCCTGATTCCTGCATCATTTGCCATGGATCCCCTCCTACAGCTTCATGGCTTTGAGGGCAAACTGTCCCTCTGCTCCTTTATTCCAGACCCAGTGGTAATTACTGTTTCCATGTAAGGGTGTTCTTTTGGCATCATACTCTTGGCTTTATTTTATAATCATTAGGGTTCTTCTTTTTAATTATGTAAGTCAACGATAGCAAACAAATTGTACTGCAGCACATTCATATTTTTAATGTGGTGCCATTTCCCCAATGATGTTTGAGACAACATTTTCGAGCAAAACCTAAAACTAACTTCTAACTCACAGTAAGAGGATGAAGTCCTTTGAGAAGCTGAGTTTTTGAACATCCCTTCCTCCAAAACCATCTGTTAGTGCTCTCCTGTTCTCCCCCACTCCTGCAATAAGGAAAGCTATTGATGGTTAGTGACTCAAATTGACAAAATAGAAGGATGCAGAGTCTCAGACTGATTTCAGTCTTTTGTTAATGACATGCACAGAGAGAAGTCTATGGCCAAAGGCAAGCTAGACAAAAGTCTTGACAAGTAATGGAGATGACCTAAGTGACTGCTTATTCAAGGAGAGAGGCATATTACTTCTTTCACTTGTAACACATTTGCAGACCTGCCCAGCCAGAGGGATGCCAGGACCTCAGGGACCACAGAGCTTAGGACAACCGAGAGCACCATAGCAAAGGGAAACATGTGCCAGCAGGAAGAGCATGACATTCCCTCAGGTTTGCCTCCTCCTTCAAATAACCAACGCTTGACTCAGCTTTGCTGCCACCTCATCTTCTCTGCCAGTAGCTGCACCAGGGCTATGGTTAGACTGAGAACACTGGCAAAAAGAATACCTATTGAAACAGCCCTGAGGGCAAACCAGGGGAGTCACCTGCTGTGTCACTCATTGGGCAGAAGATTCTGAAGGACAAAACTTCAAAGTGAGATGCCAGCTGTACAGCTAAGGTTGTGTCTGTACCACCCTTACCTACAGAGAACATCAGCTGTGGTGCTGGAGCTCTGTTAAATATGCTGGCCAGAGACAGCCAATTCACATCATCCCAACCTTTGTCATAGGTCACCCCATCAGTCAGGGCTATGATATCAGGCTCTAGGTGAGAATCAAGGTGTATCTTCTCATAACGTTTTGCTCCAGTCGGTTTGGTGGCTCAGAAGGCAATGGCCTCTCCTGAGGGTTATGCCAGGCTGGGTGTGCCTCCTTTTCTCAGGATTAAAGTCCTCTCCACTAGTACAGCTTGTTCTGAGACTCATCTGCCCCTAGCCCCTTCCAGCACTGCTTACAACCACACTCTCAAGAGTCAGTGGAAGCACAATATCAGCATGGTGATGAGAGATGAGCATGGCCACAATTCAAACTATCCTTCACTGCTGAAAAGACTTAGTAAGTCCTGGTTCCTCTGTGAGATCAGGTCCCCAGGAAAGCAGGGAGATGGAGGCTCCTGGGGGTTGGGGCTCCTGGCATAGCCAGACAAGCACCACAACACTCGTATCATGAATGGTGTGGGAACTTAAGGTCCTAATTCTTTGGTATCACATGGTATCAGCTATGCATACACTTGTGCTTAGATATGCCTAGCAACGATATGTCTGTGGCTCTGATACATTGCCCACGTGATGAACAGCCAACTCACATCTCATCTCCTCCCCCTATTTGTATAGAGACACAGAGCAGTTAAATCCCAGCTTCTGAAATCAAGGGTTTTTTTTCCAAGTAATGGCAGCAAATACTTTTATCACCAGAAGTCTGTGGATCATTATTGCCCTGCAGCAGCTCGAGTAGCAGCCTTTAACTCCTCAAGTCTTGTAGGCACTCAAGCTAGCTAGCAGCAGACCCTATTCTGCAACAGTTCATGCTGCACCTGCAAACAGCATTTTTGCTTGCCCAAGCTAGGGAGTTATCAGGCACACTTTTCTCTGCCAGAGGCAAAAAGAAAATCACAAACCTCTACACTCTGCTTAAACATCAGCAGGATTCTGATGTGTTCCCATCCTCTTTCCACTTCTGGTCTATGACAGGAGGAGAAAAAAGGTGAGCAAATTGCTTTGCTGCCCCAACAGTATGGGAGTAATTTTCTAAGCTCGAGCCAGGCAGAAGTGAGGAGTAACACAGAACTTGGCCCAGCCCACATCCAACTCAAAAGCAAAAGGTCTGTTTAAATCCTGTGCCGTTCAGAGGGTGCTAAGAAGCACTGAGCAGTAACTCTGGGAGGTGCTAAGTCCCAGCTGGTAGCCTGGATCTGCATCTATGCACCTTTTCAGCATTTGCAGTTCACGCATGGAGAAGTGGCACTGTACTGTACCAAACCAAGAACACAGAACTGGGAGGGTATTCGGAAGTCTTTTGTTTGGGAATCAAAAGAAGCCTTTCCTGCCTCCTGCTTGGGATTTCATGCTTTAGAAACTGGTTGCTCAGATACCAAACAAATCTTGTGTAGACTCTCTGTTAAAACAAAAGCATAGAAAATTATGCAACCAAATCCCTGCTTTGGAATGTGACCTTACCAGGCCCTGTTTGCTAATTAGGATACAGTGAAGCTTTCCACAGATCCAAACCTGACACTGATGCAGCTGACTCTGTAGGAGAAACCTTTCCTGCTGGAACACATACCAAACATGCTGGTTTAATGCAATATTGACCACAACTGTCCTTGATGACCTAAGTATTAAATATAGGGTGGCAGAAAGACATGTGTCCTACCTTTTTCTACTAGCTAGTGTCTGAATAAAAAAGCCCATTTGGCTGTCTGAGCTGATGACTTTTAGCTCTGCATGCAGTGCAAATAGCAAGTGTTGAGCTCAGAGCCTATGGAGAACCTCTATTCTTCATGGGCAGCAAAATGTGAAACTCTAGCACAATGATCACAGCAGTTTTGCCTGCCTTCCTTCTTCCCCAGCCTCTACAGTGGGAAAACAATTTTGTATTGGTTTATTGCTTATCAACAGATGATGCACCTTCAGAAGTCTCAACTTTCTGCTAGTACTAATTCAGATCTACCAAACAGAACACAGAAGGTGTTAAAGGTACTTAAAAGAAGTGAACTATAAAGGTACTTAAAGAAGTGAAAACAAGGTGATATCACCTATATAAAAGAATCAAACAAAGCAAGAAAAGATTAAATAGCTCTCAAAGACGTTCTCACCCTTTACATTATTATAGGGATTATTACATTTGGTCAGTCTTAAATGCTTCATAGAATGGGGCTGCCACAATTTCCTGACAACAGCACACTCTAATAAGTCTTATTGTGAGGAGATGTTTCCTGTCATTAAGCCAAGTCATCCTTCCCTCATTCTTCCACAGGTCAGAATTATTCTCTTCAGCACTCCCTGAAACAATAATTTTACCTCTACTCACTCTAGCAACCATGGATTAAGACAATCTTGTTTAAAGGCTCTTTGACTTTTATTCTTGCCCCCCTCTATAAGTCATTATCTCTCTTCAGGTCATTAATACTAATTTTCTCAGGATTACTTCTTTCTGAAGTTCAAGTGCTTCCAGCTGTTTGTAGTAATCTAGAGGGGAACACATCATATCAGTGAGAAACAAAACTCGTTTCACCCTAAACCAGGACCAAAACTGCAAATATTGTACAAAATTTGCCACACAGTTCTTCCTGGGACTTGACTATCTTTTGAAAAGGCATGCTCCCATTTCCCAGCAAGTGGCATAGAATGGCTTCCAAAGATACTTCTTACTTATCTGGACTACAGCAGAAACATGGGGCTGAAAGAAGAAAGAAAAAAAGATGTTTCCTTCTTCAAGTGTCATTTATGTTAAAACTTCTGGAGTCGTTGCCAAGGAAGACAGACAATCAGTACCTGGCTATCACTTCACGCAAACCAAAATCACTTGCCTGGGATGGCTTCCAAAAACATCAATTATTTGGCTGAACAGAAGAAGAGCTGTGTCTAGAGGTATAGCAAAGCCTTAGATCCTACTACTAATAATCCTGAAGCCATATCAGGATTATTTTTCTTCAACCTGGAGAAGGCTTTGAGGAGACCGTGTAGTAGCTTTTCAGTATCTGAAGGGAGCCTACAGGAGGGCTGAGGAGGGACTATTTACAAGGTCTTGTAATGACAGAATGGGGAGTAATGGGTTTAAAATGGCAGAGGGGAGATTTAAACTGGTTATTAGGAAGAAGCTCTTTACAGTGAGAGTGTAAAACACTACAAGAAGTTGCCCAGGGAGGTTGCAGATGCTCCCTCCCTGGAGGTGTTCAAGGCTAGGTTGATGAGTCCTTGAGTGACCTGTTCTAGTGGGAGGTGTCCCTCCCTATGGCACAGGGGGGTTGGAACTAGATGATCTTTGAGGTCACTTCCAACCTAAACCATGCATGATAATCAAGACCCATTTTCATGAAAACTTTGCAATGGATTTATACAGGACTAAATATGAAAGACAAATGTTGCAATATTCCCTAGTTGCCTGGCTGTGTTCAGAAAACCCTTTCCCAAAATAACAAAAAAAGTGGTTGGTTTTTTTTTTTTTTCCCTAGCCAGTACGGTATGGTTATAACTGTTAACAGTATTGCTTGAGTTTAACATGACATCTGAATTCAAGACACTATAAAACTGTTGTTGGGAAAACAGCTAAATAAAAGAGATCAACACTACCAATGCTAATAAACAAAAAAGCCCTCATTTCTAATAGCTGCCAGACTATTTACTCTTTTTGGGAAAACAAGAATATGTACCCATTTCGACTGCAGCTCTGTTTCTGGAGCAGTGATTCTCAAACAATGATCCTTCAGACACTGTCAAGCGGACCATATTTGGTTTACATAACTATGCAACTTCTGCACTGCTTTCAATAAAAAGTACTTGGTGGGAAAAGCACAGGAAAATCTGCTGGGAAGTTCTAGCAGGGACCCAGGGTCAACTCACTCAAAAATCTGGGGAATCACTGTTTTAAGTTTACTTACTCCATCCAAGCTGGTACTTGTAATACTGTCAAAGCTCAACAACAAAGATGAGAATCCTGAATGCAGAATGATATGCAGGTAATGATATGCAAATCATCTGCATACACAGAGACAGCTCTAATTGTTGGGTCCATTAGACACAGGATTTAAAAATTACCCAGCTCCAGCTGGAAGTCACTGTGACTGATTAAGGTGCTCAAAAACTTGTAGATGGTAGATAGAAGAGCTGTTACGCTCGTTTGGATGTGGTGTTTGAGGATATGGTTTAAGGGTGAACTTTGTAGAGATATCAACTGGACTCAATGATCCTAAGGGTCTTTTCCAACTGAAATATTTCCGTGAATCTCCACAATGCTAACGTTTTACATTAAAAGTTGCATGTAATTTTGTGAAATTCAGCATGAAGACAGCACAAAGGAAGCTGCTTTTGTAACACTTGATCGAGGATGTGATATATGTCTATGTTATGCTGATGTGTTCCATCCTGGCTGACTTTGGTAACTGTAGCCAGAAACTCTAGGCCTAAAGCAAGAATCCTTAACAGATAAACCTAAAAATCCACACGTTTGACAAGACTTGCAAAAGATTCCTACTATCCACTGTGGAAGTCAGCAAAACTCACGGGTAACAAATCATATGTAGATAATGAGCCTGTTCGTACTGCCCAGAACAAATGTACTACGATAGGCACTGAAGTCTAGCTCTTAGCAGTACAGCTCTGCAGAGACAACATTCCTCTGTAGGTCTCTGAACCCTACAGTAAGATAGATGTCAACCTATTGCTAAAACTACCTTTGAGAAATCACTGGATGTATGATTGCGAAACTTGGAGATTGAATGAAGCATGGCCTTTTACGTGAAAGCTGAGCTCACCTTGCTCAGTATGCTTTGAAAACTCATCTGGCAAGTGACGGCATCTTTGCCCAATAAAAAAACCCCACAACCACCAGCCATCTGTCACCTTCCATCTTGAAGGTCCTCTATTAAATTTGGGTTTCAAAAGTTACAGAATTGCAGGCAGTCAACAACAGTGAAAAACTTGACGCAAAGGATTATGGACAAGGATAAAGGTAATGCAAAAACCTGCTGGCATTAACTCTGACTTCAACAAAATCACAAAATCACAGAATGCTTTGGGCTGGAAGGAACTCCGTTTGGAGCACTGGGTGCAGCTCCCGGAGAGAACAGACTACAGCCCATCTGTTGAGGCAGAGAACAGATTTAGCAAGACAAACGTGGGAGCTGAGCAAGTAAAAATCTCAGTCATCCTAGCAATTACCTTCCTTACTTTGCACTTTCCACGATCAGCTGGCTGGTCTGTCCCCTATAATAACCAGGGATTGTGGGTTTTCTTGCTGGCGGTTGCATTTTCCCCCCTGCAGCTCAAGCAAATTTATTCTTTTCTTGTACATCTCCTGCTGTACAAGAGATGTACAGGCATGCGTGCCAGGCAGTCTGCTGGGGGCTTCCCTGGAGCTTTCTTCACGGTACTTTTTTTTTTTCCCCTAGGAAAAGTCTAGTTAGATTGGTATTTCACCTGACCCAGGACAGCTTTGCTAAAGTCATCCAGCACACAGTTAGGCAAAATACAGAAGTGTAACAACTTCAGCAGAGTCATCTATTGAGTATTCCCATTTCATGCTTTAACAGACATCTATGCCACTTTTCCATCCTATATACAAAAGATATCTATGAACACTCTCAACAAGAAGAGAGGTCCTGGCAAAGCCTCACTACACCTGTCAAACTACAAGTCCACTGAATACAAACAATGCATGCAACCAACTTGTGCAAATTCTGGGTGTTAAGTTCAGGACATAAATACAGTTCTGTATACACTTTTTCCCCCCCATATTTTATCTAGGTATGAGATTAAAAACACAAGTGTACATTGGAGTCTCTGTCTTTTATCTCTGCTGAATATCAGGTGAGGTTATAAGAAAGGAAAACTAAATAATTGTTTTTAATACGTTGTACAGAAATATAGTGAAAAATGTTTGAAAGGTTAATTCATAACTACAGCTTCACTCAGTGCTATTCATTTGTGCACTACTGAGTGCCTCTATCACAGGCTATAAAAGACAGCATATTCCAGTAATTTCTAATGACCAAGATAGAAAGGGCATTTTTCAGTTTGGATGACTTCGTTTTTGGGTTTTTTTTTTTTTAATTATCATTGTATTAGCTTTTAGAGAACAGAAATCAAAGCCTTTATATGTGTACACAAGAAGTCCAAATTCAAGATGAACACAGCTTCTCAAACAGAGCTTTACTTTCTTTACAGTGTTCTTTTTTTTTTTTCCCACCACTAGCAGCAAGCAGAATTTTAATTTCATGGCTAACCCAACAACTTTCGCTTTGAGGCAGATACATTCAAAGTCCAAAGGAACCATACTGGTAATTTCACCCAGTTGCCAGTATGATACCAGCCAAAGCATTATCTACCATATTTCTTCCAGTGAACCAAATCCTCTCTATCTTGATTTCAAGTGATGAGAAGTCAGTATCTATTGATGTGAGAAATCTTGATATTGCTACTCAGCAGACTAAGGGGATAGTTTCATTTGTCCAGATATTTTTAACTTTATTGGTGGAGCTCCAGCTGTAGTAATTCACAGAAGTTAATAACTGCAACTCACCTTTCACTTTCTAGTAATTAAAGTCTGTATTACAAGTTCTATTTAGTTCTGCTGATGTGAGAGTGGTTATTTTTAACTACATTAACTGATTACCAAGCAATCAGGGTGATTTACTTTGTCTGGTAAGGGATACATCAGCTTTCATTGCTGGCTACTTGCCACCATAATACTATTTCAAACACGCAACTTTCACTTTCAGGAAGGCTGCAAGAAGAACACAGCCTGCATCTCACATTTTACAGCCAGAAATCCTTAATCCAGACCTTGTCCCTCTACCTGTGATGATAGAGATGGGATATAAAAACTGAAGACCAGAGGTTTTTCATCAAGATAATGAGGAGATCTCCATATATGACTTAAACTTTTCTAACTGCTAATTAGAAGCATAGGCATACAGGAATTTGAATTTCATGCCTTTACACTCAGAACATCAATGACTAAAAAGATGTCTCCAGGTCATCATCTGAAATCTATTCAGAACTCTTGCAGAAACAGCAATCAACAGCTCACTCATTAAAGGGAGTTTCAAGAGAAAAGCAAAAAAAAGATAAGCTAGAATGCCATGCTTGTCTGAAATAACCCATGACTGCCTTTGAGATACTTGACAGGATTCATCTGCTGAGAAGTAATGTAGAGGAGTTATAGGGTTCAGACCTTTTTACGTTCATGTGTGTGGGGAGGAAGGGGGAGTTTTTATCCATTGCACCTTTTTGTACAAAGAATTTGGAATAAATGTGACTCTTTAGACTTGCATGAATGAAAAGCTACATTTAGGAAATGAGCCAAGTCCATAATTAAGCTTCCTCATTACGATTTTCTTAGTGGTAGTAGTGTTTCCTAACAACAATTATGCTATCTTACTCACACAATTTGTGTATTTTCTTTGATAGCTGCTAGTGAAACATTTATTTTGTACCATTTAACATGACACTATTCCTTCTTACTGCTAGAAGACAAATTAAAAACAAGAGTTATTTATATATCTTAGGTGTTTGTTGCTCACTAACTCAGTCATCTGACCTTCATTAAGCTGTGACATAAGCATTACTCCTGCATAACAGATATGGTGCTGCAAGGAGACTACCACTTCCCTTCAGGAGCCAGCAGAAGCAGCTGAACCAGTTTACCAAGATAAAACTATGACAATTAGCAAGGTCATTGCCACCTCAGTTTGAACAGGATTCCCGTGGTTGCAAGTAGGTTTAAATATCAGAAATGTAACCATTGTTATGCTTTCTTGAGTAAAGTTACCCAGGTTTGCAACTCTGTCAAGAAATATTTCTTCCCTCTGGGAATTGAAGCCAAGGCACTCTCTTGAAGCCTCAGCTGCAGTTCCAGTTTAAGGCCAGAACCACAGGAAATCTTCAGACAAGTATTTAAAAATTCAAGGAAGAGTGCAGTTCCAGCATATAGTACAATCACATATTTTTTGCCTGAATATGTTCTATCTGTGACCACACATGTATATCCTTCACTGAAAGCTAACACATTCAACGTCTAAGTGCAATTTTTGTTTAACATGTAAGGAAAGAAATCTGATTACTTATCTTACAGCAAGACCTTCTTAATACGGAGACAGTAAGCCTGACATTCAAATATTAGAAGTGTTTAATTGTCTTTTCTTGGAAGACCAACCCTTTTTCTGGTTTGACACACCTATCACCATTTTCAAATATACGAAATAAACTTCACAGTATCCATACCCTCACACTGTCATAGCCATATTGTCTAGGGTAGTAGCAGGGAAGGGGTTTCATAAGCAGGCCTGTCTTCCACACTGAGACAATTTCCAGACACAGAGAACTCTCTTGTGAATCATGCAACATATGAGTCTTACCACAGTAATTTATTTCTTAAAAATCTAGTTTATTGCACTTGTCTCAAAGCACAAACAAACAAACAAACCCAAAAAACTAAATACAGAAATAAAAGTTAAAAACCCATCCTATTTCATTAAAGCTACCCTAAAAAAGTAGTTTGATAAGAGCTGTTGACACCAATTTAATATTAATTACCATAGCAAGGTATAATATTATACAGTAAATCAGCAACTAGCAAGCTCAAGCCATTACTAAGATGACTTTGAAAAATGTGATACAAAAGTGTCACTATTAAATAATGCCATCGTATTTTAGCATCTGGAGCTTGGCGGGGCACAGAGGTGTACTCATGTCCCCTCACCAAAGTGACTGACTCAGGAGCTGCCACAAAATTTCTTTAAACTGAGTTTCAACTTCTTTAGGGTCCTCAAGATACCAAACTATGCTTGCATAAAACAGACTGGATTACTTCACAAGCTGATTCCATTACAATCCACTGCCAGACAAGCTAAAAAAGCCCTCTGGGGCAATCTCCATATACGGATGAGACAGCAATGAAGCAAACATATCATCTGTAAAAGGGAAACAAATCTGTCCTCCACGTAAGACTGGAAGATCAGACAGAGAACTGACAGCCAATATCACAAGTGCTACTAAAAAAAGTGACATAACTTGGTTCTCTCTCCAGCGATTCACATTCTCACCTTGCACCATGTTTGTTCCAAGTTTTGTGCAGTACATGCATGAATTATTCTGAAAGAGAACAGAGGTTAAAAAGAAAACACATCCTTTTCTGTATGTAGTAAGTTCTCAAACCAGAAACATCCTCTCTCTTTTCAACTGCTGTCCCTTTCTGAAGCTGGGCTCTTTTACAGTATTGATTAGCAGCTGCTTAAAACATTCTGATAACTTAGAAGCTTAGAATGAACAAAAATAACTCTTCTGCCTACATACTGAACTCATTTTCTCTCATCTGTAGTTCTATTGCTTAAAAAAAGATGAGGTATCTTTCCAAGATTTAGTTTAAAGAAAAATAAACAGCAATGATTAACTGGGGATACTTCCCAGTTCATCACATACCTCTGCTGCAACATTTGTTAAGACACTTCAAAATTTAGCTAACATAGCTAAAAAATCAGAATATTTTTTTTTTCTCATGATAGCGCTAATTTAATGGGACCTAGAGGTAATTCTATCAATTACCATTTTTCCTTTTAATACACCTAAGTTTGGTACTCAAAACAATTTGAGTCCAAATGTTAAAGCACTGGCTGGAGGCACAAATACAGTACAACAGGAACTATGAAAGCTGCCTTGGACATTCCTGCTTTGTACTACAAATCCAAAACACAATCTCTTCCTATTCCAAAGTGAGACTTACCCTCAACATCTGTCAGCTTCCTGATGGCTGTGTGAAATGGGCAAGAGTTCCCCTGATATTAGATATAATCCAGACTCCTCTCTTGTGAACGAAGTCAAATCATGAACAAATTTACAGAAATGGAAGTTTAACATGGCCTTGCAGATACTTCTAAGGAAATGGATGAAACTAAATTAATTTCAACAGCAATGCTGTGTAATGGTGATGTCCTGAGATCTTACTAAGAAATACTTTGTCATATTTTCTTCCACGCTGCAAGGGAAAACTATAAGTATATGCACAGCAGTTGGAGAGTGTTCCCATCAGCTTGGAGTTCCAAGTACAAGAAACTGAAAAAAATGCTTAATGTTTCTGCCATAAAGAAATATTTAATGTAACAGAATTCTTTCTCAAAATAAGTACACATGTATTAGTGTGCATGCTGTTGTGAAATACCACTTTCATTGCTAGTAAGATTAACTTAAGAGTTATATTTCCAAAGGAGCTTCTACAGTAGTACGGTATAACAACTGCAGTATGCCACACCTAACGAGTCTCTCAAGAGAAAATGGAGCAAACATCAGAACTCACAGCTTGGGGGCTATTTAACAGGTCAGTTTTTCAATACAAAAGTGCTAATATTATAGGTCCAATATGAGTGGCTTTGAGATCCAACATTCTGTACATACATAACAGAAATTCTGTCCTTCCATATTTCTCACTGCTTCACAAGCTTGAGAGACTTCATATCACTTCCCATTCATCTTCAAAATCATCAGGGTGAAGCAGAACAGAAGTGTCATTATTTTTCTGCAGATTATGGGAATGGCTAAAGGTCTTAGTGAGGCGCTGCAGAAGGGATCCTGAAGCACTGATCGCCCACAGTTCATCTAGAGGGGTCACTGCAAAGCATAATTTACCCGTCTTTTAATTAACATAGCACCTTTCAATTACAGACATTAGCAAAATTATATTTGTATCTATTGTCCTAATTACATTCAGAGAAGGTTTTCTTTAATATGGTGGAAGCACCCTTGGTGAAACTGTCACCATCAACAAAGCATTCAGATTATGCATATGGTCACCTTGAGCACCATCAGGCAGAAGTTAAAGCAGACATCACAGTGTTTTGAACTGTCATGCAGAATCAACTTGCCTGTTAAACGTGAGACATTTCCAGGAATCTTCTTCCAGTAGTCTCCTGCTGGATTCTTGTCAGTAATGCCATATCGACGAGCCACATCTCCATTTGGACAGCGTGCCCAGACAGTCCTTGTACTTATAGCCAGCTGACAAGCCTGCAAACCTAAAAATAATTTGACCTCAAGAGAGAATACATCACAGACTTTCTATATACTAAATACATTTGCCAAAAAGTTTATGAAGTGAGCAAAATTCTAAGTGTTCCTACATGTTAATACTAGAGAACTCTTCATTACAGAAGGCACAAAGCAATACCCAATTCTCCAGGAGGTTTTCCAAGAAAGGAGTGTCAAGGAGACAGTCCAGGCCTACACATTTCCTTTACACTGACTTTGAACCAAGTCAGTTGAACCGAGTAGATGCTATTTGAATTCAAGCTTCTGGCCTTGCATAAGCAGAACACCAGAAAGTAGGCCACTTGCAGCACACAGAGTACTAGTGAACACAAAAGCTTTTTTAATTGCAGACCTTGTACCTACTGCACCTATTGACCAGAAGGGATCACACTGTGCTTCCATTCTGTTATGTGGACAGAGCCACAAGCAACAACCAGTTAGAGAACTTCTGTAACAAGCTTTCAGAGCCTCCACTGTATATTACCACATGGGAATTAATCCAACAGTTAAAACTTCAGTTTCTCTAAAAATGGTTAACATTACAGATATTGTGGAAGGGTTTTGTCCCGTTGTCACATGCAAGTCCATGCACTTATACAATGGAAAGTCTGTAAAAAGCAGCCAGCATCAATATGCAGTTATTTTGAAAGAAAAAATAAAATTTGGGTTTATTTACAGGTGAGGCAAAAATGTAATTACCTAATCTGAAATATGTTCAGCACACGGGATTAATAGAAAGGTGTGCAAAATGGCATTTAGGTTTCTGTTAGCCACATCTGGATAGGAACCTCATTCCATAGCACATTTAAATAAAAAACTTCCCCCAGCACAGTAGTCTCCTATTGCTTAGGAATACTGCTTCAGTTCTTACTGAAAGGGAACTGTACCATTTATTAATGCAGTGGCAGCATCCCAAAATAACACACAACAGAAAACAGTCCAAAAAAACCCCAGATTGGTCTCAGCTACTTAGCATTTTTTAGTAAAACCACGGTCTTCTTTAAAAGAAACTTCTTATCCAATGCTTAACTATGATCCCATAAATAAGCACACTACATCACTGAAAAAGATATTTGGTTTAAGCATTGGCTAGCCAATTTAAAAAGCAACAGAAAAGCAAACAAACAAAACAAACAAACCCCTGAGAAAATGGCAGAAAGAACAAGGAAGTGACAAGCACTAACTTTTTTACCTGGTACATGTTCCCAGTCAGTGCCTACAGGCATTTCATCTGTAATTCCAACTCGTACATGGACATTCCATTTGCTATCAATTGCCCACAACATCTGATCATTTGGACTTGAATGAATGCTGACCAAGTTGATTCCGACTGGCTGTAAAAAAATGAAACACAATATTTAAACTTTGTACTTTTGTATCTTTGTACTATTGTATCACTTGCTCTTCAGAGAAGTAAAGCAAGATAAGTAAAATATTTACCAGATACTAAAGACAAGAAGAAATGTGATACTTTGTTTGTCATTGCACAAAATTACCAATTT
Organism: Psilopogon haemacephalus; assembly: GCA_013396835.1. Lineage (NCBI taxonomy): Eukaryota > Metazoa > Chordata > Aves > Piciformes > Megalaimidae > Psilopogon > Psilopogon haemacephalus. The sequence continues at coordinate 1,698,589 of VWZI01011413.1, forward strand.
TCCAAAAAGTCAATCCCTTCCTAAATAGAAAAAGAATATGAATCAATGTCACTGGAAGTTACTGACAAAGATACTAATATTTAGTATTCAGCATCCAAATCTAATCATAGAATCATAGCTGATCTACCTTCTTCCCATGTCTCCATTCTATATGAATACAACTGTGGAACTGATTGTAGACCACTGCAGCACTGGAGCAGCCACATCTGCATGACAGTATCCACAATACTGTTGGCAAACTCAAGTGAAATGCCCTTCCCTTCTGCTCCCAGGCAAGTCCTTATTCCATCTGTTTCAGTGGAGATTTGCCTTAACTACTGTTCAAAATCCTTGTTCCTCACCATGTTTTACAGATATCATAAAGATGGTAGCAAAATATATCAGCCAACAGGTTCAGTGAATGTAGATATTCTGCAAAATGTACTCTAAATAAAACACAGATAAGAACAAGAAAAAAAAGCATTTTCTCCACACCAGTCTAATAAAGACAGTGAAAAAACAGTAAGATGCTCTGAAACATATCAATGCTTCACAAAAAAGTTTTGCATTTCTTGCTTTAACTTCCAAGACAGAAGGTGAATTTCCAGTGTAATAAACGGAAGAACAAGCAGATCTTTGCCATCTATAAACCTAGGAATAAAGAAGTATGTACATGTAAGCACACAACCTGGTTCCAGGTGGGCTTTCTGTATACATAACAGTTACCTGCTCTGGTTTTGCTGTTACAATTCTTGTGTCAACATGTGTCTGACCCAGCTATAATCAAGTTCAACTTTTATCACCAAATAAATCCTGCCTACTCAGGTTCCAAGACCTTTGACAGACTATTTTCCCATGTTTGTGCACTCATTAGATACCTTTGTTCTGTTGAAAGCTTGAGGCTTGATACAGGCTTGATGTAAGTGTTTACCTCTGGTGACAGTGGAAGTTTGAACACTTCCACTAAATCACTAATTATCTTCCAAGAGTGTTGATAACACAGAATTTACAACTGACTAGCTACTTAAAAATTGGTATTAAACTACTGTACTGAAAAAAAAAAAAGCAAGCCACAAACCAACCAACCACAAAAATCCCAAACACAGGCCAAACCCAACAAACCATAAAACCCCAAACAAATCCAAAATCAACCAAAGGAACAAAAAACCCCCAAACCACAACAAAACAACCCAACCCCACTCCCCCCCCACCCTGCCAACTCTGCCGTCTGAAATTGCTGCCTCTTCACTGGCAGTGATCCTTATTCCTGGCCCCTGTTTATGTTTCTCCACTCCATTTGTATTTGCTTCTTTCTATGGCTAATTTGGCCCACTCCTCCCCATGTCACCCTGCTCACTACCCCACACAGTAGGCACATGATAAGCCTCACTACTGTGCAGCTTCAGCGCATCCCTCTCCATATGTCTGTTCATGTAGTCTCATGGTTTAGAATAAGGGAGCTGTGCACTTAACAGAGATCTTTGTCTTAAAAAAAAAAAAAAAAAATCCACTTATCGCCTTTTCCCAGCAAGGTTGTTCTATTGCAGTCACCACTTCCTCAGATTTGGGACATTTTGTCACTCTTCCCCCATCTCCTTCACACCACAGACACACCAGTGTGTCTGCTTATGCTCCACCCCTGCAACACACTTCACGTTCCAACTACAGTCCTCCACAATCTGGCTCAAACAGCTTGGTGTGACCCTTGTTATTGGACTGGTGGGATTTATGCACCTTGCTCTCCACTCTTCCATGTCAACATTCCTCTCTTCCTGTCATTTGTCTTGACAATAATTTCCTGAGACAGAAAGACTGAGTGCTCAAATCTAGAATCTAAGCCTGTTCATTACTACAGATTTATATGTAGCTTATGCTAATAAAAAGCCAAGTAAACACCCCAAAAGGAGCGGCATGAGACGAGTTGTTTGATGCTTTTATACCAACACAGGTTCAAGTATAATCAAAGCAATCACCTCTGTTCTGCAGCACCAACATACATAAGAAACAAGTTAAAATTACCAAGTTCAGAGCAACATCTCTACAATTTTGGCCAAAATTTCTTTTCATTCTTTGTTTTTCTAATCAAGGTCCTGTTTCCTCCGTAAGTTTCCCTGTCTCTCTGGACATGACACTTACATGCTACGTTCAACTTCTCTTCCCTTTTTAGGCTACTTAGCTCCTTCTGATAAACTCACTCTCATGGAAGATCCTGGCAATACACTGGTGACAGCTCTTAACAGACCTCCCTCGTTCCCACCACTGTAGTGTTCTGCTGTACAATAAGCAGTGAAGAACACAGCTGACAGGACAGCTAGTGGGATGATTTCACACAGCAGCTTTTGGCACAACTCAGTGACAAGACATTGAGACATAAGTGCATGTAATTTTTAGATCCTGCTGTAGAGGATTTTGCCTCTGGCTTTGTTTTTTCCCCAGAAAGCAGCCATCTACAATAAAAAAAAAAA
>VWZI01011413.1:1701133-1937460 GCA_013396835.1 Psilopogon haemacephalus
ATTTAAAATGTTCTTGACATAGAATCATATAAATGTTTAAGCTGGAAAAGAAGACCTCTAAGACTGAAACAACCATACTGACATCATCTGGGATATCCCTCGTTTTCACTAGGTTTAATTACCATAAGAATGCTTCAAGTATTTACTAATCTATAGTCACAGATGAAGCTAGAACACAATGGTTCAGCTTCCTCCTCAAGAAGGAAAGGACAAACGCGGTCACACAAAAAAGCATCAGAACATTTTCTATCCCTCTGCAATACATGCACAGACTCCATGTATCTGCAGACCTCCACTATCTCTGTTCTGCTGCTACTATCCAGGATGAGAAAGACTAAATATAACATTCTCAATCTGTCCAAACTCAGTCCTTTTGGTAACAAATTAGTGAATGCAAGCTGCACAAGTGTTCTCTTCACCTTTAAAAGACAAATCAGAAACACCTTCAGCTGGTCCAGGCCAGGCTGTAAGAAGGTCAGATGAGAAATACTTCTCACACTGCTGACCATTATCTGTTTCAGACTAATCTGACTACTTTCAAAGCTGACAGCCAGACCCTACTGACTAGTACAGAGACCCTCCCATAACATAGACCTATTTGCACATTATTTTCTCAACTCACAAAATATATCTGGGTGAGAGAGGCCTCAAAGATCATGCAAGCCAAACCCTCAACCAAGCACTGAAGGGTCAGCACTAAACCATGTCCCCATGCTGCTTAAACACCTCCAGGGATAGTGACTCCACTGCTGCCCTGGTCAGACCATTCCAATGTTTGACAGCCCTTTCAGTTTCCAAACATCCAGCCTAAACCTCCCCTGATACAGCTTGAAACCATTTCCTCTAGTCCTGTCACTTGCCACCAAGGAGAAGATGCTGGCCCTCCCCTTGCTCCAACCTCCTTTCAGGTAGTTGCAGAGAGCGATTAGGTCTCCTCTCAGCCTCCTCTTCTCCAGACTGAACAACCCCAGCTCCCTCAGATGCTACTCACAGGCCATGTGCTCCAGGCCCTTCATGAACCTCCTTGCCCTTCTCTGGACACACTCTGGCACTTCAGTGTGCTTGTTACAGCACTTCATGTACCGAGGGGCCCAGAACTGAACACAACACTCAAGGTGTGGCCTCACCAGTGCTGAGTACAGGGAGATGATCTCCTCCCTGTTCCTGCTGGCCACGATGTTTCTAATACAAGCCAGGATGTCATCACCGTTCTTGGCCATCTGGGCATACTGCTGCCTCCTATTCAGTTGACTGTTACCCAATACCCCCAGGTCCATCTATCCATTCCCAGGTTTGTAGCTTACCAAGGGGTTGTTGTGACCCAGGGGCAGGATCTGGAATTTATGCTCCATGTAAATGAAGGCTGTAAACCACTTGGAGCATTATGGGTATCAAGAAAGCACAAGCAACATAACAGCAGTATTGTCTGAATGAAAAGCATTCTGGTCTTTTGAAGAACAGCTTGCTAAATTAAATGCTGGTTTTCTTTTTTTTTTCTCTGCAGATCATTTCAACACAGTATACAAGGAAAGGAGAGATGAATCTATGTTTAGTCTCCTGGAAGCCCTGTGTTCACCAGTAATGATGTTACTGAATTGTCAGGAAAAGATTACTATTTACTGACTGAAAAACTGGAGAGCTGTTTTCCTCAGAACTCTTAAAGTAACAACACGACCTTTTCCCCTACTTTCTTTAGTGAAGAAACAGACGAGGGCCTTAGTTGGGTCTTCAGCTAGCACAGTCAGGGAGAAAAAGCAAAGCCAAGGAGTGAACTCCTTGACCGCTCTCTTATCAACTCTAGATTTTTTTATTTCAAGGGGTTTGCTTGCAGAAACATGGGAAAGACTATGACATACGACATCAAATCCTAGAAAAGGTCATACCAAACCCATTCAACACAACAAAGTTCAACAGAACAATAAAATACTCTCAAATATTTAGTACAACTGTTCCTTACAGGCAATTAAAACAAATATTTTAATGTAATCAGTTTACATATCATACAAACTACAGCCCTACTCAGGTTTGCCCAGCTGTGTGCTGGCCACACTGTCCTACACCTAACATTATAAAAAGTAGTGTAGGAGGTTATGTTTGCAATTACCAGAAGTATTTTAAATAACAAACTAGAAAACTGAGTTATCAGGAAAGAACAGCTAAGTTTTGACAGAAATGTACATTAGGTAAACACTATGTGCTATGATTTCCCATGAAAGATAATTCAGCACCTGGTAATAAAAACCTTGTATAAGCAAAGCTCTGAGTAATTAAGGCATTTTTGGGGTTTGTTTTTCAAAACCAGACCTTCAACAAGCATCAGTAAAACACTCTCTCACACAGGCTATGCCAGTAAAGTGCTCCTCAAGATTTTTAATTTAAATACCTGACATTTTAAGGCAGTTATTAAACTTGCTTTTACTGCCATTTTGCTTTTTAGCCTTTGCCATGTTATTGCACATGTTTGTCATGAAAATGTCACAGATCTCTGATAGTAACAGAAATTCATTGCTGCACTACTTTATGAAAAAAATGTGTGTAACCTTTATGAGTTAGTATTCATTTACATAACCAGAAGGGGAAAAAAAAAAACCAAACAAAAAACCCAACAATGAAACACTTGTAAAAGTAAACCACATGAACTCAGGGAGGGGATAAAACAAAAATCTGATTTTATTTTAAATTTTAAAAATGCTACTCCAATTCTGAAAAGTGACAATCCACCAGGACACAGAGTATGTCCTGTAAGCCATGGAAACACTAGAAATTCTCTTGGGATACAACTACTACTCATCTAGTACTACCCATAGAGTGCTAAAGCTCTGGACTAAGTACTGCTTCAAATATAGTGTTATAGGCTATGCAATGTACTACATTACTGGATAAAAACAATCATATTCCAGGGCTCAGAAGTGAAATCATTGTCTTCCAGCTATATGATCCATTTACCAAATTATTATATACTCCAACTTCTTCTGCCTTGCTCATTTCTAAGCTTTGGTTCAGTAGGCAGGGTCTTTCTACAGACCAGACTATTTAGCATTTGTTAGCACTTCACCTTTTTACAGCATCATCATAAGATAAGGAGACAGTAGTACACCAAAGGGGTATATTAGGGGCACCCAGGCTTCTAATTCAAGGTTGAAGGGTCCCACATGTCCACCACTTATGCACAGGTGTATCCTTACTTAATGCAGACTTGTTGGCTCACTGAAGTTCTCTTCAGTGACTTCACAGTCTGAGCTTAGCTCCTATCTTTGCTCCTCCTACGTACTTCACAAATTCTAAACACCCAACTACAAACCTGTCAATGTGATCCAGCTCCCTCCACCAAAAGCTTTTGGAATCAAGAAAGCTGAAAATTCAGTAGGACAAAAGAAAACAACAATAAAAACTGTTCTAAACAGAATTTAGAAAATACAGATGTAGCTTTAATGAAAATTAAAGAAAAAAAAAATCCCATAAACACATATTTATACCTGTCTCTCCAAATCACTGTTCAAAGATCCCTATTTATTAAATCGTACACTTTGGACTATCACTACCTGCAAGCACCTGAACAGTTCTGCTGAAACCCAGGCACACGCTTACTAAAGCCTTTACCCAAGAATTTTTACACAATTAATTAAATTTTTATTTTTTAAACAGAATAATTTTCAAAAACTCTCAAAACTCAGTAACCACAAGTATCTTGTTTACCAAACTGAATGTTAAATACATTTCTCTGAAAAATAATTAAATACATACTCCTGTGTTAGCTGATCCAAGCATGGGCACATTGGAAGAGTGCAGAAGTGAGGATATTCCTAATACTGAATAAATGAAAAAAGAAGGTTCTCCTTCCCACATTTTTTTTTGCTTTCAGTGTAAACAAGCCTTGTCAAAAAGCAAACAAACAGACAACACTGAGATCATATTCCGAAAAGACATGGAAGGATCCCCTCCTCAGTTTTCTGGGTGTATTTTGCTTTGCACACTTTTTGTGATCCGAGGCTTCTGGGTGCTGATAATTGCTATCTAACGTGACAGGCTACGTGCACACTTTTCTGAACATGGTGATAGCAGTGCCTTAAAACAAGTATCAGAAGGCTAAAACTCCAAGGCAGAAAAATACAGCAAACTACTACAGCAACAGCAGTTTTGTTAACTTAGATAGATAAGAAGATAAGAAGTGCTAAAATGAGCAATGGAATCAGTCTGAGGCAAGTTCAGCAAAAATGCTGGAATTGCACTTTTTCAGTATCTAAAGCACCTTAAGAACAGTATACCTGCTAAGAATAGTACATTTTTGAACCTAAACATGATGGCACTTTAAATAAGCCAAACAAAATACACTGCTGATGGAGCTTTGATCTGGTATAGTTATAGGCAACCTATCTTAATACAGTTACTCTGACTACTACCAAACACAGTTTTTGTCTACAGCATCTTGAAAAGTGCAGTCCTCCAGAAAAATTCTCTACCTGTTAATGTCTTCAGAAGACCTCACATAAGTAAAGACATATGGAACAACAGACTAGGCAGTCTGGTCTATTAATAATTACAAGGTTTAGTAAGGGTATTACCTCTCCAATCTAATAAAACTACTTTCTCTGTATCCTATCTTAGTAATAGTTCCTAATCTAATAGTTCTAATAAAACTGCTTTCTCTGTATCCTATCTTAGTACTCCAAAACAGAACTCAGCAACTCACGAAGATATCTGTGCTGGGTAACACAAGCTAGTCCATGCTTTTGAAAACAACCAGGCTTGAACAGCGATGCCCAAGAACTGAGTTTTCCACAGCAAGTACATTCAAAAGTGGTATGGATGATTCTGAAGTAAAAGTTACAGAGCATTTTCAATTAAAAAAATCCTGCCCTCTCCAAACATCAAATAGTTGATGATCATTTCAAACAAACTCATCCTACATTTTAGCTTTGATTTTGGCACCTATCATAGAAAGATATAATGGCAAAGCCTGATCTTGGAAGAGTACTTGCCACCTCCTCCTGTAAGTATCACTTAGCACAAAACTGCCCTTAATGATAATAGAAACCTTACTGAAAAATGCAAAAATGAGGCAGATGCAGAGGAAGAAAACCTCCAGGTTTGCGTTAAGTATTTTGTAAGGTAAGCAGAGCTTTATTTAAAGAAAGCGAACAAGGTCATGACAAACATTTCTAACATATCACCACAGCACCATAAGGCACAACCAACCTTTACACTGAACACAGATTAAAAGAAGAAATTAAATCCAGCATGTATTAATTTTGCAGAATTACAGAGAAATTCCCTAATTTCAAATTATATTTTGAACTAACATTTGCTTTGTAGTTCAAGCAATTTTTGAATAACAGCTAAAGTGTGAGCAGCCTTCTTTTTTTTTTTTTNAGACTGTCTTCTCTTACCTATGATATCAAGTTCAAAATATAAAGAGACAATTACTAGGTTGGTCAAAGAGCAATTTCTCATAAGTTTCCCTTACATGACACGCATATACTACAAGAGATCATTTTGTGGGAAACTTAGGTTAGGAGGTACTCCTTTGCTGAGACCCTGAGAAGTACAAGGGATTAATGAAAGATTTATACAGTAAATCAGTAATACAGTAAACATTTCCTCAAATATAATGTTTACTCCACAATTCAGACAAACTACAAGGGTATTTAAACAGACCTCAATGCAATTATTTTTTAAAATCCTGTTCTCTGTAGAATTCGGCTACAAAAGAGCAAAGATAAGTAATTAAACAAGTGGAAATTAATAAACTGCTTTTATTTTTAGAGTAAGGTTGATTGTTTACAATCAACAGATGATTGGTCACTCATTAGAAACACTTATCTTGATTTTTGTTTCCTTTAATCCTACTAAATAAAATTCTGCTTATCGGATAGATCCTTTAATGTAAATCTGAGAAGGTGGTTCTTAAGGCCAGTTTTTATGTTAAGTAGTACTTGTTGGAAGAGTTTATCTAGATCAAATTTTGCCTCTGCATCTCTTTCAGAAGGTGCCACAAACAAAGCTGAAATGTTGAAAGAATTCATTTCAAACAAGTGTTCACCTTCTGGGGACCTTTTAAAACAAGTTAATACTTTTAACCTTTTGATCAACTTCTACTCCATAATCACCCGCATCAGTTTTATTGACTATATAAATTTTCTAAATTATTATTTCTTTAGACCAGAAATCTGAAAAACATTAAATATTCAGAAATATACATGCACACACTTATAAAAATACACCCAACAGCATCTATATAAATAGCATTTATATTTTCTGGTCATTTTTAATGCATTACATTTTTATTGAGACATGCAACAGCACATACTAGTTTCAAACCACTTTCTATTTCTTGAACTAAATAATTTATTCAAGGAATTCTGACCACCTTTGTCAATGTCATTAAAGCAGCTCCCAAAAAGCTACTCAACTATATAATTATTTTGTCTTCTAAGATTGCAGAACAGAATGGATGAAGCACAGAAAACATTGACACATAAACTACTATGCTTGAGATACTGTAATGATGTTATCAACCACTTCTGAAGTTCTGGATAAAATGAAAACAAGGGAGGGAAGAGAACAGAAGATGTCATTTTGTATCTCAAGAAATACTGCAGTAGGGAGTTACACAGAGAAGGGTAACAAATAAGAATGATTTTAGTCTAGATTAAAAAACAACAAACTCCAAACAAACCCAGAATCAACAAAACCACAAATCTCAGCATCACAAAGATGCAAAGATTGCAATCAAATTGTATTCACTGCTTTTTGCCAGGAACATTGTCAGTATTGTCTCCGAATATTTTCATGAAGTTGTGGAAAGATGGATGCTGTGGAACTGCAGCACTCCTTTAACGAGAAGTGACACCATATAAAAGTAGAGTCTATAGCTGATCACAAGCTGTTCATGAGTCATGAGATCTGGGATACAGCAAATCATTCTGGCTCTGACATTTACCAGGGAAAGAAATATCCATAGTCGGTTTTAAATTACGTTATTTGAGAATGCTCCTGTACTTAAAGCAAGTGAAAGCCAATTTTTATATCCTTCTCCAAACAGAAAATTATTGAGTTATTCACAAATACCTCTTACTATTTCTGTTGCTCTGAAGATAAAATGATGCAGCATGAGCCATGTCAAAGTCAATTAAGGGATAGATAACAGTAAGGTGCTGCTAAGAAGCAAATATTGTTCACAGAATAGTCCACTTTTCAGCCACAACACTGTATGTTATCCAAATGCTTAGACAGAAAATAAGTTGAAAATTATTTCCAAGTGATAATTTTGCATTAAACCTTTGTAAAAGAATGAATAGCTGTTCTTTCAAGTACTGTAATGACTTGTTTTAACATGCTGAAATTGTCCTAAAACAAGCATGCAACCCATGAGCTTTCATCTCTGCAAGCAATGTTTGAATTTTTGCCCTTTCATATTGACTCTCTAAATTTTCCACGTCAGGTGCTGGCAAGATAACAGGAGAGAGAATGACACTGCTTTGGATATCAGAAGGTCATCATTTTGGAATGCAACATCATCCAGCTTCCTCAATATTATCTAGTAGGAAATAACTTGATTTTCAATATCGTCCACTTAAAAGATTTTCTACATAAGCAAGTCACTGCTTAATAATGGGCTATGGCAAATCCTAATTTCTTGTGAACGCCTATGTATTGAGTTGCTGAATCTATTTCAGTGGAGGAGTAGAGAATGCACTTTGTACAAACAAACAGTATCAGTGTAGGGAAGCAGCTTTTGGGGCTATTACTTCCCTGAATAAACAAATACTTAGTAAGAAGATACTACACAAGTTTAATTCTGTCTTCTGGCAAACTCAGTTTGAATGGAACACATTCTAGAATGTGCTTTCTCTGTTTTTAAAGAATACAACCCTTATGAAAGACATCATCACTGGATATTGTGTCTCTTCTTCCTGCTGCCCTACTGCTTCTTAGAAGGAAAAAAACTGCCTCTTAGAGGTTACATCAGAAAGCCCCACTTAGAGTGCAAAGAATGAAGAGTGTAACCCAGCCTCTGCTCCAAGGGACACAGGTACTGTCTGTTCTGCTACTGTGCACAACAAGGTGCCACTTCTCGAGGCCTGACTGATCACATTCACAGCCCAGAAGTCTAACCAGTATTGTATTAACTGATGGGACGCAAATATGTAGTTACATTTCCCTGTTCCCCTGCTCTTCTTTGCTGTTACACCCTGAGAATCAAATAGTAGTTGGCTGACAGGAGATAAGCAGAACTAAAGGTGAATGATGTAAAAACCAAGCAAACTACTGCAACTCTGCTGCCACAGATTTACTTTTGTTTCTTAATATGGCATTTCAAAAGTACCATGCGTTACAAAATCTTCCAGAGAAATTCTGTAACATTCTAAAATGTAAATGAAATATGCAAACACATCCTATGCTACTATGCTGGGTCAGCAGACAGTTCAAGTGATGTTGTGCCAAAGAGCAAAGAATGAAACCAGTACTCAGAAGCCTGTTCCATTACAGCAGTCCCAAACCATGACACAGAAAAAAACTTCCATTTCATACTTGAACTTGCAAAATATTAGAGCAGCAATGAAAGCAAGCATTGAGGTTTAAGAAAAGATTAAAAGAGAAAGCAGACACTGGAGAAACCTCTTTTATCCTTTCTCTGTATTCAGAAAATATGTTCCCAGGGTACTTCAGGGGGCTCCTTGCCATTCTGATTCTCCCAGCTGGCAGGCAGAAATCATAGTTTGCCCATTCTGGGAACACAAGAGAAGGCCTGCAATTGCACTGCATGCTTATTAACCACTGGATAATAAGGACAGTTCCTAAATCCAGACACAGCACCCTGGCAAGCATCCTAGACTCACAAAGGTGAGGATAAAGGAAGAAGGAAGCAGGCACTTCGGCACCACGGCTCTTGAGCAGAGCCTTCCCACACCCCCCGCTTTGTGCCTCTTGCCAGTTCAGCCTCTTGGCTAGCATACAGCAGGTATTCAGTATATGGTTCAAAGCTGCATTCTACTATGTGCCTATAAATCTGCTGTGTTAGAAAAAAGTAAACTTCCATTGAAGATAGAAAGGAAAACAAAAACCTCTGCTTTTGAAAAAAACAATTATTTGCAACAATTAGATGAATTTGGGATGACTTATGTTGATAAGGTAGCATGTTCACAGTACATTATATAGATTCTGCAGTGGGGTTTTTTCCCTTTTTTTTCTGTTTTTTTTCTGAGAAAGAAATCTTGTAGAATTCAAATGTGGGACAAAGTTCTAAGCTTTACTTTTAAAATTTGGCTCTACTGTTTTCTGTGAGTGTTAAAGTTATTATATTTTAAATGCACAGAGCTAAACCACTGGGTTACAAAAACTGTAATCAACATCTTACCTGTATAGGTGGCTCAATCATTATCCACGCAGGAAGCATCAAACTTGGGTTAAGAGGCTGAGTTCCTACACGGAAATAAATGCCACCACTGGTGTCACAAGCCCAAACATGCTGATTTCCACAGGTCAAGCTGATCAACTTAACAGCACCTAATAACAAAGAGACTATTGGCAACCGGGTATTTTCCTTTCAAATTCAGCTAGTAATGAGAACTTTTTATTTAAACATGATTGTATTAAACCAGCTTTAAATGCAGTCACATAAAAATGATTAGAAGTTACTATGACTTGTGAGAGGGGAGAAAAAAATAAATCACTGGATATAACGAATAAAACCAACAGATAGTGTGTGTCAGGTACTTCTCTTTTAAATCTGAAAACAAATGTTTTATTCGTAGGATACTACAGCATCTAAACTCCACTAAAAATACAGCATTAAAATAACTGAATTCAAGCAGGGAAACATTCCATGACAAATGCTGTCAGTGCCTAGACAAACTTTCACATGACCTAATGTGAACTTTTTGCTGTAGCTGGCCATGCTTGCAGACTTTTAAAAAATGTGTTGATCTGCTAACACATTCATAAAAGAACATTCCCAATACCACCAGCACTTCAAAAATAAGAGAGCATATGGGATAGGCACTTCAGGATTAACATACCAGTATCTGAGAATAAAGCAGTGGATTTTCAATAGATTTACATGAAACAGTGTATGTACTTGTTACACCTATTTCAGAAGTGCATCAGTATTTAACCCTGTGTAAGTCAGCACAATGAAAAAAAAGCTGCTAAATAAGTACGTTTTGAAATTTTGGGGTTAGGATTTTTTGGCATACCAAATCACACTCACTGATCTTGCTATTAAAAGTTTGCAAAGTTATTAGAGAAGCAGATCTGATTTTTTTCAGACCGAAAAGAACTGCTAGCTAGCTGTCAGCTGGAACTCTTTCACATTCATTTTAAAATAGCCCTGTGACGCAATATACGTAACTTTTTTTTTTTTTCCTCTCTCTCTCTCAGTGTCAGGACAAGTAATGGAAAACATTCTGCAGAAAAAGAAACCCAGTCGCTACAGATATACTACTGGAGGAACGCTCTGGTCAGACTCCAAACTAAAGATGCTAAAAATAAGCCTTGCTGGATGAGTGAACATGCCAGTGCTGCTTGGGATACCCCATTCTTGGTAACAGCTCTCTCTTCGGTGATGTGAAATCTGGCAACAAATCCTTGTAAAGTTCATCATAAGGCATTCCTTAAAGAGGAGGGTGCAATTTCATCCAAATGAGTGCAAATTTAAGGCATTGCTGGGAGAAAGAACAGGAAACAACAGTACTATGCAGCTTTATTTTTTAGTTGTCAGCTATAGTAAACAGATCTTCTTGTTAATGCAATTATTTAACTTTTTGAATCCTAGGAATTCAAATAAATCTCACCCTAAAATTTCCTCTAATCATACTGCTTCATATTAAAAATAAATGATGAAACTATACACAAAAAATTCTACTGCCTGGAAACAACTTTCTTTTGCAGGCATGGTACTGACACTCAGCTACAAAGCAAAAATCTTACTTAAAATCTTTTTACTCCTTCTAACATAAAGTATGACTCCAAGTAACAGCTTTGTCACATGAGGTCTCAGCTGTTGAAATGTTCTGAACCAAACAAGCACCAGAACAGCCAAAGATGGAATCACATATCACCCACTTGGCATGGCTGATATTATTTACGTCTACCATACAATTTGATATTCAAAACCACAGCTCTTATGTAAATGTTTTGGGGGTTCTGTATCTTCTGCCTTTCCATTTTTATTTTAGGAGGCCATGCTAACCACATTCATTGACTGTTTAGGGAAATTAGCATGATTCAGAGGCATTGTTTATTGTTGAAACCTAAAGGTCATCCTACTTGCATTTAGACATTTTTATATTGATAGTGAAATCCTAATCAAAATAATTTGCTACGTACTACTCCCACTACAGGGCATAAAGGCAAGAGGAAGATATTACCAACATAATATTAATATTTCAATATTAATGCTGACAATTCACCACTTCCATACAGAATTCCAAATGACATTTCACAGCAACTAAAAGAATTGTAACAGTTCTCCTATTTCTTCAGCTCCATTAAATAAAAACTCTTCCAACCTACTACAGTCTACCATACATATTTAAGTGGAGGAAAAAAATGCCTAAAACATTTTCACACTTCAGTATTAACCTGCAGTAACATGTAAAGTGTCCTGTCTGAACTATTTCCAGATTCCAGATTTCTGCAATCCCATCACAGTGTGACACAAAGCTAACAAGAACAGCTGAATGCAAAGGTTGAACTTCTGAACTACTGAAGCTGACAAGCCAGGTATTACAGTCAGCTACAATCATCAATTACACTGAACTGCTTTATGAATGCTTTGAGGTTTTCACATAATAACAAGAGGTTACTCACTACTTAAGTTAAACAGTTTGTACCTAAATCACTGGAAAGCAACGGTATCATGAGAAAAGTACAAAACTCTACTAAGCGACTTAAGGAGACTGTGGGCAAGCCTATCCTGCAGGGCAGTGCTTAAAACTGTGGGACATTATAATGTCATGAAAACAGTTCATAAGGTCTGTAAAGTCTAGTGTGTAACTGGCAAACAAATTCATTTAAAAAAATGTATTTAAAAAATTTTCCATGAAGTACTACGAATTGTATACTAAAATTGTAGATGAAGCTTTAAGTCTGTTCTAGTCTGACAGATGTCTGCCTTTCCTGAACCCTGTGGTTTAAAATTGCCAGTCTGTTCTGAGACCAGTAATGAACACTGCCATTAAGGAATGGGAAAACTTTGAATTACCTTTAAAATTATGTGAGAATGGCGCACAGTTTAAATTTCTTTCATTTTCTCTTGAAACAGAAATGCAGGTTAGCATGAAGAGAAGAATGTTCTAACATCAGACTAAGTCACTCTACTTCAATTATTATTGGTGAAGCTGACATCATGCAATATATGAAGCTGGCTTGATTGTCCTGCAGTCAAACTGGGAGTATATTTAAATGACCAAAACATGGTCAATAACCTTGGTCTTATGTCTATCCAAATAAAAAGAGCAGTTAAGCAGCAGCATGTTCTTAACATTGTGCTGAATTGTTAGATCAGCATAAATGTGAAGATGAGTGTTACCAGCTGTATCACTGACAGATGCTGCAATTCTTGGAGCATAATTTTTCTTTGACAGGATCCTAATGCAACTTTGGCCACTCTGTTATGAATACATTTAACCACAAAGTTCAGGGCCTTGCTTATGGAACTTTCCAGAACCACACAATTATGGTTACACTGTAATACAAGAACTAGACTAGTTAAATCTACTGATATACCTGCACAGCACTGTCTAACTCTGAGCTGTCTCAGATTGAAAAATTTTCAGCAGCACGTACACATATAAAGTATCCTGCAAACAGTAAACATTGCTGTCTCCAGCAAAATCTAAATGAAACATTCTTTAAAAGCCACAGCTGTTCCTGATGGCCTGTAAGGCCCATTATTTTAATTTTGCTGTATTTATTTATCTAACCCAGTAAAGGTTCCATGTAAGTAAACCAAAAGATACTTCTGAAAGAAAATATTGGCTGTCTGCTAAGTGAGTTTAGAAACAGTATAACTCAATAAAAATGCCATACCTAGTTGAGAGAGATCCAGTTTTGTCCAGTGCATCCCTGTTGGACAGCTGGATGTAAGTGTCCTAATAAATATCTGCCCATGACTATCCAAGCCCCAAATGGCATCTTGGCAGGCAGAGTAATGCACCATTTCAGTCTCTGGTGGCAGCTGTACCGTAGAAGGACGAAACTGAGGATTCTGATCACTGACACAAAACAGATCCTTGTTGCTTTGGCATAGCCACAGAAAGCTTCCTAAGGAAAGGACAATCATTCTTAATGCACTCTGAGGAAACTTACACATATACTACTTCAGATACACTGATATACTTTCAGAAGTCAAAACCAAAGTTCCTTGGCTATGTTTACAGCATAAGATTTTGAAGTATAAACATACATCCTAAACCCTTACTTAAGAACCTCTTCACTCCCTTTCTTAAACTCATTCAAAGAAATTAGTAGAGAAAATACTTAGCAGTGCACTGTCACTTCCCTTTATTATTTTGCTTTTCTTTATTCTAGGTATTTGCCTTCAGAAAAATAGCATTCTTTTTCAGGTCCAAATCACACATTTTTGTGATTTTTGCCAATGAAGTCAGTGTACTTAGCTAATGAAATAGCTAACTATTATAACCAATGGTTGAATTTCCTACTATGGTCATACTTTTACTGATAAAATGTGCAATTTTGCTGCTATAGCTGCACTGACAAGACAAGTACTTGGTCAGCATAGACCTTCCAGCAAAGCGTGCTCCAAGAATTCACATTACAAAATTTGGCCACTGACATTGCAGCAATTTAGGAAGTTACTGCTCCTAAAAAAGTACCTGTCCCTCTGCTGCACATCATTCCACACCAAAGGTGGCAGAAAAAATTATATGCTTGTGTTTTTTTCCAGTCTCCAGTAGTTTTACATATATATTTCCACCTTACTTCAAATATTTTAGATTCCTGCTACAGAAAAGGGACCTAAAATCTTAAGTAATTCAGGATGCTTAATGACTTACATCATTAATTCCACTGTATTTTAAAAATCAGATCTTACATGCTTGCATTGTTGATTTACTAACCTTCTTTAGATGAAGCTGTGGAAGCCAACACAAAAATCCATTTTGTGGCAGAAGCAGTACCACGAGGCACAATAGTATTCCAGTAAGTGCCTTTAAAGAAAGAACTGGGTGGTATTAGCATGAGATTCAATTTTCTATTACAATTTGTTATGATTTAAACGACATTCTCTTGAATTCATTAAATACCATCTAGAGAAGATTTTCTAAGAAATCTTCCAATAAAGTGTTAGAAGGTGAGGAAGTTGATAAATCCTCCTCCTGATATATATGTACAGATGCACACACACAGAAAAGTGGAAATGCAGAACAAAAGAATGGAGAAGATCAATGGTCTGCATCACCTTATAACTGCATTTCAACGACCTTATAACTACATTTCAATATATGAAGGAGACTTATAGGAAGGATGGGGAAGGTCTGTTTAGAAGGGCTTGTAGCAATAAGACAAGGGGCAGTGGTTTTAAAGTGGAGCAGGGCAGATTTAGGTTGGACATAATGAGGAAGTTCTTTACAATGGTAAAATACTGGAACAGGTTGCCCAGCAATGTGCTTGAGGCCCTGTCCCTGAAGACATTCAAGATCAAACTTGATGTGTCTCTGGGCAGCCTGATCTAGTTGGAGGTGTCCCTGCTTACTGCAGGGGGGTTGGATAAGATGATCTCTGAGGGTCCCTTCTAACCCAATGCAATCTGTGAACCTGTGAATCAGGATATGAATTTGGTGACATTTTTAGACAATGTTTTAAATCTTTTCTTAGTGTTTGCCTGATCAATGTACTAATCAAAATCTTATTTTGAGAAATGCAGCAATAAAACCAAAGGAAGCAATGTCTCTGTTGTCACTGTAAAACTGTAACTAGGACTGTTTGATATAGTCACACCAATTGTGAAACAGACTCCACTGTGCTAAATCTTAAAACAATAGTTTAAGATTCTCTTCTTATGCCAGAGAAGACACGTGTGGGTAGTAGGAGGAGTACACAGTCCACTTGTGGATGTAGAATTTTCAATGAAAAATATTTCCCTTTAAACGGGGAAGTTATCAAAACCAAATGCCAAGGCATCATTTCATTTAGTTTTTAAACATGTAATTGTTTCTAAAGCTGCTCTGATTCACTATGGATAATTTTGTGCTGACAGAACCAGTTAGTTCTTTCTGCCATTTATTTTTCTTAACTTAAAAGTACTAGATACAAAAACACACCAACCTATTAAGTTTCCCTTTGCCACATGGAATTCATTTTTGCCTGAAGAGATCCAGACCCCACTGCTATTAACCCCAAGGAGGCTGGGTTGACACTGAAGCTGCTGTGACCAAAATGCCATTCGAAGTTTATCAGCCACTTTCTCCACAGGCGCCTGAGCTGCTGTTGCCACTGTATGAGTTGCTTGGATTATTGTCTGGAACAGGCTGCATTGGTCAAACACTACATAATCAGTGATGCTTACCTGGGTGGAAAGGGAAAAAAAGAAAAAAAAAAAAAGTGTTAAAGGGTAACTTGATGATCAGTTAAGCTTTTGGTGTTTATGATTTATTTACACAACATTACTAAAACTTTAGCAACCACCACAAGAGTTTAGCACCCTTCAAAGTGCAGGATAGGAAAAATAGAAACAGTGTATTTTGAATAAGTAAGTCTTTAATAAACCAGAAGCAATATTAACCATCAGCTTTCAATTCCCTCTTGTCCAACAATGCACTTTGAACTACGCATTTTAAGACAGCACTTCGCTTTGAGGTATCTCTTTTGTCCCTCTAAAAACATGTTGAACTCTGCAAACTAAGAGAGGAATTTTCAATTTCCCCAAAGTGAGAAACCTGCACAGTGTAGCACTTTAAATTACAGAGCAAAAACTGGTAATAGGGCTTTGCAACAAACTCATGGGCATTTTAATCCATAAGGCAGGAGAAAGTCTAAGTAAGCAACTGCCCAAGTTCTGTCACAAACAACTAGGTTGGTAACACTCTGGGGTACTCCTAAAAACAATGGAAATGCTGAAGAGCACAAAAATAATACAAGCAATTTACCAATAATCCCAAAGCCCACTTATTTACAATGCCCACATGAGAGATCAGATTATACAAGCACTTAAAGTGACATTCTTCTAAGTTAGATAGCCATGTAGACAAATACATTTTTTGGTACAATTGTTCTTGGTATCCCCTTTTCCCTCTTTTCTGTGTCTGAGTGGAACAAGAAAAAATGGTAAAACAGTTGGGAATCAATACCAGGGACTACCAAGTTGTTTTTACCCACATGATCTGAGACCAAATGAAGCAAGCAGCCCCACATGGTTCAAAGAAACCTCAGCTGAACAGAGAAACACATAATAAATAACCTTGTAAAAACACTTTTACTTATTTCATCTAGCTAAGGAAAAGGATGGGTACTGGAAGACAAGAGACTGCATTTAGCAGCTATATTTGACCAATTTGCCTAAACAGCATGTCCTATTGTTACTGCTAGGATACCAAGCTACATGCACCATTGATACAATCTGGTAGAGTGCATTTCTTGTATTATTGAAAACTGCTGTGACGCTGATCTGGATGACCATGGGATGAGGGTTTTCCCTTTTTTATAGCAGACATGAAAAGATATTTCAGCCACAGCTATGCTACAGTTTTAATATATTGGATAAAGAGTGCTGTAATATATCAAATGATTCATGGACTTTTATCGTAGAATCTTGTGGGAAAACAATGCACACAATAAACCCAGACAAAAAGACTAAACTGAAAATAATTTTTAAAAAAATGCCTACTTGCCACCAATGGTTATCATCTCCTTGTGGTTTCTTTGAGACTATACCAGTTCTGAACCACAGATTTCCATGGATATCCAAAGCCCATAACGTCTGCTGATCTCCAAGGGTTATGCATACTGGTTCCAAAGCTTGCATTTCACTGGAAATGCAAATAAAGAAGAATTTTTTTTTTTAACTTGCTTCAAATCTATGCTTATGTTAAGGAAGATCTTACAATGCTGACAGCAGTTTCAAGTGATCAAACTCAGTGTGTGGCCAAGCTCCAAAGACACATTGGATTTTAAATTTTCGGTTACTCAGTAAATGAAATTTTCTTAGTTTGCATAAGTAAAAATAATTCAACAAAATATCCTTCAAAGATAACTTGAGATTTGAAACTTAAACACATAACAATAAAACTAGCCCAAACCTAATTTGTTCAATAAATAGTAAAGAGCTGTTTTCTTTAAGTTTTTGATAAAACAGCTTCATAAATTTATTTCCTCTAACTTTCTTGCCCTATTCTGTCATCCAGGGACAATAAATAGAAATATCAAGTTATCATATATAGCAAAGATGTATTTTTGGTTTAGAGCTGTAAGTTTCCTGCTATGCAAACAATCTGCAAGCTCATAAAGTCAAGCGGATTGGGTGATTGTATCAGGCATTTAAAACATAGGCAACAATGCTACTGCTTTCAGAGAACCTTTCTCAACAATTTCAGAACAAACAGAGATTGCCTTCTGTAATTTTAACGCAAAGCCCAACACCATCAGGTGTACTTAAGGCATAGGCCAAGTAGGTATTTTCAGTGAATAAAATAATTGAAGTAAATGGAAATTTCAGATATATATAATACAACAAATACTTCCTTAGACTTTCCAGCCCTGAAAGTAATTATTTGTGTCATTCTGGTTATGAGGCATCTCATCAGAGTGTCATTACCTGACAATATCAGTCTTCCATTGCTCTCCTTCAGGACAAAAGCTGCGTACTCCCTCCCGGTAGAGCAGAACCCGCTGCTCACTCAGTGCCCACACAACATTATTTCTGGATGTGACCTGTGACAGTGGATAAGGGCAGTCAACCTTTACTGCTCGGGCACAAGGACGATCCACACTCAGGCCTAGAAATCAAAAAAAGGAGGACTGCTTTACAAACTTTGGGGTTTTGCAACTAAAAGGAAAAGAGACAAAGCTACCCAATAAAATTAGAAGGGATATACATCTTTTCATTTGAGAACTGTTTCCTTGATCGACTATTTTTTCTATGATCTACTAGTAATTTCCTCTGATATAGCTGAGTTTATATTTTAAGAAATAACACACTGTATAGCCTTCATCCTGCAGAGTGGACAAGTCCTGCCCTGTCATTTCTGTTCCTTTTCTCCCTCTAGCGTCAGTATCGGGAATCTCCATTTATAAAAACACTTGGCAGAGGCATCAAAGTAAAAGGCAGTAATAGAAGAACTTCTGCCCAAAAGATGCCACGGAGAGAGGCAACCTGACCTGAACAAGCACAGCAGAACGATTACAAAAGGGCATGTCACAGTTTGTAGTACTTAAAGGAGGAGAGAGGGTCTGATGCATTTAGATGTAGTTGGCAGACACTTAGACACATAATCAGAAGGAATATGTCTTCTTCACAGATACACTAAAGCTTGATTTGCATGATTACATATGAAATTCCTCAAGCAGACATAGCTTTGCTTAATCTTCTCATGCTGCCAATGAAAGAATGAACAGACCTTCCTATATGATACTCTGAAATAAAAAGAACACTCACATTCAAACCTCTGAGCACACACTTTTGTTATGAAGTTAGACGAGGAAATGAAATGAATTAAAAGATCCCGAAGAAACAACTATCACCGATTGCCTCACGTTAACAAAAGAGATACACTGAGAATGTATTTTTGGCATCAAAAGCAAATTTAGAAACCCAAAACCAGCAAGCAGAATGTAAGCTGATGTAACCAAACCAATCTCTCACAGGGAAGAAAAATATTGATTCAAACCTTCACAGACCCCTGTGTGATTGACATCAAAAGTTCATTCTTTATCGCCATTATCCATCGCCATGCTTGCTGGCAATATGTGTGTGACCTTGGGGAGGCCATTTGCTTTCTCTGTTAACTACTAAATGCAATGGAACAAAAATAATTTGAGCAGAGTATCTTTGAAACAATGCTGTGTATTTAAACAATTTTCTTAATCATGGACATTTCTGTATTGTGCTACAGCAATTGAATCTACAAGACAAAGTAGGAGACAACTAGAATAAATGGAAGCTAATAAAAAATTTTAGTACCCACTCTGAAATGTCCTGCTTTAGTGTGTCTTACTGTTTCTCCCTTACCTAGTCCTCCTCTTACTTTCCAGTAATTCCTTCATCATGTTACTTGTAATTTTTTCCTTACCAATTAATCTCTCTGTGCAAAGCCCACACATCCAAGAGTCCTTGATACTCATCCTCCTCAACTCTATAATTTGGAGTTCCATTCTTCATTCCAGCTCCTTGTACCTGGCCTGAATATTCTTTGTGTAACACCTTCCATATGCATCCTCTTCCATTCAGGGAAGTGGATAAAACTAAGGCTGTGATTTAAAAAGTTGCCACCTTGCTATCCTTTTTTCTGGTTCTTGCCTCATTCACATCCAGTGAGAAGGTAGCTGTAAAGGCTGGTACTCCACAGTCTGCTACATTCCTCTACTGGCTTTGTTTCCTCTGTCACTAGAATACCACCTATTTCCAAAGCACTTTTGCAACTAAAAGGAAAGAGACAAAGCTACCCAATAAAATTAGAAGGGATATACATCTTTGATATGCTAACACTTTTCATTTGAAAACTGTTTCCTTGATCGACTGTTTTTTCTATTAACTACTATATAGTTCATACTGTATTTTTAATGATCTTCAGTCTTCGAATACCCAAGTAGTAATTCTGACCTCCAACAGATCTGTATTTTTCAAAACACATAACTTCTACCTTCCCCTGTTCTTCCCTCTATACCTAAATATTTTTTGAACAGCCACCCACTTTTCAATAGCTTTCAAAGTCTTTCTTACAACAATTTTAACATTTTTGTTAAAATTCTTAGAGCAAGAAAAAACAAACACACACACACACACACACAGAGAGCTCAGTTTCAGTGCACTTTACCATCTTCAAGGCAAGGATATTATTTCAGTATTTTCTGCCATAATTTTCCATTTATCTGCATCCATTCCATATCCTTCTCCTGTCATAAATTCTCTATACTGTGTGTTCCACTTGGCATAGACAAAGGAAAAAAAGTGGCCACAGACTGGCTTTCCCAGTCTCCTAATTACATGGAATCTCAACTGTTTCCAACCATTTCCCAAGATAAAGAGGTTTATGTCCTGGCTGTGGATATGTGTTTAAAACAAGTTGTGATCATTCCATGTTCTTGAACTCTGATAATCTTAGACTGCAAAAATTCAAAGAGTGTGTGGTTAATTCAGGTACCTGTTTGCAGATAAAGATCTCCATTTGTTCTGATAATCCAGGCAGTGTCATCACTCAAAGATACAAATACAGCCTGGGGTAAAGCCTCATACCAGTGGCGCTTTCCTTTTATAGTTACTTTTCCACAAGCAAATGCTTTGTAAGTCTTCTGTTCAATCTTCCAGAGAAGAGCCCCTGTATGAGGAATCAAGAAAATTGTAATACTTACCAATTACTGCAACAGAGACAGCTGATTTGTCTTCCCTACATCTAAAGTAATGTGAGTGAAAAGCAAACCAGTCACATTAAACAAAAATGCAAGATATAAAAAGGTATACAATTATAAAAAACTTGACCAGCACAGTAGTGAACCTGTCCAGGAATTGCTGGAATGCATTTACCATTACAACATGCAAGTCAATTCTGAGTTGCACACTGATATATAATAAACAAATTCTATGTCAAAGCCAAATAAGCCTACTATTAAGTTCACGGCTTGCTTCTATTCTAGTTTGGTATATAAGGAACAGGGGTCAGTTGTAGTACTCTCACCTTTCACAAATACTTGTACTAAAGCATAACTTTCGTGGACCTGTCATAAACAACAAACACCTGAACAGATGTGTTGTCCCACACCACAGTGGTGTGCACTATTACCTCCTCATTACACAGCACAGCATGAGCAGACAAATGCAACTGCACGCATCCATCTTGAGAGCTTCTTCCCTCAACTCAAATTAGCAAGGATAGCTCAGAAAAAGACAACCAAATGGATTAACTGCTGATTGGCATCTATGCTGGTTCTTACCAGAGCAGTATACTGCCATACCAAAATTTGAATACTTCAACAAAGTAGCATTTGATTCAATTTTGACCTTGTGGTTAATAGACTCTTGTGTTAATACATGCATTGGAAAACTATGGATGTCAGAAATTTGCATGGATTCAGTGAAGAACTGGGTGAGCTCCCGGATCTTAAGGTTAATAAATGCAGAGAAACAACCAACTTCCCAGGAAACCTCTGAGTCACCAACAATTGCAGTCTGAACCTACCAAGGGCAAATCCCATACAGGCTAACCTATTTCTTTTAATTTTCTGCAGGCATCTGCTTTTGACCACTGCTGAAGACAAGACACTGAGCTAGATAAACCTATGATCCCACCCAGGAAAGCCACTCGTAAGTATTTTTGTCCATAACAAAGCTCAGCTACAGATCACATAGAACATCTTTTTTTTTCTTAAAACAGAGCAAATCTTCCCCTAAAGAGAGAAGAGATGTTGACCTGTGATGTTAGAGATGACAGGGCATGAAAAGTAGTGGCAAGGCAGGAGACTAAGTAAAGAAGTGTCTGATAAGTCTGCATTTTTCACATCTGGAACAACTGGGAAAGCCAAAAGCAATGCAAGTTTATAACCAAAGCCCATTTCATTGTAATCAACATAATCCTCGTTCCCTCATCTAGAACAAATTCACATGCAAATGTGCAAAAAATCAATTTTTTTTTTCAATACAAAAAAAATAGCCTTTTAAGTATCTACAAACTCAGATGAAAACCCAATTCTACATTTAAAAAAAGAAAACCAAAACACCAAAATCTTAAAAATGTGGGAATCGTAAGCAGCTCAAAGTTTTTTTCATAAACAAGGATCTCTCCACTGATCTCTGCATACGACTGAACTGATACTTCTGAACTTCGCTTTGATCAGTTGACAACTTCCCCAAAAGGCAGGGAGAACCAGAACCTGGTACGCTGAGGCAGTGAAGACACATGTGGTCATATCACTTAGTATGACATTGATTTTTAAACCAAAACTCAAACAAACAATCCATACTGCTCTTTACATGAAGCAAGCCTCAGACAACCAAGTTTCTGGAAAGACTGTATTAAAAAAACCTCCCAATAAACTGTTTACATGGAAACCACTTATGCACTGAACTGCGTCTGTAACCTCAGAAAAATTACAATTTTCACTGAATTAAGTAAAAAACATTATTAAAAACAATCAAAACCAAGCAAGAAAGCAAATAAAATACCATAGTCTGTAAAAGTTCCACATTTCTGAAGTTGCAGGGAAGCAGAAGTCAACCAACCTGAGGGGGAAACTGCCACTTGCTGGACACCATCCTCAAACTTCTGCCACCGCAGCCCTGCTGCGGGAAGGGCACTGCAGTAGAGGCTGCCTCTGTAGTCCAGGCACCAAATGTACTTTTCTGAGACAACCAGGCTCAGAATGCCGTAACCAGGGCCAGAGTATCCCATCCAACTTTCTGCAAACTAAAAACTATGGAGTTACAACAGTGCTAGGTGTCTTCAAACTGCACCGGAAAATATCTATATAAACACAGCAGCTCCCATATTATGATTAAAAAACCCAAGCAAACCTAAAACTGAAGGTTCTGAAGTGTCTTTATCAGTGAATAAATTTGCTTTGTGTAGAATAAAACTACATCTGTCAGTGTTCCCTAAAATAGTACGTACTACAAAATAAGACTGCTAGAACAAATGTT
This sequence comes from Psilopogon haemacephalus, assembly GCA_013396835.1. Lineage (NCBI taxonomy): Eukaryota > Metazoa > Chordata > Aves > Piciformes > Megalaimidae > Psilopogon > Psilopogon haemacephalus. The sequence continues at coordinate 1,723,941 of VWZI01011413.1, forward strand.
TAAGCAACAGCAACAACAACAAAAATCAAACCACAAATACTCCCCACTGACATCTACCTTCAAAAGGCAGAAAATTTTCTTTTATTAAAGAATTTTCTTTTATTATATACTTAACGGACATGACATCTGCAAAAAGAATACATAAAAACGTAGAGTCTGCATGTAGTCCAGGAAATTACTCATTGTCTATGAAGTGATGAGTAAAGGGAACAAGCCAGTTGGAGCACTGAGACAGCTAAATATCCAACTCTATACTCTGCAAGGTGCAGAGGCCTTGATAGCTTGCATGAGATGCACCCAAGTATTGCATGCATGACCTGTAACACAAAGCTTTTCTAAACATTCCGGAGTGTAAGAACATCATAACATGATACTAAAAGTCTTCTACACTTTGGTCAGCAGTTGTTGCTACTAGGTAGGACACCATCAGCTTGTCACTAAACCTTCATCAATAAATACTTGATTGATCTCAATACCAGACTTACAGATTTTAAAAGAACCAAAATCCCAGTCTAGAGCTGTATTTTCTTCTTAAGACTTCTGCTACAACTCCCAGTGATCTTGGCACTTTCATTGATTTTACAGTTATTTTCACTACATCCGTAATCTATGCAGGAATTACTATATCTAGAAATGTTCACCCAAAAAATAACAATTAAGAGAGATAACAATAAAAGTTAAAAAGTCAACATTTGAAATAGTGCTGTCTAGGGCACAAAGAAAGACTAATTCTTCTTTCAAGTCTTTATAGGCAAGATGATCCTTAATTAGGGGCCAGTCACATGAAATAATGAGTATTAATTCTCCATAAAGCCAGCTGAAGCTGGGAACACTCTTGTGCAGAATTTGATCTACTGCAGACACATAAGTAACATGACTTGGTTTTACTGTTCACTCTTTGTGAGATGGGTTTATGACAGCATTTTTGTTGAGCTGGGAATAATACAGCCAGTGCACCTTCTCCATATTGTCAGCAGACATCCATCATCCATTTTGAAGCTGGATGTATGACATTTCCTAAGAGCTACAGCACATACTGCTGCGTGTCTGTGTGCTTGTTTACTAGAATCAAGTACGAAAAAATTGACTTCTAGAGAAGAAAGAGTTAGTAATTACACATGTGTGTCTTTTTAAATGCTACAATTATATATTTTAATTTAAGTGAAAATACATACCTGATCAGATTTTAACAACACCATTTCATCCAGGCTTATTTTGGCCACATCCTGGGAACCAGGGCCAGCCCCTATATCAGGCATGCTAGTCTCTGAGGATGAATATGGTAATCCGTGTCCATAAATATCCTCTTCATCACTTGAAGCAGATTTCTCAGTCTTACTTTCATGAGTGTCTGTTACCCATTCAGCAGTGCTAGTACTAGATTTAGCTTTGATTGCATGTTCAAAATTCCATCCAGAAATGCAAGTGTTATCTGAATAAACATCATTAGAGATGTCAAAGTGGAGCACAGAAGGATCAGACAGAGCACTGTGTATTAGAGAGAGCTGCTGCTGTTCTTCCCTACCAGTTTCATCAGTTTCCTTTGGTGTCAATGATGCCTGATCACCAAGCACACTGCTGCATTTCAAAAACATTTGGTCTGTAAGGTCTGGCTCTTCAAAAGATTTTTCAATATCCTGCAGCTTCATTCTATCTAATTTTTCATCTATTTCACACAATGTAGGAAAATCCTGCTCCTCCTCTTGGCTCAGCTTTTCAAGCCAGCACTCACTGCTTGTAGAAACCACACTACCATTATGTTCACCCTCAACACAGCTTGTCAAGTCTTCCGGGAGCATGAGAGGAGAAACAGATGTCACAGCATCTATAATAGTTGAAGTACCCATGCCACTGTCACTGTTTGGAATTTTCTGTAAATCAACCATTTCTCCACTTTCTTCATTAATCAGTACACTTGCAGACTCAGGAGATTGCAGGACACTGAAAGTTTCTGAACCATTATCTTCTTGCAATATTGTATGGGACTCCACACTGAACATGCTTTCCTGATCGGGAGATCCAGTACTCAAATGATCAATACTGCCACTCATTAGGCTGGAAGTCATGGAAATGGAGTCTGCATTCAATGAGTGTGGACTATCACTAGAAAGCTGACGCTCATAAATTGGTGTACCTTCCAGAGAGCTGTGGTTTTTCCTGGTCCCACTTTCTGCTCTCACAAAACAAAGGGGAGAAAATAATATGAGTACAATTTTATTAAATTCGTGGTAAGAAATAAAAGTATCATTGGGGAAGAACAGGGTTAACTCTAAATTTTGACATACCAATTTTTTCTAACTTCAACACCATATGACACATTTAAACAAAAAAAGGTCTTAATGGTAAAATATTCTGAAGTTGTAGCATCAATTTACAATTAAACAATTGAAATAACCAAGTACACTATTTTAACAAACTAAAAGGCACGACTAAGAAAGACACTGTCAAATATCCTAAAAAGGATACACAATTACAACAGGGAACTGAAAGCTAAGTCCACTCTATGTTACCATTCTGTTTCCAAAAGGCAAAACAAAGTTAAAAGAATTTTCAAAATAGATCTAAAAAGTCTTAATAAAGTTATCACTTCCAAAATAAGATTTCAGATTAAATGTAAATGGCCCACTACAACTACTCAAACCCTCTCAAGAGCATGACAACGGAAAAAAAGCATGTCAAATACACACCGACATACAAAACATTTAAAGTTTCATGTTCTAATAATGAGCAGTGGAAGGGAAAGTCCTGCTAGACTTACCTTGTTTCTTCCTTTTTTTCTTTTTCACTTTAATTGGCTTTACAATCAGTTCTTGATCAAAGTCTTCAGAGCTGATTGTGCTGAACCGTTGTGAAGAAAGCTGACCTTCTTTCAGAGCTTCTGAAACTTGGTCTGCACATACCATAAAGCCAGAGCCACTGTCCACAGAATTTACTGAACTGCTCCTGCTTCTTGATTCACTTACTACAGAGCAGACCCTTTTTCTTGTTTCATTGTTCAAGTCTCCCACTCTATCAAAACCTTCCTCTGGAAGTGCTGGAATTTCTAGATCATCTTTTGCTGAAGAGTCACTTTTATCACCAATAACTGAAGGGGAAGTAACCAATTTTTTCTCTGTTTCCACTGAAGGGCTAGGTGACACACATGAACCTGCTGACAATGGAGTCAGCAATTTAGGACTGGCATCTGCTAACAGATTTGGCAGTTTTGAATTCACATCTGAAACAGACCAAAAGAAAAACAAAAGTGTAAATACTAGTGGCTCAAGTGAGCAGGAGCATAGTTCATGGAAGGTGTATTAAAAGAAGTTTCAGGCAGCAGAAAAATATTCTGCCTGCCTGCATAACATTTCAAATACATATGCACGCACACAACGTAAACTTCATAAAAGCACATCTGTATGAAATCATGTTAGTAAAATCGATCTCCTTCAAACTCCTCCTAGCAAACTTCTGAATTTAGGTTTATGTACAAAGAGCAGCACAGTTCTTTTGCTTGGAAGACCCCAGCGTATCACACTGGAAGATACAGGGTTACTTTTCAATGTCTTCATTCAAATATTCAGCATCTTAAAAAAAAAATTTAAATGTACCAGATAAACCACTGTGGTAATTAGGAGAAAACATGCTTCAAGAAATCTTCTTTCAAACAATACTTGGAAGTTAAGATTAAAACAACAAACACCCCTAGTGGCCTGAGAATAAAGAACTGCTTAAACATCTAAAGTTACTGCTAATATGCAATGGTAAGGAAGTTAGATTCTCTAGCATTCAGTGAGACTTCATAGCATACTTAATAGGCATTTTGCTAACACAAACTAAAATAGAGTATTTTAAATGCACAAATAGTTCTCTGTGAGTGTAACTCACTGTATAATGGTGTTTAAAATCTGTGATTGAGAAATTAGCCAGCACCATTGTTGAGGATGTATTACTAATCCATTTTAGAGCGTTCTGGTAACACAGATGCTGAACTCAAGTTGGTAAAAAAAAAGAAAAACTCTCAAGTTCTTTTTTGAATTTTAGTGACTGTTCTTCAGAGATTTTGCCAGTTCTTTCTTTTTCATTGTTAGAAGAACAAGATTTCATCTGGAATGTGTGTGGTGACAGTAGGTACAAAATCAACGCATTCAGGTGTCTCCAACCCAGAGAACCAAGACTGAGGAGTCAAGAGTTAACCGTGATCAGGAATTAAGATCAGTTTAGCATCATGGTTTAGAATAAGGTCTTAAATGTACTGTACTCCAAAGAAAAGGAATCATAATTGATTTCTTAATGCCTCCATTCTCACTGCAGCCAAAACACAAGCTCAGGTGAGATAAGTCAGACCAAATATAATCTGTAGAAACAAGTAACTGTACAGAACTTCTTCATTTTTTTGCAATAGCCTGAAGGTTTTTGTGTGGGATTTGGGTTGCGCTGCTAGGGTTTTTTTCAATATTAAAAAAGTACAATAAGCATCATGTTCCATGAGGTACATACTGCACTTTGCTAATCTGTACTAACCTATTGATGACAGTCCTTCAGGTCTACTTGAAATTCTTATAATGTCTCTATCTCCCTTTAAGAGAAAAATCTCATTGTTGGTACAAGACACGGACACAATATCACCATATCCTTCCAAGCCACCAATCAAAGCCTGTAAAGAGTCAACAAAGAAAGAAAGAAGTAATTTACATGAAATTAAGAGTGTCACCTCATATAAACACTGTGTTAACAGAAGTGTTCATTGCAATTTAATCAACATACATGGTTACAGAATAAAGATTTTATCTTATTAAAAAGAAAGGAAGCAGGGAAAAAAAAAGAGAAACAGGAAAGTACCCTTTAATCACAGCGTAGCTAAGTTTTTAAAATAATTTTAATTTCATAGATCTATTCATTTTCTTTCTCTGTCCAAAAAGGCAGCAAGAACAGAAGTTAAACAATATATAACTCGGTGTCAGAGAAGAACCACAGTACAAATGTTTCATAACATTGGGGCAAAAAGATACTAGCTTGTATTCACTTTGATATGCACGATTAAGAAGACTAACTACCAGTTCACTCTGTACCAAATTGAATGTTATACTTGGGTTTTTGCAGTACACATAGCTCCACACACGTTTTATAAGTCTAAAAGTTTTTTTTTTCATTAATTACTGAATTATAAAATTATGCACACTTTGACAAATAACACCTGGAGTGAAAGCTTTCAATATTTTTAATTTCCTTTTTATATATAACTTCTGAGTATATCATTGTAATGACAATTTGCAAAGGGACAAAATAAAATCCTCTGTAAGTTTACATAAGGAATTAAATCATACAAGTGGAATAGGTAGCCCAAAGGGAGTCTTATGGCACAGCATGACTAAAACCAAGTAAGAAACAAAACATTCACCCACAGGATTTATCTACCTGATTCACAGTGTCTAATAAGTATATGCTGTATTCATTCCAGGTCAGCACCCATCCTTCTCGGAAAAAGCAGGAAACAAGCCCAAGGTGCTTCTCTGGGGAGCTGTAACATCCTCTGTCAGGAGGCTCCAAACGAGGATATAGTTCAAAAGTTTTTATTCCTCCAGCAAATACATCTTTCAATATGAATGTGGCCTGAACAGCTCCATGAACATCAGACTTCCAGAGACGGAGTCCAGGTCTAGCAGCATATAGTGTTAGGTCACTTTGTTTACATAGGCCAGGAATAAAACATGCACCAAATTTGCCAGTGCTAAAATGAAAAGAAGAATTAATTTTAGAAGTTACATACTCAACTTAGAAAGAATTTTTTAAACCAATGGCACAAATTTACAACTGAAAGTTATTAAAAATTAAAATTCCGTTCTTTGATTAAAACATTAAGAGAAGTGCTGCCAGCAGGGCAAGGGAGGTGATTCTCCCCCTTTACTCTGCTCTCGTCAGAGCCCACCTGGAGTGCTGTGTGCATTTCTGGAGACCCCAGCACAAGAAGGACGTGCAACTCTTGGAGATCCAAGTCCAGAGGAGGGCCATGCAGATGCTCAGAGGGCTGGAGCACCTCTGCTATGAGGACAGGCTGAAAGAGTTGGGGCTTTTCAGCCTGGAGAAGAGAAGGCTTCAAAGAGACCTTAATAGTATGAAAGGAGCCTGCAGGAGGGCTGGGGAGGCACTATTCACAAGGTCTTGTTATGACAGGATGAGGGGTAATGGGTTTAAACTGGAAGAGGGAAGATTTAGTTGGGATGTTAGGAGGAAGTTCTTCACAGTGAGGGTGGTGAGACACTGGAATGGGTTACCCAGGGAGGATGTGGCTGCTCCCTCCCTGGAGGTGTTCAAGGCCAGGCTAGATGAGGCCTTGAGCAACCTGTTCTAGTGGGAGGTGTCCCTGCCTACGGCAGGGGGTTGGAAGTGGATGATCTTTGAGGTCTCTTCCAACCTAAACCATTCTATGATTCTATTCAGTCAAATGTCTGAAGCACAAATTGGGTTACAGTAAGACAAGAACAGTGCTTCCAAATAATTTTCCCTCAGCTTTAGATGTCAGACACTACATCTACTAGTAACCTTCACACTTCTACTAAGATTCACAATCTTAATGGTACTCTTTTGCCCATCTCAGGAAGATCCCATTATGCAATCTTCCTTCTCCTAGAATTTATAAAAATCAAGCAAAACAGTATAATGCTAAAAAGCAAGGAAAGGACCTCAATTGTTAAAATCTTCAATTCTCATGCATAAAACCACCATTCACTATGAATCAAGAAAACCCCTTATACACAACATGATCCTTGGTATTCCTCTTACATTCACATCCCTGAAAGACATTATAAACTCTCTTTCAAGAGTAAATTTACTCTACTTCCAGTCAGTCATGCTGTTTCAAGACCAGGTTCTTTCTTCCTTCATATTTCAGAGATTATACAATAGAAAATTCCAAAAGTCAAAGAAGTTCCTACCCTTCAAGCCAACTTTAAATGGCTGCTACACAATTTCCTTTTAATTCAGTTCAGTGCATAAGATAAATTGAGATTCTTCCATCAGGTATTACCTCACCCATGAAATGAACCCGAATACAATGCCTGCTCACACTAAGTGACAGTAAATCAAAAGGGAGCACCAAAGAAGTTTGGCAATGATTTCTGTTTAAATCATGAGAAAACATCTTCAATATTTTTGCATAATAAACTGCTCTGAAAATACAAGTATAATGTACTTGCAATCATGTACTTTCTAAGTAGGTAGAATTGTCAGGTTTTGTCTGAGTTCACATAGCTACTGTAACTAACATTTTGAGAGGACTGCTGCACCGTATTAATTTCTCTGCTTAGATCACCCTTTCTGAAATCCTCTCTGAAAAGCTAGAATTAATAGATGTGCCTGCATCAAGATTTTATGAGGGTTACTTTTTTCTGGGCTGTGTTCCAACTTGCTTGACAGATTTCTCTTCTGTGTAAAAAAGTACAGTCCGTTGCAAAGTTGAGACAAGCAGCACTTTCTGGTTGTAATCCAACTGGACAATTGAAGATGGCTCTTCCAATACAAGGCTGGAGTTGCAAATACCCTTTTAAAGACACATACAATTAACAGAAGTAAACCTTTCTAAAAACACAAAGTAATAAACAACACTTGAAAGAATTAGTAAGGCCAAGAAAGAGAACACAAGCTAACAAATGCTTTTGAACTAATACTGCACAAAGTTCACTTAATGCCTTTATGCAGACAAGAGAGGAGTTTGATTGTGTGTATCACAATGGCATACCATGGAATTCAATTTCTCTTGGAACATTAGCTAACACATTTCACTTGAAATCAATAGAAACTCCAGGACATTTTCTTCCTTCTTTTCCACTACCAGGTCACACAATGCTCAAACAGTCGTTACATTCATCAAACAACACGACAGTCAGTCGTAAGTAAATCGGGATGGCTGTTGCTTATATTTTTCTCCCGTGTAGAAACTCAAGTTAGTACATAGTTTATTGATGTGCCAGGTTTGTATTTAACAACACATTAGAAAAATATTCCATTTACTGGTAACATGCTAGTCACCCAGCAGAATCTAAATATTACTTGAATTCAACACTCCAGACTGAGATGCTGAACAATTACAAAAAACGTACTTCATTAACATATGGAATCAACAACATCACATCTTTCAAAAGTACCCTTTTCAAACACAGGAGAAAGTGTTGTCTGAAACCTGAAGGAAGATATGATACTTATTTCATGCCAAAATATAACGAGAAGGATTCACCACTTTTAAGATATGTGCCATTTTGGAAAAAAAAGGCAGTTGTAAAAGACATCCAACAGTTGTCCTGCTGGGTGTGTGCACACTTGGCCAGGTGTACACACATCCATAAAGCAGTCTAGCTAAATAAATGACACTAAGCAATTAGCTAACTGCTAAATATTTAAATGAACGTACATTCTTTCAAAAAATTGCAAATGGTAATTAAGGTTTCTATTAAAAATTCACCTGGTCTAGGTCTAGGGCAGAATAGACAATCTTCCCTTTGTCATCTCCAGAGAACAGTTTCATTCCATTAGGACTCCAAGCTAAAGCTGTAATACTACTTTTGTGGATTCCAGCAACATCAAATCTCCGAAGCTATGGAACAACACCAAAACAATACAAGAATGAGGGGAAGAGAAAATGGAAACACCAATCAGTGACTCCAACTGATAAGCTAGAGATCAAGTAGAAACATGCAGGCAATTCTATTTTTCATTCAGCACAAAACACCCCTAAACAATTAAAAAAACCCATCACCAAATAGCTCAGCCAGCTACTTACAAATGAGAATTTCTCAAAAGCATTTTTTATTAAATATATCTTCTATCATGAAAAGTATGCTTTACGATTATTGCTCTTCTAAGATTAACATACAAACAGGTAATTCTCTGGTTTTCACTATTATAAAGAATCACAGTAATTCTCCACTAGGACTCACCATACTAAACCTCATGGAAGCTTACCCAAATGCAAAGATTTACCTGTTTGTTTCTTCCAGGTAACGAAGACACAAGCTGAAAAACTGCAACACGACCTGAGGCTGTACCAACAGCAACCAGATCATCAAAACAACTCAACAGCTTTACAAAAGTAATAGATTCACACTTCCCCTGTTAAAACAAACCATACATAAAACTTGCTAAGTTAAGGGCAACAAACAGCAGCTCAATACTGAGCAACTTAGCTTTATTAGAAGAGACAACAGTAACAGTACTTACCTCAAAATTATATTTTTTCATCTGGTTTAAATGCCTGCAGTAGAGATAAAGCATTCCAATGCTGCTCCCCACAGCAATGTAGTCTCCATTGGTATCAAGTGCTGTGAGATATACCACAATAGAGCGAAAACCTTTTTGGATCTTTGTAGGAATGGCATTGAGAAGATAATATAAAGGACAGAATTCCTTAAATATAACCGGTGAAGCCACAGATGCCATAGCAAGCACTGGCATCAGCAATTTTAAGGCTGAAATAAATACATCTACTTGACAACATAAGGAAACCTGAAAGACAAAAGCAAAAGATATGTCATTAACTTTCATCCCAGAAAACCATCATTCAGCAAGTAGAGATGTAGAAATTCTTAGGTTTTATTTTGTATAAAGAAAAAGCAATTTAAGCTCCTCTAGTGAATATAAGTCTGCTTAGAAGAATCCTTTGAAGGATAAGTTTATTTCTTGGTTTCAGCCAATATCTAAGTATGTACAGTAAGCACCAAATACAGGGTAACCTCTTTTTCTTGCAGCTGGAGCTTGAAGTCGAGTTCAAGTGCAACATTTCTTCTCATCTAGCAAGTGAAAGAACTGTAAGAGCTATGACACTGAACAAATCCACACAGTCTGTTTCTTAATCTGTCTGCAAACTCTATCCTCAATCCTCACAGTACTGACAGCATGGGATATTCACCATTTTAGACAGTGCCTTAAAATCAAAGTGTCCAACTAGCCTTTCTGGTCAATTTCTTAATGCCTTGTGCCCCAAGAAAAATATAATTTAGAAGCAATTTAGTTAGTTACATCTGCTATATAATCAAATAGCATCCAAGAAATATAAATAGTGTGAAAAGAAAAGGACAATGCAAAAATTAAAGAAATCCCAGTTTGACAGACATAGGAAAACACCTAGGTAGCAAATTAATCTAGAAAGACAAGAAGCAAACAAGGAAAAAGTACTACATGCTCATGCTTCCTTTTAAGGTTAAACAAATAATTTTATGCCAATGTATGACACTGTAAATATATTTAAGGGAGCGCTATGAAGATGATTAAGGGGCTGGAGCATGTGCCCTATGAGGAGAGGCTAAGGGACCCGGGGTTTTTTGTTCTGATGAAGAGAAGACTTAGAAGGGATCTAATAAATATATGAGGGCTGGGTGTGAAGATAGAGGGCACAGGCTCTTCTCAGTTGCACGCTGTGACAGGACAACAGGCAATGGGTATGAACTACAGCACAAGATCCACCTCAACATGAGGAGGAACTTCTTTACTGTAAGGACCATGGAGCACAAGAACAGGATCCCTAGAGAGGTACTGGAGTCTCCTTCTCTGGAGACTTTCAAGACACGTCTGGATGCATTCCTCTGTGATCTGCACTAGATTATGGTCTGGCACTGACAGGGGACTTGGACTCCATGATCTCCAGAGGTCCCTTCCAACCCTTAACATCCTGTGATCCTGTGAATTCTGGTATCTTTCTAAGAATAACAGAAACAAAGATTCTGTTTGCCTTGTTCAAGAAAAAAAAAAATTTAAAAAAACAGAGCTCATCATAGTAACAATGTATTGAGACCTTCAGAAAAAGCTAGTATGACCATGAGGTACATAAGATATTTTTATAATTTAAAAAAACCCAGTAATTTTGTGCATTGTAGGATGACCACCTTGACAAGAACATTTTGCAGCAGCAGCTGTTTTCCTTATGGACAACTTTGGAACACAGAAAATAAATCTTAAGTTCTTGAATTTTACTTTGTCATGAAGAAATTTGATTAATGGTGTTTAAGCCCATCAAATTTTCTTAAGCTTGAGCTGAGTTCTAACTTCTTCAGAGAAATTAAAAACAGAAATATGGAAATTGAAGTTTGTTTTGGAACACTGCACATTCCTTTTCCCCCCACCATCTTGGGAGGTTTGAATGGGAATGGGGGAGGTGGGCGGGCAGGAAGAAGATGTGAAAAACAGATTCTTCCCCTACATGGGCTCGAAGGGGAACAGCAAAAGGCACCTTTTCCACACATGTACTGACTTGTGTGGAAGTCTACACAGGAAACAGCTGGTGGTTAGCTGGAGTCTTCACTCTAAGTGGACACTTTGTCTAGGAAAAGCATTTAAAAAGCGAGGGAAAAAGCATGTAGTTCCTGCTTTGAGAGTTCCCATTTTGGACCAGCCGTGCTTTTGGATGGCTCCCACTTTTTCACAGTCCCTGCTTCTGAACAATCCCCCCAGTTCTGCACCATTCTGTGCAAGTCTGCAAGCTCGGCAAGTCTTTAGGTCCACTTGAGAGAGCTGCCAGCAGTATGCAGACCCAGCTTCTCTCAAACCACACCACACAGCCTGACTTCCTGCTTGCTACCTGAGCTGGGCAGAGGCTATCGTGGCAGTAGCCACTACACACCTATAATTTGGCTTCTCCTCTGTGCTGCTGAGGCAGCGCTTCCTCACAAAACTTTGCCTCGTCAAAGTGCCTGAGACACTTTTGACTTTGGTGTTTTTTTTCCACCCGCCTTGGGCTTTTGATGCATGGATTCCCATGACTGGACATTGCTTGCACTTGAGAGAGGCTACCAGCAAAGAAATTCAACAGGGATCATAGCCAATTTCCTACTTCATCTCAGTGAGTAAAGTCTGCTGTTCCCTTACATTCTCTGCTCAGACTGATTTGGAACTGGGAAAAGCTATGTTGTAGCTTAGCCTTTTCCATTTTCTGACTTTCCTAAATCTCTGCACTTGCCCATAAGCATCCTTTGAAGACTTCCCTGACCAAATTAGAGCCTGTAAATAAACCTTAACTAGTTTTGTTTGGGGGTGGGGTTTTCGGGAAAATAAAAATAATTCTATTTTTATAATTCCTGCCTCGGCCAATTAATACCCAAACCCCTACAAAGTTAAAAACACTTCCAAATGCTCATAATTATTCTGCAAAATATTCCCACTGCAATTTGTGTGATACATCTTATTGTGCCTAGTTTTTATCTCTCTAAGGATGGAAAACAGTATTTGTTTGGCAGCTTCACACATTGCTTATGGTGTATATTGACCACATCAGGAAAAATACAATTGTTCTAGTTTAATATTTGCATTATTGTGAAAAGATCTGATCTCTTGGTTTTTCAAGGTATTTCAGTTACTGTGCAAGAGGATTCACCACATGGACTCTAGGCCCTGCAACACATGCTGTCAACATACGATTCCACCAAATCCAAAAGGGATTGCATGACATTACCCTTTCAAACTCATGTTAGACAAGACCACAGGAATAAATACTGGTTACTGCACTCATATTTTAACTGTGCTACAAAAACTGTTATAAATAAGCTAGCAGCAGTTATTAGATGTTCTTAATTGTGACAAATTGTACTGCTTGCTAGAGCTTAGAAATTAATTCCACTCTCCTCCAGTGTTTACTACTGGTCACGATACCTTTGTCATAAACTATTGCAAGGATTAGCTGATTAATGTGTTCAAACTACTTTGAATAAAGAGATCTTTTCAGAATAATTTTCTAAATTAAGATAACTTCAGTGCATTACCACTCCACAATATTTTCAAACGCCACTAATTTCCTGCCCTGTAGTCTCCAGCCTTTTCCTTCAGTATTTACTACCTTCTAGCTACAGACAACTATATAAAAAAAGACAATCCACTGCTGAATTCTCATCATGCTGCACTGCCAGTTTAGCAGTTTTACTATCTGTTGGGGTTCTAATTTTTCTTCCTTTCTAATAAAATAAAACAAACCAAAATCCAGTCTTTGTCCTGAGTTTCATACATACAAGTCTTCCTCTAATCTCAACTTCTACCACTCCCCAGCTACTGCCTCATGAATTTAACATATTTTAAGTCCCCTTTGTCAGTCCTACAACTCACATCTGTCATCATCCAAAGCTGCTCTTGTAGCTGGAGCCATCTCACACTTCCCAGTGGACAAAGGGCTTTGCAAGTCCTCAAAATTCATTCCTTCTCTTTAGTTGCCATCCCTTATCCTTTCAGCTCAAGTAAATTGTTGTATTCATTAAACAATGGAATTATGGAAATTTGCATTGTCCAGAAAAACACTATTACTCTTTCAGATAACAACCTTATCTGCAACCTGCTCCATGTTTTGTAAGTTTGCACTTAATTTGAAAGGAAGAAAAAAAAGGGAAAGTTGGATAGTGTGGCTTCACATCCCCCCCCAATATAAAACATTGAGAGAGATTATTCTTGTCATATACTAAGGTAAATTTTAAAAATCTGCTGTCTGTGTCTGTGTCTGTCTCACTTTTCGTAAAATTGATAGACAAGCTTATTTCAATACTCTCTGATGACAAAGTTGGAAAAAAAAAAAATTTGTTCTTCACAACCCATTCAACCTGTCCCGTAACAGAATGTACTAACAAACTATAATTTTAATGGATTATTTGTTATCTGTTTTTCCTACTTCATTAAGCAAAGGCAAACAGTAGATATATTTTTTCAGTCACACATTGGAATTGGATGCCCATGTTCACTCTCTGTCAGTTGCAGTTACTCTGAAGTACATAAGGGTGATAAAGGGAAAATCAGCTTGTGCTAAGCAGCTACTCTGCAGCAGAGACAAAGTAAAAAAACCCAACTTTATGTCACACATCAAAAACAATCACCAGAACAGAGAAGAAAAAAAAAAAAAAAGAAAAAAAATCATCCCTTCTCAACTCAGAAGTTCACAAGTTGCACTCAAGGCCATGTTTAGAAAAGCAATCTTGATTTTTTTTCTCTGGTATCCAAAACAGCAATAAGGCTCAATGCTACCTAATGGAGACTACTAAATCCAGAGATAATCCCATGGTTAAATAGATAGGCAGTGGTTAAAGGTTCAGTGCCAGGGTATGCCACAGATTGACTGCAGGAGTATAAAGCTGTCGACACACTTCTTTGAGCCCAAGCATTTTGTCTGTACATGAGGGACAAGAGCTCTGGGTTGTGGTTGGGTTTTACTATACGGCATAAAAACTTATATTTAAGCCCTATAGAGGATGGACAAACATATATATACAACCATGGGTAAACACGAGAATCTCTGATCTCAGCTACCACCTCAAAGGAAATTAGATGATTCTCGTGTTTTCAACCTAAGGAACAGGCTACCCAATGCCACATTTCCAGCGCTTCTCACGGCAAACAGCTGCCAGAGGGAAAAACACAAGTTCACAGCCCACTGAAACAAGGAGCTTCACTTTCACGTGTCCCACCTGCAGGCAGGGGACCAGCCAACACACAGGTCGCCATTACCCGATTAACAGCCTGGCGCTCTACGGGACTTGGCGAATGCTGCATTTTTAGCCCTGAAGAGTCAACAACCCCAAACACAGGTGGCAGACAGGGGCAGCTGGGGTCTCTACGCGTGCAGGTACGCCAAGCAAGAGAGCTGAAAACACGTTTTACTCACTCCGACAATCCTGGGATATCCAGTTTGTCTAGGAAGCCTTTCTTCTTAAGCGTGTTTCTAAATTCTGGCGACCGTTTCAAACGCTTCCTTCCTAACGCGGCTTTCTAGCCGATGAGGTTTGCAGCTCCTGACAGGAGAACATAGCCGCGGGCTCCTGGACGGACAGCCAGCAAACACCGCCCCATTTCGCCGCTGGCTTTACCTCAGCTTATGACGGATTTATCACTTGGACCCAAAGCCCCAGCCAGGTCGGCGGGGCTTGGTGAAGCCCTTCCAGCTGCTCCGCGGGTGCCTAACGGCCGCCTCGCCCCGCGCCCTTCCCAAGCACCACAGAGCAGCCTCCAGGAGAGAGGTTGGAGAATCGGCCCCGTTCCCTCTAGCCGCTCCGGGCTCAGCCGCGCAGCCCGGCCGCAACAGGCGACCGCGGCAGGCCCCGCTTGCGGCGACCGAGAAGAGAAGCGAGAGGCAGGACAGCCTCCCAGACGGCTCTCAACTGTCTCCACGAAGATGCTGCTCCACTCACCTCCTCAGAAGCATGGGGCGGCCGCAGCTGCCGGCGAGGAGGGGTGAAGAGAGACAGAAGAGCGTCGCCCAGGCCCCGAGGCAGCAGTAGCGTCCCCGGCTGCCTGCGCCGCTCAGCGGGGCCGGGCTTGGGCGGGGCCGGACGTGAGCGCACTTCCGCGGGGCGGTGAGGGCAGCGCCATGGCGGGTGAGTGAGGGCAGCTTGTGCCCCTCGCCCAGCTGGGCCCTGCGGCTCGCCAGCACCGCCTTGCTAGGAGCGAGGGGAGGTGGGGGACCGGCACGGGGCCAGGGACAGTGGGGAGAATAGTCCGGGTCCTGGCGTTTGCTCAGTACATTAATAAGGTGGCTGTGTCCGTCGTGCCATTTTAGCTTGTCGTTTTCACGTATGGATGTGGGTGCGGGCGTGGGCGTGGGAGATGCCAAGCGCCTCGTTTCTGCCCCCAGGAGAAGCGAGAGGCACTCTCGGCTTCCCATGCCTGTGGGCTTCACGGTCGTGAGCGTTTCTCAAGCGTGTCTGCGAGTAAGAGTTAAAACCTACCAACGTCGGGGCAGAGTGCTGGGCTCTACTCTCCTTAGCTTCGGGTCCGGTGTGCAGCCCATTGCCTCCTAGAGCACGGTCTGACGGGTCAAGCTGGGGCTGCAGGTGCTGGGCATAAACGGCTGCTCGAAGCACACACACACACCCCGGGGTGCTACTCTTCTGTGAAGGGAGCAACGTGTGGCAAGTTGCAGTTGCTGGGTGGTCCTCCAAGGACACATTGTGAAATAGGCCTTGATGCTCGGTGTTAAAGACCCACCATCCTCAGCAGGACCCAGCTTTCTCACAGGCAGCTCAGGTTCGTGTATAGGTGTCAGTTAGTTCAAATATTCATGGCATGAGCACTGCATGCATACAGCAGCTATTGCTGTGATTTCTTACACGCTGCTTTTATATTTGACAGTTGTACGTTGGCAGCAGACTGCTGGATTGCTCTGTATTGCAAAGCCTCTGCTGTGCACATTAGAATATTACATCTCAGAACATGCTTGCATTTTTTTTAATACAATGATTTTCTTGTAAATAGTAATAAGGCTGGCAGGTGAGGAACTGGATTTCATAACTGCAGACAGTTTAATTCTGCTTTAATCAATGTTCAAGCAAGAAAATCATTCACACGGCTGCTGATTTGTTTCTGTGTGTTTTAAATGGCTTGGATTTCTTTATTTTCCCATACAGCAAAAAGTCCTGCTGATGGTACTCCAAGAAGACCTGTTTTATCTGTCAGCACAAGAAAAATAAAAGATAATGCAGCAGACTGGCATAATTTAATGATGAAATGGGAAAGATTGAATGACAGTGGATTTACTACAGCAAACAAAATAGTCAACATGAAAATCAGTGAGCAGTAAGTATGCAAATACATAAAAGTAAAAACAGCATAAAGGTTGCCTTTATTGAGAAATTAGTCTGCTTTCTCTGCTAAAAATTCCTTTAATGAGAGGGGGAGAAAGCCAGGGTGGATAAGCTAGTTCTTAGATCAAACTCAGTAGTTGCATTTCTTGGTTACATAAACTATTTACATTCAAATAATAAATGTCTTCTAAAGATTAAAATTATCTCATGAAATAATGGTATTTGCAAGAAATGGAAAATGTATATTTTACACAGTTAATGTATATTTAAAACATTTACATTATGCATGAATTAAGAATCCAGTCCTATATTCTCAGCCCACTTGAGTTTCTTTACTCTCTTGTGTAGAATCATAGAATGTCAGGGGTTGGAAGGGACCTTGAAAGATCATCTGGTCCAGTCCCCCTGCCAGAGTAGGATCACCTAGAGTAGATAACACAGGAACACATCTAGACGGTTCTTGAATATCTCCAGAGAGGGAGACTCCACAACCTCCCTGGGCAGCTGGTTCCAGTGCTCTGTCACCCTCACAGTGAAAAAAATTCTTCCTCAGGTTCACCAAATTTCACTCATGTCAAAAGTTTAGCAGGTTTTAAGAAAGAGCCAGTGATTTATATAGACAAAATGTTCTAACAGTGATGATTTGAAAAACAAACCAAATCACTTGGGTAGAGAGATTGTCTTCATGCTGTAAAGGAAATCCTATAAACAGAAAGTTGAGGAGAAACTTCTCCAGAGCCTTGACAGCTGGACAGGGTTTGTCTGACAAGATTTTGACAGGTACAAGTTCCAGAATGTCTGCTGTAATGGTGTCAGATGCTGCTTTTGCTCTCCAGCAACTCCCTTTTCTCATAAGTTTGCTGCTTCTGTAGGAAAGTCAGGAAGACAAGTAAGGTGTCTGCACATTAGCTGCTCTAACTTTAATTGGGCATGAAGATGAGTTTGTGGTGAGGCATCGGATTGTCAGCTGGAGCAGCTGAAGTCTGAACATACCTTTTCTATTAGAGAATAACCTCTGTGCTGGTTTGAACTAATCGGAGGATTTGAATGAGAAATTAAGACTATAGGCTGAGAAAGGAAAACACTGATGATGCTACTTCACTCATAGCTTTACTGACAAAGAAAAAAATGTTTTTTAGAGTTGTAACCCAAATATAGATAAGAGAGACTGCTTTGGGCTGTGGCTGCTTTAGCATGGCTCTTTCTCCCTGCCTTTTGCAGCTGGATCTGAATACTTTCACTAACTTCTTTCCTGCTGCTAATCCCCCTGGCTGATCTACCTTCACCTATCTGCTGCATAAAACAGATGGTGAGATAGGATTGAGGAAGGGGGAAGGTGGTAGGGGCGGTTGGTTAGAAACCCCTCTTAGGGATTTTGATCTCTGGGAGGGGTGTGGTGTTTCTGTATTACCTTTTTTACTGTATATATCTGTAAATATCTATGTTATGCTGTAAATATCTGCTTGTATCTTGTGCAATGCTGTAAATATAAAGCTTCATTTATTAACTTCCAGCCATCTGAGTCCTAGCCTGGGTTATTTCAAAGTGTGTGGGGGCGGGTAGCTGCCAAAGCACCACAACCTCCAACAGAAGGAAAAAGTGTTATCTTAATACCTGCAACTGTTTCTTTTCAAGCATGTGATCAAGAGTAGAGTAATTCTAAACTCTGAAGGTTATGGTGCCAATCCCAATTGCTCACATGACTAGCTATGTCTCAATATTTTTATGCAGTAGTTCTCATAAACAGCCTATGAGAGATTTTGAAGAATCAGACCACGTGGGTTTTAAGTCTGCAGGGCTCAAGTAAATCTATATGTTTACTCTGCCTTATGTTCCTATTTTAGATTTCAGGCTAACAAACTGGAGATAGCCTGTGATAACAGTGCCACAGAAAGTGAGAAGCCAGCTCCAAAATACCATGAAGAACTGGACAATTGCTGTGCAGAATTACTTGAGACCTTAAAGCATATGGTAATGCTAATTTTTCAATCTTAGACCATATAAATCAATTCCAAGTTTGTTTGAGTATGACACAAGGAAGCATCTTCAAGTATTTGTTGTGTTTGGTTTCGTTCATATTTTGGCTTCAAACCTAAGTGACTATAAGTCTAGTGTCCACCATTTATTTGTTTGATTGGCAAATTTGAAAGATGGTTTACGTCTGCCTTCTGCTTAGAATTCTACTCCTTCCTTTACAAGGCGACCTGAAAACAAGTCATACAAAAATGCATTTTCAAACTGCATTTTCATATCCTGAATATTCCATCTGTTTAGAACAAAACAAAAAGCAGATAAAGCAGTGCTTTACCTGCCTTCATCTCTTCGTAGCTATCTTTCATCAGACATAGTGTAGTTATGCTTCTAGTCTGCCTACCTGCATTTTCTGTACAGAATTCCTTCTCTAGAAAATAAAGTGTTTATTATGTAATTCATTTTTTTTCTGGACATGCTGCTAAGAATTAATTTCACTTGTCAGATTGATAGGAAGGAAAAAGAATATTGCCACTGTAATTTAAAATTCTTAATTAAAAATACTTTCACATCTGTCTGCCACAGTAGAGGCCCATTTTAATTTTATTTTTTTTTTATGTAGGCAGGTCCGATATTTAGAATAAGCAGAGTAGCAGCTAGATTTTTCTCAAATTTTGTTTGGTGGGAAAAAGTAACACTAATTTGGGAATTATTTATATTTTTTTTCCTTTTTGGAAACTCTCAAGTAATAGTAATCTAAGCAGCCAGCGTTAGATTAGATACTACATAGCTACTACTGACATATTTTACTTTTTCATTCCTTACGAGCTTGTTCCAGCTTATGAGATATTAGAAATACATATTTTATTTTATTGTCTTAAAGATACTGACTGCAAACTCCATTTTGTTGAAGATATTATTCCCCTTCCCACCCCAGTAATGCACAAACTAGTGTGAACATGAAGGAAGTAGATGGAATAAAATGTTTTTCAAACAAAACTGTTCAATCAGCCTAGATATATTGTCAGTAGTATCTTGAGCAGCTTTCTCACCTGCCCCTGATAATTTGAATTAAATTTTAAGTCATCTTGACACAGGAACGTAAGAAAATGTATTTATAGGGCTTGTGCCACACTTGTTCATAAACAGTCTGATTTTTTTTCCCCAGTACTAAATTCCTGTAGGAAAAAAGAGATGACAAAAATGTAAGAGGGCTTTATTATATTTCTACACAGAGGAAACAGAAGAATTATGCAAAATAAGTGTCAGTAGGTATTACCTGCAGTGCTCAGAATTTTAAGAGTTTATCATATTAAATGTTTATATAAATTCCATCTGTGATTCCTGTGTGGAGTTGCTAGAAGTGTGTTAGAAATGTTAAGACTAAATAGTGTTCAGAAATAGTTTGCTTTTAAACAACATTTAAGATTATGGTAGCCTGATGCTCTCAAGATGTTCACTAGCATTACATGTTCATCAATTTTCAGAAAAAAATACAACTGAAAATGGAAAAGCTCACTTCAACTACTAAAGCAATCTGTGACTTGGAAACATTCCACTGCAGAGCTGGGAATTGCACAGCACCCTTCTTTTATACATGGCCCACATCATACTTCTGTAAGTAAAATATTTCTTGCCTTAGCTAATTGCAGTATGCCATTGATGTGATCTAATTTAGGACTTAAAAATAAACCCTTTTATCTGGATGTCTTGCCTCAGAGAGAGTATCTGTCTCCTTTATTATTGACTAATCAATAAACACATGAATGCACCACTGGGATTAGGGTTACTGCTGATGACTGCTTGTATGAATTGCCAACTGTTGTCTGACATGCAGCAATTACAGCATAAATCTAAGCCTGTCAGCAGCTTACAGTGACCAAGCTGCAACAGCCGCATCCTTTGTAAAGAGACACACATTTGCAGCTTGGTAGCATTAAGCCACATACGTAAGTGACTTGCCTTGTTACTTGACACTGAAATTAAATCCTTGAAAGTGAGGAACAAGCTATACTTCACTTAATTCTCAGGCAGACAAAAAAACCCAAACTTCTGATCTCAATGTAAGTCAAGACAAGTGAAGAAATATTTAGTTGCTGTCTACTGTTAATATCAATCCTTTTAGCATTCACTTGATGACAAAAGGTCCCAACTCCCATCTGGTGTTACCACAGTTTTAAAACTGTTTGAATTCAGGAGAAGCCTAATTGCATACAAACCAACTGCTGCTTTCACAAAGTGAAAGTCATACCTTTGGGAAGCCCTGTGTCTTACTTCACTACCACAAGTTAGCCAGAATCCTATATATTAGTTTCTGGCAGCTTAAACGGGTATGAATGACAAAGACAACTACTTCAAAACTCGTTGTGACTAATTAATTTAATGATTCTCTCTACACCATGAAAGACTAGATCCTTCTGTAGCTAAGTTAGAAACACAAGATCAGTTTCTCTAGAATGATAATTTACGTGGCTATTTTTCAGAAAGTCAAATGATTAAAGATTATTACATATATATATATATGTGTGTGTGTGTGTGCGTTAACTCTCTTACCAGTATTACTAAGATAACTAACAATAATATTAGTTTTTACATTACACACTTCACTTTTGGTTGTTTTGTCACAACTTTATTTTTCGCTATTGATGTGACTCATTGGTGATAATTCATTGCTGAAGTGCCTTCCAGCATGTGAGGATGTGCTTTAGATTAGATAAAATTAACAATGACTCTAAAATATGAAGCTTGTATTTCAAAATAACATTTCCAAATTTTAAAACAATGTTTTATTTGCAAGAATAGCTACAGTTGCTAATTTTACAGTGGGTCCTGAGAATCAATACCACTGCTCGTTCTAGGATTAAAATAGGATTCATGTCAAAATCACAAATCTATAAAATAGATTCAAAAGCTGAGTAAATTGTTTAGCATTTTATATTTTGCATACAAATATTAGTAATGCTGTAAAACCCAAATGTCTATTTCCCATAATTAGCTTGTGTAAGGTAGGAGTTTTTAATGATCAGCACATTACAGCTATAATTAACTTCCAGAGAATTGTCAAAATGGTCTGGACAATTTGCTTGTTTTTTCCAATCTATTTCAGATGAGGTTTGTCTGAAGCTCTCTGAAATGTACAAGAAGGAACTACAACTCAAGCAAACAATTGTACAAGAAATTGCTCATTCTGGTGACCAGGATCTGTTAATGGTCTATTTGTCATCGTGGTTGTACCAGCCTTACATTGAGAACAGCAGCAAACTACTACTTGAAGCCATGCTTCTGGAAACAGGTCATAGACAGTGCTAGAATTTCAGATGTTCGATGGCATGCTTCTAACAATGCATACATGAAACTGAAATGTCAAATTGCAAAGCTTACCATGTAAGTTGAATTTTTGCAAAACTTATTAAAAATATTTTTCCCTACTTGTGTATATTTTTCTATTGCAGCTGATACTCCTTTTTCTTCACAGGACAACCTGGTTTTGGTTGTTTTATCCATTTAAAATGCAATAGGCTACAGGAGGACAAGTCCCCTATAACTGGAAAAATTGGATTCAATGCACAGATACTTACAGCACAGAATGTAGCTACTTCCAACTCTTCACAGTCCAAAATGCCTACATTGTTTCACCATAGAAATTCAGTAGTTGATCTTTCATGGAGGTTTTTTTTTTTTTTCGCATGACTTAACAGGGCTAGTGCTTTTGTAGTTGTGTTAGAACTAAAAGCAGAGACAGCAGGATCCACATAATTTGGTTTGTGGCTTTGAAATCCTGTCGCAGACATTAGTGGAAATTGTTTGGTTTTGATGATAGTGGGGTTAGGCACATCACCCTTGAGGACTGATCTAGGACTGCTTACTTCAGATTACTAATCATAATTCCTGATAGAGATTTTGCATTTGAGAGTTATTTGCCATTTCTAAGTCTTGTCAGCTTGTCATTTGACCTGACAGATGTTTGCCCTTGATTCTCCTTGAAACAACTACTTGAACTAAAAGACAGTAACAGAAAATACACATTGCTATGAAAAGACCATAACAGCTGTGATTCAGCGTTAGAAAAAATCTAAAACAGTGAGAAATTTTGCAACAGATCTCTGATAGGAAAAACAGTGACTTAGCTTAAATTAGTTACAAGTTGAAACCCGTAAGCTTGGTAAGGGAAATGTACAAGTTTCCTGGAATAATGGAACAGACTGACATGAATTGAAAGGTTTCTTGACACATTGCTGAGTTCAGTGACGTCTTTTCTGACAGCTTAATAGCGTTCTATTCTTACATCAGATTTCTAGTGACTAAAAAGAAATTCTGCTCTAGCTCAAGGAGAATACCATTGGCTACAAATAGCTTTGCTGGGTTTTACTATTGTGCTGTGCAGGTGTTCCACCTAGTTTACCAGCTACCTTCATTTGTTTGAGTAGGGCTAAATACTTGTCACTATGGAAACACCTTCATACTTGAAAAATATTTTCCAAGAAGAAAAGGTTGGTTCACTTATAGAATTGCTCTTTTAAGATGATAGCAGGGATATTGTATTTCCCAGCATGTGCAAATCAATAGGGAAGGCAGAAGGGAAGCAAGTTTTTATTTTCTGCAAAGGTGGAATGGGTGGTTTGTTCTTGCTTTTTAGAGGCAATGTTGCAGAGATGTTTTGTCAGTATAGATCTGAGCAGTTGACGGTTACACTTGAAGCCCTCAGATGTATTTTATTAGATGTCAGTACAAATGAGCGTGATAAAGAATTGCTCATTGCACCCAAAGACTTTGAAAGACAAGAACATTGCTTTGCATGGTATCTTCAGTTACAAGGTAGGTCTGTATCCTCTGACCATTACCTACCTCCTAAAAGAAAATGGAAAAAAACCAAACCAAAAACTACACCATAAAACCAACCACCAGACAGGAGCTTACTAATCTATGATGACACCTTTCACATCCACACATAAAAGGTGAGGAAGTATTATGGCTAATCAAATTAATCTTGTACTTAGGCATCCAAGAAAAAAAAACCTACCAACCAACACAAAACAAGGAAAACCAGCTATGTTAAAGGCATACAGTACAGCAGATTGTTTCATCTCTAAATTGTCCTGTTTAAAATTGCTTTAATGTCTTTTCAGTAACAAGACCAAAACTCAATGTTTGTATTTTCTTTAAGTACAGTTCTGCATATGCCAGGTCCTTGTAGCTGATTTGTCCAGTTATCTCATTAGCCTCATGTATTTAGCAATGAGACCATGCACATTTTAAAGGTGTGTCACCAATTTCCATTAATATCTACAATCATAAACAAAGATACTGGCCATTTCAGGCCATTCTTTTTCATCTGCTAAGCTTCCTGAAGGAAAACAGTGCCTTGAACAAGAAGTGGGCAAGAGGTCACCACAAAAAAAACATCACCCAAGCAACATACTGAAAATAAAAAAATATTAGATAGCAGTATATAAGTAAATCAGTCCATTTTCTGTCTGAATAGAGGAATGGGGATTACAGTCAAAGATACCTTTTTGTGATAACAAAATAGTGCGGGACAGTGGGGAGTTCCTGGGAAGGTCACTTTAGAATGGATGAAGGAAGCATCATCTGAAAGAAAAAAAACAGACTATCACAGACTAAAGAAGAAAAATAATTTGGGATCTCATTAAGGAATAATTATTTACACATCTTCCCATTTTAAAGTAACATCAGTGTTTAAAAGTGTGGTTCAGCATTAGACAAGTATGCTTAAAATACATTTCAAACAGTTCAGCACAAATCAGGTCTTGTTTGAAACTATTTTTGTCTCTAACTCAGTGGATGCTTATTTAAGTAAGGAATCAGCTAGGCTGTCACATTATCCTCAGAATGAACAAGTATAGATTGTATTTAAAACTGCCCATTTTTCCAGGCAGATTTATGCATACCAACCCTAGATGCTAAGGTGTATTCAAGCTAGCTTTGAGAAAGTGCAAGAACAGTGTTTTGTATTCTCAATGGCACAGAAAATGTACATTTTCAATATAATTTTTATTTTACCCATATACAGCTTGCCAGTACACAGCACATCACTGCTGAACAGCAGTACAAGTTCACTTCATTTTTAGATGGCTAGAGAGAAAAAAGGAATTATGTAACAAAAGGGAATAGTGCAACAGTTTTAGGGTTGACAGACTTCCACTTTCCACCCACCCCCAACATATAAAGCAAGTAGAACAATGTTAATTCTAGATTTTTTTGGCTGCAACGCTGCTAGGTTTATATAAACATAAGTTATAAAAAGTACAGGGCATAGAAACAGTTTACAAATAAGTTAAATTTCAATTATTCCAGTATTCACATTAGAAAAATATACATTTTTATAGAGTCATTATTTTCCAGAAGAAAGCATATAGTTTTCTAGTTTATGGCTCCAATTCACTTTGCGAAAGCAAAATATCTTCACTTTGGCCATCTGCTTCCATTGCCAGTAGTGCTTCCATGGTTTCCAAAGGTATCCCCTCAGGTGTGCGAATGTGCATTGTAGTACCATTGGAATCAGTTACAATAACGATGCCTTCTGCCTGAGACAAAACAGAAGTATCTGTATGGGACAGGATAAGCCCATCTAAAGTCTGAATAAAAATCTGTTCATGTCCCTGAGACAAAAAATCATGGCTCTCATCAGTAATCTCAAAGGCTACAGTTTCATCTACAGTAACTGTATTCTCCGGCTCTTGTTGTTGCTCTGTCACACAAGAAAATTCATTCACGTTTTTAGAAGAGTTTTCATGGTTCTCATGAGCAGACGGGGAGGCTTCCTGGACAGAGTTTGGGTGTGACTCAGTCTGAGCACTCTGTGGGTAGTTTATTGGCACAATGTTTGCTGAAAAAACTTTTTCAAGTTCCTGCATCTCAGTCACATCAGCATTATGAAGTTGTTCTGAATGTTCTTTAACTGCAAAATTGTTGTGTTCTTCTTTGAGTTTTGGATATTTTTGATTGTGATAATTTTCTTTGCCTGCTTGCAAATTAGTGCTGTGACTGCCCGTTGTCTTCTCCAACACAGAGTTGCAAAGTTCAGGACTTGACAGCCCACCTGCTGTATACTCACTCATGAGGTGTGCTTGAACTAATGCAGGCGAGCCATCAGCTTTGACAGGCAACACAACCTCACTATGTAGCAAAGATGCATCACTTGCTGTATCTGGTGCCTGTATGCTCACAGGTTGGGAATATTCTATCTTCACTTTCACAGTCTGTGAGAAGGTACCTGAATTTTCAGCATCAATTCTAACTCCTGAATCAGTAAATGAATTATCTTCCTTTGTTTTCAGAGTGATATGTCCATATTCTGAAAGAAGGATTTCTCCATTTAATGGATTAAAACCTGAAAGGTGAAAGAAATATAATTTTGTTGGGCAATCTAATATTGGAAGTCCAAAACACATTTTTTCAGCAATAATTTTTCAAGAAAACCTAGGCTACTTTCCTGCTTTCTTCCCCCAAATTAGAAAACCTGAATCACATTATAAGAGTTTCACAGCATTTTCCAACAAGGAAGCAAGAGTGAAAAGAACTAAGAAATTTTTGCATAATGAAATACTGTTGAGTATTTCTATTCCAAAAGACCTTACATTAGAAGCAGCATTTTTCTCAATCCTGAAAATAACCTGATGTTAAAGTCACTTTTTTATTTTTTTTTTAAGTTCTGGAATGGAGCCAGCAACATCAAAAGATAAAGAATATTCCAGGCACAGAGCTGTCAGCTGTTATCCAGATTACCATTGTAAACTGTCAGAAGTGTTTAAACTTCATCAAATATCTATTCATAATCAAGCTCATCCTGGACTCAGGCATGCCATTAAGCATTTCTGTCCTGTGACAAAAAAAAGGTAAAAGGCACTAGAAATTTAGTGTGTTTCACCAGTTATTTGACCTGGACCAAGAGACAGGTCACAAAACCCAGTAGGTAACTACTAATCTGCAGTAGGATGAGCTGTCAGCTTTTATTATTGAAGATCAAAAGAACAACAGGTAGGTTGTTTTGGTTTGAAAAATACCACTGCACAACAAAGGAGGCCAAACACTGCAGAAGGGACCATTTCTAACTTTTTATACTGCGGATGAGCAAAAGCCCTCTATTAGTAGGTGTAAATGAAACGAAAATTAAACTCATAACCCAGAAAAAATCATAATGCATCCAGAAATAACAATGGTCATGCAAAGACCCCATCAGAGGAATTAAAAAAAAAAAAAAAGACAAAACAGCTAAAGTGGAAAACACAAAAAAAGAACCATTGACAGAAGAGGTACAAAGGACAAAAGCAAAGCAACTTGCAGCAACACCAAAAGAAGGTATTTACAAAGCAAAAGGACAGTACTGATATGCACACATCACTACAAATGAGGAAGGGCTGGGGTCTGTCACTACAGTGACTCTGAATTACTGCAGAACTTTTACATAAAAGATCAGTGGAGTTTTGGAAGATTACAGGTAGGGGGTAGGGACCCATCTCACTTTCTGATCCATTGTTGCTCTTCTATTCTCAGACTAGAAAGGCAACCACCTAAAGGCTCTGGCACAAAATGGTGTCTCAACTCCAATCTTCAGGTGACACACTTGCCCTGGAACAGCCTACACTGGCTCCTCCCTCTCCCAGGATCCACAAAGCCCTGATGATTCTGCTATTGCAGCCCGCTGGAGCAAAGGGGAAGGACAAACACACTGCTTCCTCTTCCTCTACTCTTCCATTGCTGATACACAAAGATCATGCACCATTTCTGCTATAAGGGATAGGTTGAACAGAAAGCATGCAGTAGAGGACAGTACTATTCACATAGTACTGCAGTAGTACCAATATCTGGATTATCATTCATTCAGAATTGAGCTACTGCTGTGATCTGCACCATCCATAACTCTTTTCCCCACCATGAGGCCTTTCCAGTTAAACAGCTGCTTTTGAAGGACCAGAGAAGCAAGTTAAGAAATGAAACCTTAAGACAAAAAACCACAGTAGCTTGAAGAACAAAGATATTTGTTCAGCTTCTCCACAAACAGAACAGTATTGGAAAATCTGAAGAGGTTACCATCTTTTTCAAACAGTGAACACAAATTCCCACTCTTTTCTTTCACTTCATCTTGACTGGCATAAGCATTATTCACATTCTCCATTATGTCTTCTAACTTGGTCCTTTTGGCTGATGGCAACAGTTCCTCCCCTGAACTCTGTCAATACAAGAGATAATTAACTGTCTGCCATCATAACAGCTGACAATACTGGAAAAGATCACAACCAGCTGTAGGCAGTGAACTGATACTCTCCTTGAAACCAGGATTTTACACTAACATTTTTCCCAAAAGGTAAGGATTTAAACAGCCCTTGACAAAATGCCACCGGTGACTTTTGATGCTTGGTTGAAACAATCTGCCTTTGCTTCACCATCAAAGCTTCTCTCTCAGCCCTTGTGATTTAACTGTAGAACATGAAATGCACTACAAGCTCCCTCTCCAGCTTACGAAAGGGCTGTGAACAGCCTGCCCAACATTGTTTGGTTCTGAACAAAGACTGAACAGCTCTTGAACCACAGGCAGAAAGGTAGAAATGGGCTAATTTATCCACCATCAAAAACAACTCTGGATTAAATAAAAGGAGAACAGTTAAGGGGGACAGACCATAGAGATGTGACTTTCAAGAAGAGGAAACTTGTCTCCCCATTACAGACTAGATCTGGTCAACTGACTTGTTAGAAAAAAGGGAACCGTGTTCATGCACCTCTACCAACCACCAGTTAGCAGTACAGCCACTTCAACATCTGAGCCTGTTGCAGGTTAGCTCATTTACTCCAACACAAGTTAGTAGCACCTGAGGATCCTCCTCACTGTGGGGACCCCTCACTTACTAGCCTTTCAACAAACTTCTTTTTCACTTGTATCACAAGATTACTTGTAAGCCTTTGGGATTCTGTCCTGGATGCTATCAAGTGTCTTCCCAAAGTGCATCTTTAGCATGACAGTTCATAAGCTCTGCTATACCACCACATCAGCAAGCAATGTTTAAAGTATCTCCAAATTCTAAACACCATGAAAGCCTTATTTTAACCCAAGTCAGATAGTATGATTTTGTGAGGAAAAATTATCTGTTTTAATAGGTTTAAATTTGTATTAATTTAATTTTTGATTTACACAAAGGTATTCCATACCTCAGCTAACCGTTTTTGTCCCAGTATCTCCACAGGCACTTGCTCACTAACCATTTTAGTTACAGATTGTGAACAAGACTCTACACCTTGGGTCTTTCGTTCTCCAGTGAGTATTTCCGTAATTCCTAGAGATTCAGCAACCTTTAAAAAAAGTTACAGGAAAAAAAGTAAAATGTTAGCCTCTACAGTATGAACGCATAAATGCTGAAATACTCATTTGTTTTCTTAAAACTGAATTAGAACTAGAGAGGGCCTAGTCTGACAATCAATCATCACAGCTCTGTTTTCTGCTAGCTTCCATATTAATAGGACACGACCTTCATTTGAAGGTGAGTAGTAAAAGGCAAACTCAAAAGAATTAGGAGTATCACAGTTACATATAGAATTCAGAGGCAGTTACTAAGAGCAGAGTTTAATAAAGAACACTGTCCATTATTTTAAAAAACATCTAATTCTTCTTGTTTAAGAGTATCTCTTAATAGTTAAAGTCCAGGATTCCACCTGACTTTCCATTCCTATGCCTCATCCTTAGGTAGGTGTGCTACTATGCAACTTTGCAAGGCTAGGTTGATTTTGTTTGTTTGGGTGTTTTTAAGAGCATAATTCTGTATTAAGAATAAGGCAAATTAACACAGAAGAGAAGCAAAAAAAGAGATTAAATTTTGGGACTGTCACTATCAACTGCATCCCTTTAGTTGGTACAACTTTTTTTTTTTTTTTCTCCAAAGGCAAACATTGGTGTTAATTACAAAACAACCAAGTGAGTACCTAGTAACTTGAAAGATTTTTGGTGAACATCATGATTTATTCTGAAAAATAAATATTAATCACTTATAACGGGCCACACAGGACTTCATTTTTAAACTAGAATTATTCTAAGAACCAAAATATTTCCTTTGCTGTTCCCATCCTGAGTTTTGCAGTAGGTTTCTCTCTCATAGTATTTAACAAATTCAGTGCTGATGTACCTTAATGAACACATCATTTAGAATTTTTTTTTTAGATAGTATTAAAAAACCCAGTGTTTTCATTACTGGAAACACAGAAGAGAAAACCAAAAATACATTATGCACAAAGAGCTGGTTTATTCTAAGCAAAGGGAATACTGATTGCTAAAGATCCATAAACAGATCCACATTAACAATAAACAACAAAACCTCCCCAAAAAAAAACAAAATGACCAATAAGAAAAAAAAAAAACCAACAACACAGAAAGCCCAAACCTACACTGTCTTTCTAGATACAGCTGCATAAACAATGAATCTGAAGTCTTTAAAATAACAGTTTGCAGTTTTAGTAATGTATTCACTATCTTTCATATTTGCTAGTATGACTGTGAACTACATAAATACATGCAGTTTGGCCTCATTTTGCAATGAAACTATTTATCCCTTCAAATCAAGGGCACTCCTTTTAAAAATAGACCTCTCTTTCCTAATCAAACATCAAGATATACTTTTATTAGCAGATAATGCTAAACACACCTTGCAGTAACATGCTGGATCACAGTACCCTAGCTAAGCAAGAAAGTTGTCAGCACCGATAGACTTTAAAAAAATACTTCTACTTGTATCTGTTACCATAAACTAAAACTGTAATTTCATTACGGATTTTTTTCTCTTCAATTAGATGTTTAACTTTTTATAATAATGTCTATTTTTACTCATCAAATAACATGTTCTCTTCAAATAACTTTACCAGCATGACAAAGCTTGCCAGAAAAAATAAAGCCACAAATCACCTGAAATAGAACAAAACAAAATCACTGTTCCAGACAGAGCTTTATTACCTTAGCATCTTTAATTTCAACAGGCTGCTGGCTACTCAGCAAATCAGAATTACTAAGGTGGTCAAGAGCCATTTTCTTTACCATATTATGCAAGTCTTCAAATTCCCTATACACATCTGGGAAGTAAGCTTTGGATGGATACCCTTTTTCAACCTAGAAATAAGACAGGAAAAAAAGGGTTTGTTTCCCTCTCCCTGTATTTAAAAAGATTACATTAAAATCTGTCAGTTTCTATCTTTTGATACTTTAAAATAAAAACATTCAAGTCAAAAGATTATGGAATATTAAGAAACACCTCTGAACAAGGCAGCAAAAACCAAGCCTTTCAGTCAAGAGACATACCAGAGTTTCGCTTGTGTTAAGACTTAAGTGATGTGCAGAACATCTGCATTCTGCAGAATTCTAACTTAGGAAATTCAGATACATCTCTAAAGGAATCTTTTAATGTATACTAATGGAAGTCTTCCTAAAATAATTTAACATTTTTACATTAAAAAACCTCACCTTCATCAACAGAAATTCATATACTGTAACAAGCTTTGTAAGACGTGGGAGAGCCAGCTCCATTAAGTCTTCATTATCACATTGTTGTATTAGCTGTCAAAAGTCAGAATAAGTTTATTAAAGTAGCCTGCAGAGGTTGTGCATCTCACATTCAAACACAAAATATTACTTTTTTTGAGAGATACTCAAAAATACTTACCATATACTTAAGCTGCTTAGAGAACAGATGCAAACATAGCACCAAGAGGAGATAAATTATAAAACCTCAGAATTCTGAGTTACTACCCATCTACAGACAAAATCCAGTTCCACAAATGTTGCCCAATTCATAAAAAGATCAACATCAGTAGATTTAGTAGCCATAAAGGATCATCCATGACACACAGCAAACAAACAAAAAATTGTGCTAGTTGCATGGATTTTAATCCTCATTCTGTTCTCTCCCAAGAGATTATTTGTGGTTTGAGTTTTTTTTTGTTTTGTTCTCTTGTTTGTTCTTTACATTACCCAACCCCTGTTGGGTTTATTTCTCTTTCCTGTGTTGGAGACAGATAATAGTAATTAGTAACTATCCTTCTCCAGAAAAAGGATGAGATTGTATCTACATGTCAAAATTCCCTTTCTAGCCCAAGTTCCCATTTTCCCTTCTTTCCAGTGTTCTCTTATATTTTTTTTTCCTCCCTTAAAAAACAAATTAATGTTTTCTTTTTCTTAGCAGACATCCTGGGCTTTCATCTTGTCAGTACTCAAGAATGTTTTGGTTTTTTTTTTTTTAATTATTGAAAAAAAAAGTGGAAAATAAACCCAACCAAACAAAAAACCACACCAGAGGACAGAGGCAAGACACTAGTGAAGTAACTGCAAAAGAGAACCATACCTCTTTTAACCTAGCTTTTCTTCTGAATACATTGCGTTCTGTTGACACACTGAGTGACTTCGAAGGGGACTGACCAGGTCTGCTAAGCCTTCCAGAACACCTAGATCTTCCACCCATCCTTGGTCGACCACGTCTCTTTGATCGTCTGGGTCTTCCAGGTCCTTTTGGTGTTATGGGTCCCCGCTGTCCTGTACTGGTTTCATTTTGTTTTTCTGCCAACAAGTGTCTGCTTTCTGTAGACTTACACGTCTTGATTAAAAAGGAGAAAAGTATTTATTCACCACTTTAAACGGCATTTTAAGGAGGAACTTTTTAGAATTAGATCTTCATATTAAATATTAAGATCTTGCATATTAAATAAATGCAAAGCTAGATACAAGCATAACTGCAAAAAAACATTGTGGACTAAATCCAACACACTAGTAAGATGTCACTTCTGTAACATGTACACACATTTACTTGCAAAGTTAGCCTTTCTGATCCACAAAACATCATACAAAATACAGGGAACATAAATACAAAGCTGGTTTGTGTCAGTTAAATGCATTTAATATTTCTGAAGTAGACTATGTCCTCTTCAAATAAAGAGGTTTTAGAAAAAAATCTTAATTGGTAGTAAAAGACACCCAAAGTCACAGTGTAACTCATTTTTCTGTATCAAAACATGGAGACTTATGTGTAAGACAAAACACCTGAACTGCCATAAATGGTCACAAGCATCTTAACTAAAAAAACAATGTCCAGTTTCCACCTTTCAAAATGCTTAGTCTTCTCTAAGAACACAGCTCAGAAGTAGCTTCAGTTTTAAGACCACGTGGCAAACTTTAAAGTACATTTGCTATTTTTAAGTTATCATTGTGATTTTGGTGCAAGATTTTTTTTCGTTTTTATTTCCTACTGAACACATTTTATCTTGTCTTCCCTTCAAAGCTAGAATTTCTAAGAATGCCCCAATGTCTTTTAAGAGAGGAGTTTACAATACTGCTGAGGTACATGAGGCTCCTTTTCATAATCAGTACATTTTCATCCCAGTGTTCAGTAGCTCCCTACTATTAGGCAATTTTATGTCAGTTCTATCCAGGGGTTAAATTAGTAAGTTATTTCTAAAAATGACAGAAGACTAGGTTGATTGTGAGGATCTTGATTGCCTTCCTGTTTGTATCACTTTTATTAATTCTGCTATTCCTTCTAGGAAGCAATTCACTCAGTAAAAGACTGTAACAAATCAATGTGTCACAGCACAGATTTTTAGAATCTGTACTTGCTGATTAGAAGTAGCAGGTACAATGGCAATCTAGAAATCACTAGTAGAATCACGTATGAGACTGACTAAAAATGTTCTAAATTCCCATCATCCTGGGTAAAGTAAGTGCTGCACAGGGAAGTACAACTATGTAATAACACAAAGAACCTGCTCTTTATTCTGCAGTTTTATTTCCCCAAATATGATAGGAGAGTGCAGAGGACAAGGGAGGTGTGTTTGATGCGTTCGCAGCAAATTTTCCTTATTTCTGAGATCTCTGCCTTTACAAATAAAAGTAATAAATGTGGCACTGCTACACCTAATATTTTTTTCTAGAAAGCAGCTCCACCAGTTCTTCCTGCAAAATGTTAGAGTAATTTTAATATTAAAAGAGAAACTTTACTTTGAAGTGACCACCTTAAAACATCACAGAAAAAAAAAAAAAAAAAAAAAAAAAAAAGGGGGAAAAAAAAAACCAAAAAAACTTTCCAAAACAAAAAAAAGGGGAAAAAAGTAGCTAAAGTAGCTTCCAAACCAAAGAATGAAGTTTCACCAAAGGGCTGGTTTACCAGGTATAGCTAAGCCACATTCTTCAAAACCTGCTGTAGGAAAAGCAGGTCTGTTAGAATCCAGATAACTGTCATCACAGAAAAAAAATCTATTTCACTAACAGAAATTGATAGAGCAGATGATGTCTTGTTTATGATAAAGGTTGTAACTGAAAATAGCATTCTTATCCAAATAAAAATAATGCTATTTACAGAGACAAGGCTTTTTCAAGCTGAAAACTTCATGGTGTAAAACCAGTGACAAAAGGAACACTGTTTTGGTTTATATGCATTTGCAAGGATACCTTTCCTGCAACACTGCAAGAGCAAATAATTTGATATTTAAGGGAGGTCAATGGAAAATCAGCTTAATTTAGCGTATTGGTGGATACTTCTGAGCAGTACAAGACTACACAGCCACAAAACTGATGTTCTGCTTTCTACAGAACTGGCCTTTCTATGTAACATACTTTACCTGTTCTCCAGTCTTCAAATCAACAGTTTCTTCCAGACTGGTAGCTAGTGCATTTTCATTATTTAAAGTGACAACAATTGAATTCAAATGTGCTGGACTCATTATTTCCTCTTTCATTCCACAGGTGCTGTCCACAAATAAACTTCCATTAGGTTTATTTATAGGTATTTTTCGAGGTGAAGACTCCAGCTGTCCATGGCCTGGGTTAAGTTTATAATGTCTCGCTAATCCTCCTTTTCCTATATAGGATTTTTCACAAGTCTGACATTTAAACATTTTGGGTTTCAGGTTATAATTTGAAGAACTGAATAAGGCATCTTTCCCCTTCACCTTTCCTTCTTCATCATCTTCTATACTCAACTCAGAGTAGTCATCAGAATCAGATTGATGACCATCAGCCAAATCCTCCATCTTAATGAATTTATAATCTTTAGCTTTGTATTTTGGGGGGCGTGAAATCCGTCCAGAACGAGTTTTCACTTTCAAGGACTTCTTTAATTTGTCACCTTTTTGTTTTTTTTCAAGGCATGGTGTCAAAGTATTTGCTGAACTGGCTGCAGCTACGGTAATGTTTGGAGACTTGGTAGCTGATACTGTGGTATGTGTAGATTTCTGTCCATTTTGCATCTTAGATGTGGGAATCTTGTTCACAGACACAGATCCATGAGATGGTAAAGGTCTCTGCATAAGCACCTGAATTGGAGACTCAGAACTACTATGGAGAAATAGCTGCTGCTGCTCAGCTCCTGTAACAGGCTGTATCCTAATTATCTGGGGATTAATAATGCCAAGTCCTGGTATGTTAGAATTCCTACCAACTGACTGACTCAGTGTTACAGTTTTGGGCTGGATCGGTGCCAGCGATGGCATTGGCCTTTCAGTTTCCTTCATCTGTCCTGGCTGAACTTGGACACAAATGGTTTCCAGCTGCTTTTGTGGTGGAAAAAAAAAAATTAAAAAAAAAAGGGAAGAGTTAAGAAGTTAAGATTACACAAATGCAGTATTTATAAATAAAGACACTACTTATCAAGCTGATACACACACCCTTAAAGCAAAGCACAAAGAAAACAATGCACATCATTAGTTTTCCACTCTAACACATCAAATCACAGATTTAACTTCAAAGCAGAGATTCCTTTCGTTCAAACTACAGTCCTTCCTGCACGTTTACTGATGTAACCGTTGTTCAACTAAAACATGTGAAGTTTGCTTTTAGGCTGAATCGCAGCTTTGTTGAGTGCTAGCAGGCCTGTTCTGGATTAGCAGAGTCAATGCCATCACCTAGGCAGGTTAATAACCTTCAGCAAACGAAACACACAACCACAGTCTACTAAATGACACAGGCCATACACCCGATCCAGGACAAGCTTTTAATAAATGCGCAGTTAAAAAAAAAAAAAACGATTTAAGGTAGGGATGTGTTGCTATTCATCTCCCTGAGTCTCTCCTCCTCATTCAAATTTCTGCCTCAGTTTGAATTCATCACTTGACCAGTCCTGCTCCCCAAAATGTGGACTGAAGCTCAGGTATTGTCACCTTCTGAAAGGATATGTTACCTACCTGTGTATCGCTACTTAACCACGAAGAAACAGCCCTTTCAGGCTGTTGTAGATGCACGTGGACCGAAATACTGACCACGGCAGCAAGGATGTATATTCGAACGTGTTTTTTTTTTCCTAAACCACGTTGAAAGTTCTGTCTCAGCTGTGAGACTCGAGTCTACATCCAAGGGCAGGTGTGATTGAGAAAAAAAAAAAAAATTACACATCCGCACCCTGGAGATCTGCCCTCGGTGGTGGATTTTACCACCAAACGGACGCAGCAGGCTCCCTCCCTCCGCAGCCCCCGCCTCAGTTACCTTCTGCGGGAGGAGCCGGGTGGCGGCCATGGCTTTGCCCTGCTGCAGGGCGACCTGCTGGGCTACATTCTGCAGCTGCTGGGCGGCGTTGTGCATGATGTTGCCCAGCGGCGGGGCTGCCCCGCAGGCCTGCTGCGGCAGCAGGCCAGCGTCCCGTGGTGGCGGGCACTCCTCGCCGCGGGAGGGCGGCGGTCCCGGGCCGGGCTCCAGAGGGACGGTTGCCGCAGGCTTCTGCTGCTCCCGGGCCTTGCTCACTTGCTCAATGACCTGCTGGAGCTCCGCAGGCGCCAGCGGCGTGGCAGCGTGCCAAAGCGGCGGGGGCACCGGCTCCGCTGTGCCCAGCCCCGGGCACTCAGCCGTGACCAACAGCTGCTCCAGCAGCCGCCGCTGCTCCTCGGCACTCAGCCCCGTGCTCTCCACTGGGCTCCCGTCCGGCTGCAGGTAAAGGATGGTGCCGGTCCCTGGCGCGCCGGCTTCCAGAGAGGTCAAGCTCTGCACCAGCTCCTCCCTCCCCGCCAGCAGCTCCGGGCCCTCCGCGTGGGGCAGCGGGACGAGGAGCCCCACCGCGCCCCCATCCTCCTCCGCGGCCACCGTCCGGACAGCCCTGCCTGCCGCCAAGCTGAGAGGAGCCCCGCAGGAGGCGGTCACCCACCCGGGGGGCTCGTCTTCAGTGGGAGGAGGGGGTAGCGGAGCCCCTGTGCCCCCCTCCTCAGAAGCCGCCATCTTGGCAGGCGTCAGCAAACGGGAGCCGCATAGTCCCCCCCGGGGAGGTCTCGTAGGCGCGGGGCGAAGCGAGGGACACCGGCGGCACGCGGACCAATGGCGCCCCCGGCAGCAGCCCGCCGCGCCCCTGGGGCGGGGTTACTGTGCACTGACGGCGGCCTCACGGGGGCAAAAACGTTCGAAGGTGCGGCGGGCGGGGTGGCTCTCGCGCCCGGAGGTGGGACCCAACGGTGATATTAACCGGCGGGAGGAAAGTAACGCGAGGGGGGCTTTCTCTCGCACACGTTTTGCATCTCGTTACTCGCTCTCACTAAGTGGGCTTTCGCACGCCTGCGGGGAATAGAATCAGGTGGGAAGGTGTGTGCCACGCAAGAGGTAGAACCCGCACGAAAGAAAATGAGGCTGAAGGAGTGACCCGAGCACGCGCTAGTCGCTGCTGCAGCTGCCCCCATAGAAATAGGATTCCACACGCTCCTCGGCCCGGCTGGGGCTCTGTCAGCCCCAGAGATGGGAGCACGGTCGGTGCTGCAGGCACAGTGCAAGGTACGTGTTCCTGTGCCACCGGCACCCTGCGGCTGTGGTAGCGCTACGCATTTTCGCAGAGGCTGGTGAGGCGGAAGCGAAGAAGACGACCAAAACAAGACGGCAAAACTCTATGGCCCGTACGGGGATCGAACCCGCGACCTTGGCGTTATTAGCACCACGCTCTAACCAACTGAGCTAACCGGCCCCATGGCAAATAATTTTCCTCATGGAAGTAAACAACACCCTCCCTGCTGTTATTATGGCCACAAGAAGATGCAATTGGCAGAGCACGGAATTGCCTCGCTACCTGGGCCTGCATGAGCCGAGCTCACACAGGTGGCAGCACGTCCTTAATTGACCTTTTACCCCAAAACACTCGAGCCCGCCGACAAACAACGCCTGAGTGACAACCACCTGTAAGTCAATGAGCAATGCTTCCCCAGGTTTTCAAATATGCAATTCCAGATTCGTTTAACTAAACATATTCGCGATATTTACTTTTTGGGCTGTTTAATACAGTGTTAGGATCTTAGTTTGCACGAACAAATGATTCACCTTTTCCTAATGTACTTTTAACGATACATCGAGTAGCGTTTACAACGCCGGCTCATTGAGAGTAAGGTTAGCACGAAGCGAAGCCGTCGGCCAGGTTCCTGCCTCTCTATTTACTCCTCGCGCAAACTTGTTACTGGAGACAGAAATAAAGCCAGAAGCCCGCCTAATACGAACATGCACTAGCATATGGAAACCACTAGGGATCAGCAGATCACCGGAGACCGAACTCGAGTTCGCCGGAGAGCTAGAAGAGCCGCGCCTGTACACGGGACTGACAGAATTCAGGACTACCGATAGGTAATACAGAGCACTCATCGGTTTTGTCCGAGAGATGCACACATTAACCTCTCGCCCACTTAGGTCTCAATGTCACTGTCCCAGGAAAGACTGGCTCGTGGAGCGCGGGGAGAACGGCTCCACACAAACCAAGACACAGACGAAGGGATGAAGACCACAGGGCCGCGGCAAAGCGAAGCCAACAAGCCCGGCAGCCACACCGTAGCCTAAACCCTCGTCCACTGTACGAGCAGCACCTACGCACTACAGGACACTACGCCAAGTGCTGCCCTCTGCGCGTGCGCCAAACTTCCTCTGCGCCCGCCGGCCACTAGCTGCGCCTGCGCGGCCTGTGGGACGGGGCGGAATACCGCGGGGCGGGGCCGGGGCGGGGAGCCGGAGCCTGCGCGGTTGCCAGGGTGACGAGAATACAACATGGCGCGGAGGGCTGGGCCGGGGGATATTTGGCAGTTGGGAGGGGGCCCGGCTGCTTTTTCGCTTACCTCGAGATCTGCAGGCGAGCTCAGGATGAACAGTAAGGGGTCGCGAGAGAAGGCAGCGGGCCTTGCTTGGTGCGGAAGTCGTGGGCATGGGGCCTTTTCTGAGGCGCGGTGTGGGCCCCGGCACTTCTGGAGAGGCCGGCGATCATTGGTGACTCTGGCAAGAGAGGACGGGGGTGCCAGGCCGCGGAGGAATGACTCGGGCTGAGAACGGTGGTAGGTGGTTTTGCAGTCTCTGGAAATGCCAGTATTGCAGCCAGCTCCTAGGGCTCGCTTCTGAGACCGCGTATGCAAATGCCAGGCTTTCTGCCAGTTCTCTTCGACGGTGTATTGTAAATCTTTCTCCCACTCCTGTGACGCAACAGCCTATCTTTTGATCTCTTCAAGTACTTTTTCAGAAATTGCTACGGTTTCTCATTATTTCTTCTGTAAGCTTTTCCTTCCGTTACGCATTTTTCATGTTTCTGAATGCAATTATTACGTGCCAAGGTCTGGTGACTGTGGCTCAAGCTGGATTACTTGTTGCTTTCTTCATCTCTTGGTTATTTTCCTTGTCCCACATGCATCGATGTTGTATTTAAACCTGATGTCTTTTTCTTCCCCAGCAACTTGGCATCTTTGCAACATACTATCTGCTTTAGGTCTTTACGATACTCTTGACTGTTATAATGCATTGGATTAATTGCAAATGGTGATCGATTTTTCTGTGCTAACTACAGTGTGTAATACAGCTTTAATACAGGTGTAGCTTTGAATTCTGTCATTCATCCATAATCTTAATTTATGTTGTTCTTAATTTCCTGAGTAACCTCTTGCACATCAAACTGTCCTATTCAATGATTACCTCTCTGCCATTTTCATGGCTGCTTTTTCGTGTGTTGGACTAGTTCAGATTGCTACAATATATTCTTGAAAATAATTTCTGCCATGCCTTTTGTACTTCGTTGATTTATTTGTAATTTAATTACTTTTTCCTAAGCTTTATTTGCCCTAATTCTAAACCTGAACATCAATGGGTGTTGGAACAGGGCAGAGGGAAGGAAGAGGTTAAATAGTACCTAGCTTGGTATAGATGCAGTCAAAGAG
Organism: Psilopogon haemacephalus; assembly: GCA_013396835.1. Taxonomy (NCBI): domain Eukaryota; kingdom Metazoa; phylum Chordata; class Aves; order Piciformes; family Megalaimidae; genus Psilopogon; species Psilopogon haemacephalus. The sequence continues at coordinate 1,763,549 of VWZI01011413.1, forward strand.
CTGCTAAGCAGTGATTAGGTCTTTTTTTGTTCTTTAATGTTATATACAACCGTAATTAAAACACTATTTAGTTTCATCCTCACATATTTCAGTCTTGAAATGCTAATAAAACATTTAACAGTTCTGTCATTCTTTGAGTACCACAGATTCAGGTAAACTGGAAAGTAATTTGTTTTGTTTTGTAGCTGTAGTAAGTTTCGTAGCTTAAAACTGACACACTTTGACCTGACCTCTTTCGGAGTGTGTTTGAAGGTAGTTGTTTCCATGGTTGTCTTTACTTGCCACCTGGTTGCTTATGAAGGATCAATTTTGTGGTGCTGAAGTGGATTTTTGAGAATCTCTAGAAATCTTAGCTTGTGGATGCAAATTCAAATTTTTTATTAAATTGTTAGTACATTTGCAGTCTATATTTTATTTCTACTTCTTATATGTAAACATGTTTGTCTACAGATACCCAAGTTCTTTTCAGCTTCTCATCGAACAGTAATGTGTCACACGATCATTCTCATTTTCTCTGTAAGAGAAAGGTTCTCTCCTCTTAAGTGGCCTATTTTGTTGGTAGTTTACTTATTGATTTTGTGGACGAAAGAGACATATAAATAGTGCAATTTTAATTTCTAATTCTATACTTTATTCAATCAGTTGAAATTATTAAGGTATTTGCTGTCATTTTTTTCACTGGTTGTGTCTCTTAAATGCCAGGCTAAAGCCTCAGTTGCTGGTTATATGTTGGGGTTTTATTTGTATATATAGCAAAAACTTACAAACTTTACACACTTAAATGAAAAAAAAAAAATCTTTAGATCTAAGAATGTTTTAAAGTATGTAAACAGTTACATTATTACATTATTACAACTCTTTGGTTTAAAAATAATTAATTTAGTCCTTCCACTATAATCTGGACTTTTCCTGTAGGAGCAAAATACATGTATAGATGAAAATATAAACAAACCCTAATTATATAAACTTTATATATCTAAAAAAGTTTTCAGCTAATTCATACAATAATGTTTTCCTTGTGTTTCTCTGCTTAAGTACTTTGGCTTATTAACACCTATGGCTAGTATACCATAGATTTTAAGATTTTTATCTTCAGAGCATGCAATTACATTATTCTTTTTAGTGCTACAGAATCACTTTAGAAATTTATTGAGAAAAACAAAACATGAGATTGCTATTTATTAGAGTCAAAGAACAGATCAACAAATAGCTATATATATTCTTTTTTTTTTTTTTTTTAAGATGCCTTGGATATTTTTGCCACAAGGGCTGACTCTGACATTATATGGATGTATAACATAGCCATTGTGTATCTGACTGATTTGAGAATATCAGTTGCTGCCAAAAAAATTCCAGTGGCACATTTTGTTTGAAATTCTGTAAAGGTGGGATTTAAATATTCTGATTTTATTATCTCCATTTTATATCTAGCTATTTAGATAGAATTAAACTTAGTGTAGAGGTAAAGAGAACAGTGCAATGGGTGAGTTTTGCTGACAAAATGTGTGACTTGCTGTGATTTAGGGAACACCTTTGTTAAGGCACTAATCAATCAGTTGGCAAGTAATTAATAACCACATCAGTTAAACAGTCTTATGATCTCTTCCCTAATTTGGAGTCTCTGTTAGAGATTGTCTCCTTTGCCCTTAATGATTTTCAAATCATATTTCTTTTAAAAAAATAATTCTGTATTCCTGCAGAATGCATTAGATTATATAATTGATTTTAAAGTACTCTGCTTTTTCCTCTTATTCAGATTTAGAGGCCTAATTAGTTTATGATCCAGCATGGATCATGATCCAGATGGATAATGATCAATGATTAAGCAGCAGGTGATAAAAGTCAGAAGAGTCACTGAGAGTTCTCATTGCTGCTACTGTGTTGAAGGATTTGCAAGGGGAAAGTTTCTACTAATTAAAATACAGGTGTTTGGTTTGGATCATAGGGAAAGACCTTTTTTTTTTTTGTTTTAAGAGGGGTATGAGAGTTGGGGAGGAAAAAAAGAGAAGGCAGCAACACAAGCTGATTTCTTGTTGGAAGACAGTGCTAGAATGTCCCTGCCTGAGTAACTTTTCCCTCTGCAAAATTTCTTGGCAGGCTTTTTCCACCGCGAGGCTGTATTTATACTTGTAAATTAAATATGTCTGGAAATTTTCTTGGACACAAAGAGCAACTGGCATGAAATGGCCCACATCTATGCTACTAAATTCTTTGATCTTCCAAAACAAGGCAGTGGGACAGAGAGTGCTTGAGGAATGACCTTAGAAGAAGTCTTCACATCAAGCTGGGAAGGTGCATAGGGGAGTGACAGTTGTCTAGTCCAATTCCGTGCCGTTACAGTAACTAATACAGACAACTACACCTCATTAAATTTATTTCTTTCAATATACCTTAAGAATCCTACAGTTATCCTAACTGACTTAAAGGGCTGAATATGATAAAGGTTTCCTTGCTCTGCCTCCCTCAAAATGACTGGGTTTGAACTTTATTTTTAACATAGTCTTATTATTTAAGAAACAATAGCATAAAGCTCACTAGAATTAGTTTTAGCTTAGATAAAATTACTGGAAGAATTACCAGGGATAGAATAAGTAGACGCTAAAAATAAAGGGAAACGGGAGGACAAAGTGGGTGAAGGGAACCAGGCAGTGGGATGGAAAAAGAACAGTTAATCATAAAGCTGAAGGAGAATAAAGGAGGAAAGAGAAGAAACATCAGTTCTGAAGAAAATTAGGAGAAGAACTCAGAAATGGATATAAATAATGCTCTCATTATCTGCTTCATCTCTTACCATTCTGCAGATTGAGAATTGACTGATTTTTCACATCCTTCTGTTTGGTGCATTTTATTATTATAGCAAAGTGTTACATTTGGCTTAGTGCAAAACTAATAACTGAATTTAATATGGGAATAAAGCTTAAAAAACAGCAACTGCCTTGATTGTGGGAAAAAAAAAAAGTGCCACCAGACCCAAAAGAAAACAACAACAAAGCAACCAGAACCCCCATGTTGGAACAGTGACACTTGCTTTTCAAGATAATTTTATGTTTTCAGTACAATGGGGGATTCTGGTGGAAGAAGTAAAGAGTAAATTCAGGTATGACTTGCTATTGTGCTGCAGCAGAAGAGAGGTATAAAGTGCTTTGTGCGGAGGCATAGTGTCTCTGAGCAGTTGATTATCTTGCATGTTAACAAACCCACTTTGTATTTAAAACCTTTCCATTAGAATTTAACAAGTCGCATATGGGTTGACATGCAGTCTTCGTAATTTTTTTTTTTAGTATATTGAAAGAGTGTATTTTTGTTTTTAGAATATAAAACAATTGGTAAGATAGAAAAGGGAGCATTTTCTGATGTTCCAAACATGCCGAGTGTTAGGGTTGAGAAGTACTATGTATGTAAACACATTGAGCAACACTTGGAAAGGTATGCATAGCTATTGTAGTACTACAGAAAACTTTATTCACTGGAGAAATGTGAAATTAAGACTAAGTAAAGTTTTTGAATACACATCTATTAAAAAAGGTTTGCATGTGCTACAGAAAAGAAACCCTGCTGCTGATTATGCAGGGCCTTCCCATTTGGCATTGGGGTTGTTTCACTCAGGACTCCACTGATGTCTTCCACTGTATGATGTCTTCCCTGACCACTGGATCAAGGGAGAAATACTTTTCTCAGTCTTGTTTTAAATATTGTTTTAATGCAAGTTTAAACACTGTGTCCTTAGTCCATATATACCTGTAGTTCTACTTCCTACTCACATTTCTCTTCATATTTGCATCCATCAGTAAAGACACTATGTAGTCACAATATAGGCACTTTTGAACAGTTGGAAAAATAGAGGATAGTGCTATGTGGAAGTAGGTGCACACTTTACTTTCTCATTCAAATATATGTGTCAGAGAATGCCTTTTCAGTCACTGACTTTGTATTCTCAGATAAATGTATTAAGTTCCTAGTGAAATCAGTGGGAGTGACACATTTGTACTTGCAAAGAAAAATGGCCCATTTTGCTCTTAGGTGAGATTTCACAAGTAACTCAGAGCTTCAAAGACTCTTTTAAAAAAAGAGAGCACTCAAATATCTTCAAACAATGAGACTTTTGATTCTCTTGCGTAGTTAGAGAACTGTGGGTTCATTTACAGATGACCAGTTTGTCCAGTTTATGATCAAAAGAGTAGTCAAACTAACTACTTAACTATATCAAGGCCAGATGGTGTGGAATTCCATGGTAGGACATAATAACAGGGCGTAACATGCAGACGTTTTTCATGTAGCATGGTTAAAACAGTTTTTAGCCTTTAGTCCCTAGATAAATTGACTGAGAAGTTCTTGTGATTAAATTAACTCTTTCAGCTACAGGTAACTGTTCTAAACAGGACCTGCCTGTACAAGGTATTTCTCCTAGTTTTAAACTGGGAAACACTGCTTCTGTGTCAAAGTTTGCTGTGAAAAGGCATGTGCCATGTTCTGATCTGTTAAACAGTGTGCAAAGCTCTTTGTTTCTTGCTTTCTCCCCAGAGTTTTTGTAGTATGTAGTTTCATATAAGTCTAATAAGAGAGCAACGTAATAATTAAACAGTAGTTAATTAGTGTCTATTTTTCATGTAGGAGGTTGCCATCAAAACTTAATTTGAAATATCCCATTTGGCAAGGCTAGATGTTCTTTTAAGCATCATGCTGAGCAGTAGTCAGAACGTATGCTACCCCAATGCAGAATAAACAGTATCATGCATACTATTATGCAACAGAAATTCCTCCCAGGTAGCTCCTTGGCATGGTAAATGATGTCTGGAGCACAATACATTACTGCTTTACCTGGTCTGAGTAAGTCCAGCTACTCCAAACTGTGAGATGGAATAAAGCTATTCACTCAGATACTAGTTTGCTGTATAAAGAAACAAACCAGGCAACAATTTATGAAGTCCTGCATTTGAAAGTTCAGTTACAGACCAAGGAGTAGTAGATTCTGACAGTCTTATGCCAGAGAAGAAAGACAAGTAAAATGCAGTTCTGGATTTCAGTCAGGAGCTCTTTCTTCTTAATTCAAGTTTAAAATGGAACAAGTAAATAATCTGAGACCAACAGAGACACTAAGGAGGCTGAATCTGTATCTTGATACCATTATGTTATGTGAAATTGTATTGTAGGGCATCTCTTTCTTACTTACTCCTTTATTTGAACAGTATTCAGTAACTTTTGAGTCTATGAGCAACCTGTAGGCACTTAAACAGCTTTTTATTCCAACACAAAAAAAACCCAAAACAAAACACATCTGTCACATTAGGTGCCTATTTTGCCAAGAAAGTCTGACGTACCTTTCACTTTCTCTGGCTCTTTTGTAGCAGACCAGAAATATTTCTACATCAGTGTTAAAATTACAGATTAGATGTATTTTAGGCATAGTGATACTTCATATCGCAATATGTAATACTTGCTGGTGATTTCAATCTATGCCCTATATCCAGTGTGTGCTTTAACTGCACAACATCGTGTCTGCTGGAAACAGTGTTTTGGTAAGGCACACTCGGATTATCTGCTGGAATAGGCACTGGTACTTCAGGGATCTTGGTTTGACTTTTCACTTTGAACTAGGGATCCAAGAAAAGTCTTGGGCAGTATAATTTTGTAGGTAACTTTACTGATGTTCCTCTGCAAATAATAGTTTAGATCTCTGAACTAGGCAGTAGCTGAACTGTGCATTAGGAGAGAACAGTCAGTGATGAAGTTGTGTTTCTTAGGCTCATTAGGCACTTTGTCTCACGAAGAGAAAGCTTTTATTCTGGATTACATTTCGTTACTGTGCATCAGCAGAAATATACTTCATTATTCAAGTACTTGACACAAAACTTGTCCATCACTCTAAAATGCTGGGTTTTTTGTTGCTCTTCAGGCTGTCTTACACTTCTGCTCAAGGTTCTGGTACTAAATTGTTCTTGACAGGCCCTTTTTCTACAAATATATGGAATGTCAGTAATCATGCCAGCACCATAGCTTTCTGGAATTCTCAGCTTCAGTTGCTATGTTGTTAACAAAGTGTAATCCAGATGGCCAGCCAACTCGCCTAGCTCTTTCCTTCTGTTTGCAGACTGAATTGCAGGTTGTACTTCTAGCCTTTTCCTGTCTGGGTTAATGGAACGTGGCAGAGGGGATGTACTTTAAAGCACCTATAAGAAAAACCAAAGACCTGAAGATGTCTACCTCTGCAGGGCAGTGAAATGGAAAATAAAATATCAGAACTATTGTCATTTTGTGCTCTTGTCAGTAAAATACAGATTTCAGTCAGATACTCATTTTTACGCAATAGAACACAGCTGGTGACATCACTAGAAAGTATTTCCATGCATGGTGAAATAGCTTTCCTATCTTTTATTATAAGATTGTATCATTTAATTTACCCTAAATGTCTAGATACTGAACAGTGTGATATACCCAGAATGTATGCCTTTGAATGACTACATGGAGTAAGTCAGCTAACTTTTGCAGCAAATATTTTGGATAGTATAAATAAAAACTATGGTATCTCTAAGCAGAAAGACCTCTGTGAGAAAGTATCAATTAAAAATTAAAATGTCCATTTTAATACTGGGTATGTTTGAGGTTTTTTTCCCTGTGTTGTGTTCAAATCAGCATTTCTAGCTTAAATTCTCTGTATTTGTTTCTTCAGTGATAAAAAAGTTTGGTCTTTTTCACTGACATGAACTTATGGACACAAATATTTGTGAGCTGATGAAACGTATGTAGCATATGCTTAAAAACCACACAAACCCTTCTTGCATAGATCACAAAGTGAAACTAATTATTTTTCACTTGGTTGTTCAGCACTGCATGTTATAAAATTCATATGGAAATTTTGTGCCATACTGCTTTACTCTTTCTTTCCAGTACAATTTACCCATGTTTAAGTCATGGAAGCACGTAGAACGTTAATAGCCATCTATTTCTACGGTCAGACTTCAATGAAAACAGTGAAATGCAAACTAATTGTGTTGCAAAACACAAAATAATTGCTTTATGTCACAAAAAGTGCAACTTAAATAGGTTCTTTATTAGGCCAGTACCATTATAACAAGTAAATTATTGCCATTTGTTTCAAAAACGATGGAATCAATGAGTAATGATTTTCAGGTTTGAAATCTACTAAGAACTTTACAGAGTTTTCTCAATGAAATTACATTGTTCCCTGAAACCTTCTCTAAAAATTCTGGAGCTGTTTCTTGAAGCAGGTGGGAGACCATGAAACTCAAGGTACCAGAAAGTTTAGAACAAAAGCTGATACAAAATCAGATCTCATACAGATGCTAGAGGAGATAGATACAGCAAATGAAGGCACCTTTGCTTATAATTCAGTATTAAAAGAGGATTTATTTTCCTGAAAAATTACAAAATTGTAATGTCTTAACAATTGGGAGATTAAATAACTGAGCATGTGACTGTCACTCAGTGTAATAGAACAGATAAAAGATTTGCTCCCAGAAATAATGTTAGTGACACTGATCTCTAACAAAAAGAGTAACTGTGTTCCAGAATTTGAGGTTAAAATACAGTTGTTTGCTTATCACTCAGACATGAATATTTGCTGGGTTTAATAAGACGTTTTATTCTTCCAGGATAAAGTTGTTAAATTGTAAAATCCAAGTAAAGGCATGTAGGAAGCAGTCCTTATTGGACAGTAAGTTAGTCCAGTGCATTAAAACCAACCCTACATCTTCTTCCAGCAAAGATACTGTACTTCAGTTATGAAAAATCAGAACTTCTGAGTTTATTCTTTAACTGCTTTTTTTTTTTTACCTCAGAGTATTTGTTTTCCTTTGGTTACATTGCTCAGTGTTTCTCATTCTTTTCACACAGGAAAGCCTGCTATATTAAGAAGTATATACAGATAGAAATTAATAGTTTTGGCAAGATCTGCTTACTTTTTTATTCAACTTCAAGTTGTTCTGTAAGATTGTTTCCCTGTCACTTAGTTTTAAAAGCCTTCCTTTTTTATGGTATGGTGAATCACTTAAAAATTAAATCTGTGTTCATTTGTAATCTGAAGTGCTGCAGTTAAGGGTGGTCTAAATATTAATCTGTGTCTACTTGAACTTTAAGTTGCTGGGTCTTCTTTAAGGTCCAGATTTTGTGCCTGGACTGTGTTTCCCATGATATAGTGTCCTTTTTCCCATCTTGTATAAGGTGGGTGGCACGCAAGGTGGAGCTTGTCAAATCGCAGAATAGGATAATGAACAACAGATTCCTATGGAGATGATAGTATTTTTTAATTTGGTATTTTAAAGTATTTAATTTCTGTCAAATGTTTTGCATTTTTCAGAAATTAACTTTGGAGTTTCAAAGCAGCTGTGTCAATCCACAATTACCTATGGGGCAGAAATAAGTTTTTGTTTGTTGTCTCCCCCACAGAACTCTATTTGTGGCTTGCTGCAAAGCCAAGAAATGTAATGTGTGGCAGTCATTTCAAACAATAAATATGGCAAAAAATCTAACGCATAATTAAAGGGGAAAATTAATCTTAGTTCAGAGCCAGAACACTTATTGCCTGAGGATATCTGGATGACAATGGCAAGAAGAATTTTTGGCATTGTGATTTTAAGGAGTTCATTATTAATTTGTAGAACAATTAAATTATGTCAATTAGCAAAGCTCTGTCAGAGAACCATTTTCTGAGTGCAGGAAAGTAGTTACATTTCTGATGATTTGTTGTCTCTTGTAAATTAATGTTGCGTATAGGAGCAATTTGAATGCTTGTCATTTTGTGACTACTCTGCATCCTGAAAGTTTAGCAGGTGCAGAACAGCTATAAGTTAGAAAAATCTGGAGGCTAGCAAGGCTTGTTCAAAACTTTGTAATGAAGAGAAACTTGAGGCAGATGTTGACTGGAAAGGAATTTCTAATTCAACAGGATGTATGGAGACACTTCTAAAATTAGGAGAAATTTCAGGGTAGTGCTAGTAATGACCCTTTAGGGTTTGGGCTTTTTTTCCTTAATAAACTGCCAGGTTGGTGTTATTTCAGTCAAGACAAGTCTGTTTGTCTTTACACAAAGTCATAATAATCTTGCCATTCATTTATAGGTGTGGTAGTTTGAGGGGTCCTAGGTCCCCCTTAAGGAAGCCATAGGGCACAGACCCATCCCAGGGGCCTACAGAGTACTCCTACATAGTTACCCAGATAAGAATCCCCTGGAGAGATGAAAGGAAAAGGGAGAAGAGGGCACAAACTGAGTTTGCTGCCTGCTTATCAACTGTTGGCAGGATTATGGGATTGAATAGCAAAATCATGATATCCAGGGATGTCCAGTCCCTCCCTCGGGATGGATCTTGGTCTCTGTAGTTTTTTTAGGAAATCTGGGCTCCCCTCAAAGCATGACAATAGGGTATCACAAGTCATTTAGTAGCTGACAACCAAGATTTCCTTTATTTAATCAAGAACAGTTTGGTTATTTAAAGCAATGGGAAAAAACATGGTTCAGAGAGAGATGGGGAAGATGCTAAACAATTGTAGCTTCGAGTGATGCCACCTTAGGATTTGCTTAATTGTTTCTTCCAAATAAGTTTCCTCTGGTGATAAATCTGGAAGTAAAAGAGCATCTGCTCTAGATTTTACTGATGACCTGTAATGAAAAAAAAAAGTCAGGCATGAATTGTTTTGTGAAGACCTGATTTTTTAAATACTAATAATTACTATTTAATTAATGGTTTGAATAGCTGCATTTTATACAATGTTTTCTACTATGACAAATATCCTGATGTTGAAAACACTCTTTGCCTTTGCCGGGGTAATAATACTACAATTCCCGATGTAAACGGCACTCCATTTCAAGTGCTTTGTTATCTAATCCTGCTCAATGGATTATGTGGTGGACTAGAGGAGTGTTGTAATCAGTTAGGAACACAAGTCCTGCTGGCTGCTTGGACTTGCAGCCTCAATGAGTTAGTGTCCTGATAATCTCCCTCCTCCTCCCCAGCCAATTACTCATACTACTGTCATCAGGCAGATCAGTACCTGCTTTGTTTTTCAAAAATGTGGTCATTTCTGCCTCCCTTGATGACATTGTAGTGTTACATAAAGGCATTACTGCAAGATTAAAAGGCCTTTGGAGCCTATAAAAGAAAAAAGCTGAGTTGTTACTGAATGGCTCTGAAAAATATATATATTTTATAGTTCTCATTATTGTGCAACAGCAATAGCAAGCTAATTACATAAGGTAACCTTTAATTTGCAAGTCAAATGCAAATTGCAGTCATTTAAGTGTTGCAGTAATTTGAGGTGCTTGATAGGAATCTTGAACCTGAAGGACACTTACTTTCTTTAGAGAGGACATTAGAAGTTTAGAAGTGAAATACTGCAGTTGCAGTTCTGTTAGAGCTTCAGTAAATGTACTGAAAGAAAAACATGCAGCAAAAGCTAAGGCAGATTACACACTATTCAATTGACAGGTGTTAGCTGAGCTGTTCTGGTGCATACTGAAATCTGAATTATGTCTGAAGTTGAATGGAAAATGGATTATAAAGCTAGCTATAAATGACAGGGATAGTGTAATTGGAAAAGGTAATATGAATGCATTATTGGAAGCTGAAGAGTGATGCTTTTATATTCTGTTGTTTGCTTAAAAGAACTTGTACAATTGAAATGTAATTCCAGGAAGGAGAGTGCCATTACCTAAAGAAAAATAAAGGAAGTACATGTACCAGTTATGCAAATATCTTGATTACATACATAGGTAAGAGATTTGGTTCAGCAACAGCTTTACAGTACGGGTGTCACAGTTATTTCAGCATCACCTGAAATAAGCAGAGACACCGTTGTCTGGGGCAGCAGACTGCTGCAGGGAGGAAAAGAGGCTACTACTCAGCTCTGGAAGGTGGCAACCAGGTAGCCCAGAGGAGGTCTAGTACCTGCTGCAGGAAAGCCATCCTGGAGTGAGTGGCTCTAGTGAAAGTAAAAGCAGGGAGCCTGGCCTTCCCTTCCTAGATTTGCCCTTTCCCCATTCCCATACCTGTAGCTGCTGTCTCACCATGGGAACAAAAATTAATATTTTTTGCTATGCTGTTGTGCTGTTGATGAGTTTGAAGAAAGTGTTAGTTTCTTCTTCTTTTTTTTTTTTTTTTTTTTTTTTTTTTTCAGTTAACTGGAAACACTGATAATGTTTTTCTTCTTACTGAACTCTTCTCTGTGATGTGTTTATATTGGTATAGAAATGGGATATTTCATGGAGGTGTGAACCCAGAAAGCATATTAGATAAGGTAATTAATTTTATGTGAGAATATTTAACTGAAAACAAATACATCAGCATCTTTCTCTTTACTCTCAGGTAATGGGTCTTTCATGAAAGCTTTTTAAAATATATATGAACAGTTACCTCTAATACCATATTCCTGACAGAGAAATGAACAAACAAGTTCGTTATTGTGTAAAACCTGAGATTAATCAAATGCACTACAGCCTGCATGCGTTCAGTCCTGCATCTGTTTTTGTCCTCTGTTCTCTATTCCTTTGTGTTAACTTAGAAGCAAGTGATAGGGTTCAGTTCTGCAGCTCTTAGCACATTCAGTTCCTAACTTTAGTGGATGGAAGTTATTCAGACAAAACGAGCAGAAGAGATTAGCTTTCAAATTTCTTCATTGAAATCTGTTCTCCTGAACATTTCAGAATGTTATTTTTCATGTTTGAAAAGCAAAGATTTCAGAATTTTGTTTATGAAATGTAGTTTTCTGGAGTTAATTTTCCCTTTGAAGTCTTAGAAGTGTACTGGAGAAGCCATTACAAAACCACCTACTTTATCACTGGTAAACACAAGAACTCGTAAGAAAATAACTTAATCCAGTTGTCCTATTTATCAGTCTTCCCTTCAGTAATATTCCATATGCTTTTCAGTTATCTCTCAGGTCTTTCTTTTAATGATGTACAGAATGGTATTTGCACACATTATGGGACACAGATATCTTCAAGCCTGAAGCTACTTCCTGTTTAAATGCAGCTTTGCTGCTAAAATGCTATCCCTGGGATTTCTGGAAGTTTGATTTCTGATTTCTTTTACAATGACAACACATTTAAAGAAAATAATTGCTTGAGTATTTCAATGTTTATAATTTGTCAAAATATTTTGTTTTGCAGCAGAATACCCTGAAGTTAAGAGATCTTGAGGAGCATCTATTCTAAGCAGCCACATACTGAATGTATCTCCACACTGACACTAAACATCTGAATGCTTACTTGCAAATGGCCGTGACAGATACAAAATGGGTATGTGGAGTCCTGGCTGTGTTTTCTATGAAATCACAAAGTACAGTGTTCAGTGGAAGGGTTTTGTTATTAATCAAGAAAATCAAAGGTAAATAACTCAAATAAGGAGCACATGGTATGGGTAACATGATCTTTGTTTCCATGGTTTTGTGGAAGCTTCGTCTGTGATTAGTCTGTGGGATTCATGAGGCAGCAATTCTTATCCTGCCTGCCACTCCCTTCACTCTGTGGGAGGTTAGTAATAAAGCAGTGCGATGTTCAAGAGAACATAGTAATAACATTTATTATTTACAAGTAATGTTAAAAAATAACAATTTTTTTAACAGTTAGTTTTGGTTTTACTTTTTTTTTTTCCCATTGGCTTAATATTTGAATGGTAAAAACAAAATTTCTGTGCTTTATCTCTGAACACAGAATATGGCTCATTTCCTGTCATGAGTATTGCTGACTGTCCTCAATCTTGTTGATGCACTTGATGGTACAAGTTTTCTCTTATTTTGAGTTACTATTCTTCAATAACAGAGGAGATTAGAGAAGATACTGAGTTTGATTTACTACTCTGATTTAAGTCTATTTAAGATCATTGTGCTGGGACCTCATGTCTGGAATATTTTAAAGTCTAATTCTGATGAAGGAGGAGTTCAGGAAAACCTGGATTAAAATTCTTAAAGCTTTTTGATGATGAAACTCAAAAAGTTGTCACTGGTCTTCAAGGAAAAAGAAAAAAGAAAAATAACCACCATGAGTATTCCTCCAGTAATTTTTGTGCCCTAGCAACAGCAGTAGTTCTTTATTCTCCTCCCACACTGCTGTCTCTGATATGCAGACAGCAGTGGTAACATTTGCTTTGCTTCTTTCCTCCTCCTCCTCCACATGGCAAGTGCAGCTGCTGCCATCACCATCACATTAAATGACAGCCCTTATGCTTTGCCTGCTAACTTGTAGAAACAGTTCTGCTTCGGTCAGAAAACTGCTAACAGAAAAATCCCAAATGCAGCAGTTCTCCTGCAAAGTAAACCGGGACGAAAAGATTTTAAAATACCGTGGTTTTTCATTTCATTCTCAATCAGGTGGTCTTTGAAGTTCAGCAAGATTACACTCTGCAAACTTAAGTTTTCCTAGGGCAAAATACCTTCAAAATATCTTTTTGTCATTTTAGCTTAATGTAACAAATTTCATTCATTGCAACTACTGCACATTTTCAGAGACCTCATAGATGTGTTCAGAGAGAAACGAGAGCTGTTTCTTGAAAATTAGGAAATTAAAAAAGATAGTCCTGATACGCTAAAGGAAGTTCTGGATGGATTTGTTTCTTTTCAAGTGCATTTTGCAGTTTGTGTTGTTGAATGTTTGTGTAAGTCTTTATGCTTTACACCACATTGTGTTATGAATTTGTAGTATTTTACTCAGCTGTGCTTATCTTTCAGATCTTGGTCTCCTTCTTTCTTTTCCTTATAAATCATGGTTCCTGGATTACATGATTTTGTGGATTGCACTGTTGTTCTTCACTATCTTACAGTTTTACATTTAGAGGCAGTACATTTTTGTAGTTCACACAGAAGCTACTGCCAACTTCTTGTTTTGGAATAGCTGCACACCATGAATCAGATCCTTTTCTCTCCTTCCTCTACTCAAAGCTTTATGAAGACAGTCAGAGAAGTGTGCAGCCAGCTGTTTGACTGAATTTGCAGTTAAAAGAAGCTTCCTCCACCTACAAAGAGGAATGAGTGTTTTGGTTTCAAGAATCATGTGGTGCTTCTGAAGTGTTTTTTAACTTACAAACCCAGGGAAATATTCTGCTAATACGGAAAAAAATAAGATGTGCAAGAAACAAACGTTAGTGGACTTAACAAGTTAAGTCAGATTGCTCTGTTGTGATGACATTGTTTTTAAGGACTCTGTGCAAGTTTTACATTAACTGAGAATCTATTCCAGGGCTGCATCTTTCCAGTATTGCTGCTTATACAGAACCTGTGTGTTAGGAATGGAACATTTCTTATATATTTGTGTGCATACACAGCATGAGGGACTGCTTGACTCTGCTACCTAATTATCTTCTGGGATCTACCACTTCATTAGAAGAAAACACAATCCCATATGCATTGCCTTTCACCAGAAGGGGCATGTTTTAAAAATATTTTATCCCAAACCTGAGAGGAGAGAGCAACTACAGGTTTGTGTTTAGTAACTCAAACTTCTCTTTCTATCCAAAGGTACAGTTGTATTGATCTGTTGCTCACATTATCCTTCAGCTGTTGGTTTGGTATTAAATTCTACAATGTGTGTTCATAAATTACAATTTCTTCACTGCAGTGGCAGCTATGCCACTTAAACTAGTTTAATTTAGTCTTGTCTAGTACTAATGCCATTTCTTATCTTGCAGTTCTCAGACTCTTTTCCTGGACCTAAAGAGCTGGACCAAATTTCAAAAATGTATGAAGTTATAGGTGCTGCTGCTAACAAAATTCTCAACAAGTTAAAGCAGTAAGTGTGCTTTCCTATGGTTACTAATCTGTCCACACTGTAATTGTACAACTGTGCACAAATTCTGCTCAGGAAGCCACCACAAAAAAAAATTAATTCTGTTGTGATGGCTGCTGACCAAAGAATGGTGTCCTCTTTCCCTATTCAAGAGACAGTCATGCATTCATGATCCTTGTAGGCAGAGCAGAGGAATTTTGAGCTCGTATCAATCTTCCCTGGTCTTCTGTTTCCATTTTATCTTTCAGGCCAATCTTTTTCAAACATGTTAGGAAAGGAAACATTTTTGTTCAAGTATTACTTACTTGCCCATAATAAATGAGTACCTAAATCAGATGAGAATATTGTTTTTCAGTAGATGGTAATTCTTTCTGGATACACTTGAATAACTCTATGTTCTCAACTTGCTTAACACAGGTCAAGATTTGCCAGTATTGATTTACCCTTTAAAAAAGGAAAATACCTCCTCCTGTGCACAATTTGTCTCCCAAAGGCTTCTCTCTCCTGTATGCAATGATAAAATATCACCCTGATGAGAGAATTGCTGCCCATCAAGCATTACAACACAACATTACAACATTTCCAAGAACTCTGGCAAATGACTTCAAATTATTTCAATCTTGAAGACAAAAATTTAAGTGAGAGTGCTGTGTGTTTATTATTTAAGGCAGACCAAAATGGAATTTGTTACAGTGATAGTACTTACCTTGCAGTACAATGAACACAATTCAGTCAACATATTTCTTTGCATGGAATCCAAATTTCACTTAAAGCAAAACTGATGTTTTTATTTTTGTTTTTCTTTCTTTTTTTTCGACCCTTTTGACTTTTTAGGGGAGTTGATACACCAGTGTATGAAATTTAGGAGTAATAAGAAGTACATCAGGGCACATACATCTGGATTTGTGGCAAATTTTAAAGGAAAGTCAAAGACAGTTAATATTTAAGTGGACAAATCGTCAGCCCATTTAGAGAAAGTAATTTGTGGCACTGAGCTTGTTAGCTAGAAACAAATGTTTTACTTAAGCTGATTACTTGGTTTTATTCAGTCTGTCTAAACACTGATCTTTATTTGGTCTGATGCAGTTCCTGCCCTTCCCCCAAAGCCCTGAAATACAGGAGTTAGACTTTAGAAGCTGTGATGCCACATAATCCCTTCAGTAGACTCGTCATACTTGCTGCTACTTAAAGGGTCAGTTCCACATTTGCCGTTTCTTCAGTGTCATCATTCTCCTTTTGCTGTCTGTCTTTGAATTAGAGTTGAATACATGAAGTTGTAGTAAAGACAGAAAGTCAGCTTTTGCCATTTCAGATATTTCATTCCACGGTTTTAGTAAATAAAAATTGAATTTAAAAAAAACCTGTAATTATCCTGTATTTAGATGGTATCTGGGAGAATCTTAAACTTGTATTTGACTCTGAAAATTAAAAAAAATATTAAAATCCAATTAAAAATTCTGGCAAACTAAAGCTTTGTTTATATTCAAGCTATGTGAACTCCTAAGGGTTTGCTACACTGCCAGGTAAGACAAAGTTAGTACTGCATGAAGAACTCAAGAGGTTTTACTCAAAAGCCAAAATTATAGTAGTAAAAAAATTATACATTATTTTCTGCTGTGCATTTAACCTTGAAAGCATAAACTCTCCTTCCACAGGAACACACACTTTTTCCATCATTCAGTTGCAGGATTCATCAAGGTAGGCTTTGTAAGAAGTTCTGTCAGGAAAAATTGCCAGGGACATCAAGTGAGGCAGTAGTTTAAAAAGAAAAAAATAAAAAACAAAACACCAAAGACCAGCTGAAGTTGCATTTAATGAGCTTAGGTGTTTGGTTGTTGTTTTCTCTTTTTGTTTGTGGGATTTTTTTTTTCTGATTATTTAGATTTAATTTAGTTCCTTAAGGTGTTTTCAGGAAGAAACTGAATCTTGGTGGTTTTGGTTTTGTTCTGTTTTGTTTTTTAAACATATTTCCTAAGGAAAGCCCAAGATAAACCAAACCAACGTGAACCTCCTTGTGGAGAACTACCAAAATTTTATCTTCCTGGAGGAACCAGATTGATTACTGTCCTAGTGCTACATGGAAAGTGCTGAAACACCTTATGTTACATTCCATTAAATTTATTGGATCAAACATCAAGGTATAGACTCTTAACTTCCTCATTAAATGTGCTTTACAGAGCATACTGCACACAGCACTCTGAGAAACAGAAGATACTTAAGTCTTTCCCAAAGCATTTCTGGTTACCTGCTCAACAGTAGAGAGGGGGAAGTTGCTGACCTCCCTGTAAAGGATTTGGAGTAAAAGGGAAAAACAACTATTCAGTGAGACCCAATCATATTAGAGATGTAACAGGAACAGCAGTATGTCATCTTGTGTTTCTCTGATGACTTGCAGGAGAACGTCACATGATCGTGAGAGCTGCTTACCCCTCATTTTGATATTCTGTTCCTGAAGGGTGTCAATATTTAATTAAAGCACTGCTCCAGCAAAGCTTAAGAGCACACTCCGTAGTGAACTTTCTAAGTATTTTTTCCTTTTAGAACCTGATGGAGGAGGAGGTTGGTAAAAAAAAACATGAAAGGCTTCTTTGAGCTGCAGTATGAGGAATGGAATTTATCTAAAAAAAAAAGTTTTCATATATTATAAATGACAGCTATCTTTTGTGTATTTTTTAGATGTAAAAATATTTTTACTTTGCAGTCAGTGCTGGAAAGCATTCACCTCCTGTATTCAGTAACTTCAGCCTGCAGAGTATGCAGCCAGGCGAGATGCTTGATTTTGATGCAGATACTTGATAGAGAACTTCCACCATAAGGCAATCCAGTGTTAGTATGAACACTTAGCAGATTCAAGTGCAGAAGGAAGAAAGGTCTTTTGCTAAGTTTAGGAAATGGAAGGAAGGACTGCAGCTCTACAGGCAACATGGGGTAATGCTAACCTGCATCTTCTTACCTTTGGGACTCTGAGGAAAAGGTGCTGTAAGTTGATCCAGTGTTTATTCCAGACAGCAAGATGGTGAGTTGCTTAGTGCTAATATATTTGGAGTTTAGCATGGTGTGCAGCAGTAAAGTGATTGTCTAAAAATTAGGTATTATTGTATCTGAGGGATCTTGGTCTCTGCAGTTATGCATTTCTTAGAAGATTAAAAAAAGGACAAATCCTATTACCCAAATTTGAGCAATCATTCAGGCTCAGAGCTCTCTTACATGGCATTATACACCAGGCCAAGCCGCATATTATCAACAGTATGCTCCTAATGTTATTGGCAGCTTCCCATACTTTTCAGCGTCTGTGTTTTGAGTTTCCAGAAAAGTTTAAATATTTCAACATTTAAACTAAAAAATAAATTCCTCAGATTATGAACAAGATTCTTTCCTGTTTTCAAAAGCGTTATTGTAACTGTTTGCTTCTAATAAGTAATGTATCAGGTACGTAATTACTCATACACCAGCAAAGTGATTGTTTTTTGGTTTTTTTAAAATATGAAGTTGGAATTTTGGGAAGTTTTAACTTGTAGAGAAAAGACTATCAGAGTAATATCCTGCACATCACCAGCAGTTCACTGTCATATCACTCTGTATCTGGGCCTGTGAAGATGTTACAATGAAAACCTCAGTTTCACATTCAGCACATCATTTTTGCTATGGAATTGAGAATTTGAAGTAAAGACCTTATTGGAATGTTTTCTTCGTTTATTTTATGCTTTCACACGGATCTTGCATAGAAGATACGGTGCTTCATGGGCATTTTTCATAACAAGTTTGCCATTATACCACTGGAGACAATTTACACTTCCTCAGCTGTTAGGTTAGGACGCAAACTGTTTTAGCAACTGCTTTATAGTTAAGATACACTCAACATTAAAAAACAAACTGGCAAGTATTGTTACTACCTCCTTCTTCCAGTTAAAATTCCATGTTGAGATGATCTGTGTTCCACTCACGTTTTACACAATAGGAAAAAGTCTTATGAAGACCTCCATCTACAGCAGAATTTAAAATTTTTTTCCAGGTAAGTTATTAGCATTCCATTTCTTCCTTCCTTTTTTTTTTTTTAATATGAAATAAAGGCTTACAGATTATTTCCTAGTAGTAAACAAGGCTGAAATAAAAAAAAAAAACACATCCCTTCCTTGTGTGCTGTTGAAGTCGTAGCAAGGACATACTCTGCAAATGCATAGGCAAGTAGCTGCTACTACCCTGACTTCAGATAGTACAGTCCTTTCCATGATGCTTTTGTGTGTTTCCAGATGAAAGAAAAAAGTCTTTCAAAGTTATTACACATTTTCTAAGATGTTTAATTTTGACTCAGACCACATGAAGCACTTATATAAGAAGGCTGCAGGGAAATAACTACACTAGTCTTCAGTCACAAGGTTTATCTGTATTTTAACAATTAAGTCCACTATTTTAATAAACTGAAAATTCCAATCAATAATCCTGCTCAGTTTCAGTATTTTCCCCATTTATCCTACTTCGGTAGAACATAAGTAGATAATGTACAGCACAGCTCCATCTTTAATGAAGTACACAATCTAAGTGCCAGCTTATCAATGTCATGGGCAGTTCTCTACACACTAGCCACCTTACAAGAATAAGATACAGCTACAAGTAGCTACTGCAGTTGTTTCTCCCCTTATTTTCATTCAGTTTCTGAAAGAAGTTAACTCCTTATCTGGGGAAGTGTCTGAAGTTCATTTACAATTTAAGAAAGTCTACCTAGTTTTATTAGCGGAGAGCAGGAAGGGCTTTAATGTGTCCTCAGCTACAGTGCATGCATGTGCTGCCAAGTTCCACATTCCCAGGCTCCCAGCCTCTCTTCCTCTCTCCTGCCTGATGCCTCCTCATGAAAAAACAAACTGCAAATATTGCTGCATGGGATAAAGAGAAAGATACAGTGAACACATCTATCGTCTGTCATTCTGGAGCTTGACATGGAGCAGCATTTTTTGTTTGTTTTTTTTTCTTTCTTTAATCTTTGCAAGAACTGCTGAAATCAGTGCAAGTGCTCTGTTCCTGGCTGATTAAAAACATGTTCAGAAAAGCAGCATTAAACTACACAAATGCATGGGCACGTCTCTTGCTGCAGCAATGATCAGTTCAAGAGCACTGAATTATGAATGAGATGCCTGATGTAAGACAAACAAGTTGTCTCAGAAATGCATCTACTCCAATTTGTTAACCTAATTTTAGATTGCCAACTTAGAAATTGTGTACATTACTACTGCTGGATCACAGCTAGATCATAACTCCCAAGACAAATATGGGGGTCTATGTGATTAGAGAATCCTTACGCCACAAAGTTCTCTCTGCAAAATGGCTGCTGTATGATCTCTTCAGTGATGAACCATTAAGAATGAGAATGAACCAACATTATTTCACTTTCCTAACTGAAGCTCAACTATATTAAACATTAAAACTGTTGTGGACGAAGTATTTTTTAAAGGAATTTGTTCTACAAAGGTTAGATGGTATTTCTGTACCAAACATTTAATTCAACAAAGGATTACATCAAAAGTGATCAAATTTGAACAGAAAGTAAACAAAAATGCATATTCAAGAGAGTTTAATATGTATTTTCTGAATTAGAAATATCACTTTCTTAAATGAATGAGGATTTCTAGTGTAATGATCCATTACTCCCCTCCCCCGTCACTGAATTACATTATTTATACATATAATACAGAGCCAACTGCAGTTGGAAACAACAATATTAAAATAAATGTTTAATAGATACAAAGGATCTTTTCTCCACAACATAGTTTTTCTGGTGTCTGGACACCAATGTTAAAGTAATTCTCTATTAGCATTAAACTATTTAAGTGCAAAACAATTTTGTTTTAAAAATCTATGATTGCAGCATCCATCTTCCTGAAACATTTTGAAGCCAGAAAGTAATGACTTTCATTTCCCATGAGTGCATTCCAGGCTGTCTTCTAGCCACACCTCTGGTTAAAAAAATCAGTGCAAAATAAACAATGGTGAAGTACTAGTTTAACCATTGAACTTACTTGAAGTTAAGAAACATATTTTATTTTACACTATATATATATATATATCTTTTATTTATATATTTATATAGAGAGATTAAATTACACTGGACTTGAAAAGTATAAAGAAACCCAAAAATGTTACTATTTTTACCTGCAGCACCAAAGGAAGCTTTTTTTTTTTTTTTAATGAAAACTCTTCCTTGGGCGAGCAGCCTAGCAGTATTAGCTGTAAGAAGAACTCATGACATTATTTGTTTGCAGATTACTATGTGATTCACATAAAATTCCATCTTTACACTCTGCCACATTATAATTTGTGATGCTCTTTGCCTGAAGAACAGCTCCTGGTTCCACTGTCATTACTTCTTGTCCTGCGTTCAGAGATTTGCTAGCAGTAGTGTGATGGCTATACTACAGTTCCACTTGGAGAATTGGCCTGGGTTTGGGATGACAATAAACCCTGCAAACAAAGCAGTTTACATTAATCCAGCAAGAGAACCTGACATTAATTTTATAAAGTACTTAGCTCGAAGCTAAAATGAGTACAGTTTATTTTTACCACCACTTGCTTAACTTTAGACATTAGCACCTTCTTTCTTACAAAAGAATCTAAGCCACTATTGTATCAGTCAAGCAGCACACAAAAGAGCTTTCAGTAAGAAAGCGTGTGCCTCTGTGACACATGATGAATCTCATCCAATATTTGATTTAATCTACCTTGCATTCTGAGTCGTGGTGAACTGTGAAACCTTTAAAAATCATACACCAAAAAAAGTGATCAGCATTTTATTAGGGTAGCAACAAACAAACCTATGCTCCAGTATCAACAAGTTTTACACCTATCCTGATACAAGGAAATGCTCCATCTCTTATATGCTATTGAATGTTACAAGCTTTGTATAGAAAAATAGATCATGTAACCAAATAGTTATTTTGGTAATTTAAAAAGAGGATGAAACACTGCACAAGACCTCAGTATAGATTTCCCTTTACAATTTAAGCTTACATTCAGGAAAACTTTCTACCAACTTGTTTACGTAACATGGTCACTCAAAAGATGTGAGACTGACTTCATATTAGACAATGTCCCACAGCTGTGCAGTGGCTAACGCTAGGCAGAGGCTGCTGCTCCAGGTTAAGGCAGCTCTACCTTGGGGACAGATCTCAGTGGGCAGAATCCAGTTCAGATGCATGTAGAGTAGCCCCTTTTTTTGATCATTCACATAAAAGTAACTGTACAATAGACTGACTTAAGAAAAGCTTAATATCAAAACAGAATTTAGTCTTCTTGCAAGGTCATTACTTAGATTACAATAAGTGCCAGCAAGTTGAGTAGCACAGTGGCAATTAAGCTGGAAGCACATCAATGAGTATCACCGTGCAACTCCTCTCTACATAAGGCATGATAAAGCACTTTAGCAATTAGACAGCTACCAACTTAGGTTCTTACCTCAAAATTAAGATCCTGTGACTCAGATCCATCAAACTGGACAAGCTCATGCAGCAATTAATACACAGTGTAGAATTAGGCCACATCTTCAGAACCTACAGGAGCTCTTTCTCACTTGGAATGGATGACTGATGGAATAAAACCCTGCCCATAGACTGAAGAGGTGGAAGGAGTCAAGTCCCCAAGCTCCTGCTGAAACTACAGTCCACCCTTTTAAAACGCATCTAATCTACCAGTTCAGAGACGACATAAATCTGGATATGTTAGTAGGATGCATAGCAGACTGTGTGTGTGTACATGCACATACACGTGCACACGTTTTATATTGCACCACTATGGTGAAGGATGCAGCACTTAATTTGGTGCTCTTTGCAGATCACGCCTGCAGGAACCAGGACATTTTCACTTGTTTGTCTAATGGATATCTGATTCAAATGCTGTTGAGGTAGACTGAAGCAGGTTAGTATTTAAACTTGTTTGACATTCAGGATGTGTAAAGATACTGCAAATTTCAAGAGAAGAGAATAAAAGTTTCCTAGTCATTAGTTAAGGAATAGATGGTGAAAAAAGGCAAAATCATAGAGCAAACAAGCTACTAAAGCACTTCTGAGAATTTTTGTCAAGAAAGTTTTGTTTGAAAGTGATGAAGATGAATCAGAACTCTATAGTTCATTACCAAAGCATTCTTCAGAAGACCACTAAATACAGTAGCAACAGGCAGGTCTTTCTTGCTGGAAGATTACATCCACTAAGCAACTTTCATGTATGCTGCAAAAAGGCATCCAAAGGTATTATTTTCAGTGGTCCAAACTGTTAATATGCAAATACATGCTTTATAAGCACATAGCATGCATAATACTCAGTCCTTATCAACTGGCTTGTGATCATGCTAGATGAGAAATTAGCACTCCCCTACTAGATTTATGCTGTAATGCAACCAAGCGTTGGGAAACAAGATAGATTCATTTTCCTACAACTTCTCCAGAAACAGGTGGCATCTACTGAAATTCAGTGTGGAGCCTTGCTCCCTGCAAACTACCAGACACTGTAATTCAAGTTCCAGGGAGTCACTCAGTCCTGGTTTCATGTCCCAAGCTGTGAATACTCCCTGCTTTAAAGATCTGACCAAATGAGTACTATGAACTCCCTACGCTTCAGTCCTTGCTCTCAATTAATGCGCCAAGCAGGCAAGCGAGAGGAAAACCAAAATGGAAAGAATTCCAAGATCAGTATCATTGTGCTACTGCAGACACTTCAAGAACACTGCAAGTACTGCCTGATACTACCAGGCAACAGTGTTGGCCATTTCAGAACTTAACTTCTGTGGGCGATCAGAGATTTTGTGAGTTCTTCAAAATACTTAATTTCAGAAGACATCTTAAACTTCAGGTGTTCATCCAAGAAAAGCAAGAATAATAAGTTTTACCAAAGCAGTGAGTGTACTCAGTGGGTCCTGAGTAACAAAACGAGATTGAAGAATTTTGCCATTACTATACTGGAGCTTTTCAAACAAGGGCAGTTGTTCGGTGTCACAGGAAACCTTAGAAATCCATACCAGGAAAACAGGTGAGGGCTCAAAAAAAAAGTTACGTTTTGACACAAGTGACAGTTTGGTCTGTAATACAAGGGGTGGGGGACTAGAATGTTTGGAATGGCATTCTCTGGGAATAATATATGGATACAGTTATGAAAAAAATACACAACAGTACACAGCACAACAGTAAAGCTGCAGTTTAACAGCCATGACAGAAAACACAAAATAATTGAGATCCAAAAACTGCAGCTTTGCTGTGCAGTGCATCAGCTTAAAGCTGAAGAACAAACAGATTGTGCTGAGCAAGCAGCAGAAAACAAAAAGTTTTTAAAGTAAATATAGTCTTTTATTAGCAGTATTATTTTGTCAGCATGTGGGTCTAGCAGGGGGTAGGAAATACAACAGTTATGAGACCCAGGTCAAGAATCTGATAAAGCAATCTTTACCGCAGTCTCAGAGAGGGTCCTCCAAGGAGGTGCTACGTCATTTGCCATCTTAATGGAATTCTGCACAGCTGAAATGAGCTTTGTAGAGGGTGGCACTGGTTTTATTACATAAATTAGCAGTGTCAGAGCATTGAACACAGACTGTTTGAGCAGTAGTTGCTAAGGCTGCTCTCTGTTTATGTACTCTCTGACTTCCTGCAACAGACAGAATTCTGCATATTTGACAAAAATAGGCTTGCATGGGTAGGAGCAGAAAGCCATAAGAAATGCAGTCAGTAGGGTGTCATTTCCACCTGAGGTTCATGGCACTCATAGCCGTGGTCTGTTCAGAAAGACCAGCAGCAGTATTAAGACTAAATGTCCTACCCTCGCCACAGTTCATGAGATTGTGGGAAGGCAGTTATTTTTTGGTGTTCGGGGTTTTGTCTTATCTAGATAATAAACTGCAAGTCTGGAGACCTGAGCAAAGTATGAAAAGTTAATGTCTCTGTGCTACTTCAACCTGCTCTTGGCACACTCAGCTTTCACCTGGGACAAGAGCTCAGCTGACTCTTATATAACTTCCCAGATGTCAGAACTGTGCATGGCTTTCCTGCTTTCCCCTTTAAAATTGAAAGGTAGACAAAAGAAAGCCAAGTCTCCAGTGTAACAAACAACCAATGGAAAAAAATAAATAAATTAAAAGCTGTGTCATCAACACAATTCAGCCAATTAACCAAAAAAGGCTGAATTAACAAATACCCATGCAAACATGACATTTACTTGAATAAACCACTTCTGCTTTTGCCAGTATATGAAATAATGGGGGTCTGTTATTCAGAGAATATTCCATGGATAGTTTATTCTTGTCCAGAACTGTGATCTTCCTGCAGTAACTGGAAAAAGGAGTCCGGGCTGAGACCTCTGCTTGACAAAAGAGCCTATGGTCCAATACAGTGTTTGTGCAATAAGAATATGCCAAAACAGATTGAGGTATTTTATGTTTGTTTAAAATCTATAGTCAAATCAGCTGAACTGATTTTAAGATTTGCATGACAGCTTCTTATCTAAATGAATCAGCATTAACATGTGTCTCTGAATTGCATACATTTATTAAATCAGAACATTTCTAATGGATTCATAAAATTAATTAATTGAGAATGTTCAAGGAACCACATGCTGAACATCCACATAACAGAGAAATATTTTGTATGGGATTTAGGGGGGGTATAAGAAATCTGATACCTATCCTGACACAGTATTCACTAAACACTTTTAAGTGTATTCTTTGTCTTCCATTTGAACTTTTTTTTAATTTGTTCTAATCATGTTGCAGAGAACTATGAATGCTTAAACCATTTGCCACCAAATCTTGCAAATGCATGGGCAGCTTCTGAGTATATAAAAGAGTTCTTCTTTCTAGCAGAGGTATATCAATATTTTCTTTTCACTGACAATGAGTAAAGTCAAGGCTACCAGAAAACCAGTGTAAGACTACCGAAGGCTGTTTAGTGGTATTGAGCAAGATTACAATGGGCAAATGGAAGACATACATGTTCAAGAAAAGAAAAAAACAATACAAGATACAACTGTGTGTGTATTGGGAAAAGCAGAAAAGGCTTTTGACAGCAGAAACCTGGTATGGCGCAACCTTAAGCTTTGTTTAGGTAGTAAAGGCCCGCATGCTTAGAAACAGTTTTCTGATTTCCTCAAAAATCTGTACAAATTTTCAGATTAGAAAATAAAAGTAGATAAACTAGGGAAAACCTCATGTAAAAGCATATGACTTAAGGCAACCACACTTGGGATAGTTGTAAAATAAGCATGGTCTTAAGTGGGGGAAGAAATGAGCCTAATGAGTTTGATGAGAATGATCAGCACCTACCTAAAATCCAACTCCAAAAACTGGAAAATAATGTGACCATGCCAGTTATTTCACTGAAAAGGTTGTGCAACATTACTGAAGGCAAACAAGACAAGTCTTCCGTGTCCCAAGACAGAACTTATGGGAATTAGTTTTCTTTCATGCTCACACTGACTATTGAGAAAACGGTTTTGACCTGCCAGTTCTTGCATAATTTATTGTGACAGGATGTTCTCAGAACTTTCAGGATAGATTTAATTTTGTTCCTCCATTGGCACCAGTTCTTAAATATGCAAATATGTAGGTCCATCACAGTGGTCAATCGATACCTTCTGAAGTTCATCAGAAAGTTCTGGAGTTCACATAAGAAAGATGTAGACTAAAGCTAGGAAACAACTTTTTTCACTGGCATTTCCCTGAAGTGCATTTGAAAAGCCTTAGTAAGTATCAGTTGCTTGGTCTCTTCATCAGTTAACACAGAACCAGTGCTGCAAGGGTGGCACAATCCCTAGTCGACTAAGATGAAAGAAAGGGCAGTGTCTTAGCTCTTTTGCCTAAATTGGTTCCAAGAAATTTTGCCGTCAGAGTTTTGCACTATTTTAGTTTCAGTGCAGAGGAGTTCAGTTCTAGACTAGCCACAGGTTTTCTAGACAGAAAATGCTTGAATCTTCTGAGTCAACCATGTCCTCAGGGATATAAATTCAGCACTCTTCAGGTAAGCATCAAGATTTAAAGCTGGAATAAAGAAAATACCCTGCACCAGAGTCCACAGAGGAAAGAGCTCCTGTAGAGTCCTAGAAGGAACAATGCTCTGCCCCAGCTCCTATCTGAAAGGATGCAGAGAGCATCTAGATACATTCATGTCCACGTTTACTGAATCTGAGTATAGTAAGTGGTTTGATAAACATTCTATTCCATGTTACTCTAGTACTAAAAGAAGTACCATGAGACATGACCTTCAAATGAAGATTTGAAGATCAAAACATATGCATCATCTTGAGATGAAGTGAAACATTTACTCAGAGCAAGTTACAGGATGCAATCAACTTCTTACTTTAAAATAAGGCAAGCTAACAGCTGTCATTGTGGCCATTTGCTCAGCACAGTATGATAGCATAGGACCACCTAAGGACTGCAAGATAAATTAAAACTCAAAATGTGGAAAGGACTATTGAAAGTTATCTACATTTACAGTTCAATCACACATTTTTATTTAACATCAGTATACAGAGGACAACCCCAGCAAGTTATTTTGTAATGTCAAGTATTTAGTAAAGTTCTTCAGCTGTAACAGTGACAATAGAACAGCTAAAAATAAGCAGTATGAAACAAACATGATCTTCTTAAAATTATAAATATACCAACAATACTTTTTAAAGCTTAATTATTGCAACAGTTAACAATAGTTCATGTTAGAAAGGCTCTATGAAATTTATTCAAGTTGTCAAAGAAATTAGATGGAAGTGTAAAAAGGAAATACATATGAATTTTACTTTTGTTTTTCACTAAAGGTAGTCAATACAATTTTGTACAGTATCACCTAACATGTCAATCTTTAACAAACTCCAGTATACAGAATTCATAAGATGCGGAAAAAATATTTAACTTTTACATGTAAATTGACAGTAAATTAACTGACACAAATTTTATTACCATAACATAAGCAGGCCAGCATTTTAAATATTAATTTAGTAGCTTTACGTTGTTAAAGGGGCAGACATATACAGTCATTCCAAGTACATAATCAAATTTTAAGAGGTGATAATTCAGAACATGGGTTTTCTAAAAAGTGTTTAGTAAAAGTCATGTTATTTCCTAATCCAGACATCCTCATCATAAAGCCTTTAACAGGGTTATGATCTCTCCTGGCTGTACTGGAGCCACTAGTCACACCTCCTCACACACACACGCGCGCAGGCACACATACCTTGCTATAAATATCACACCAGTGTACTAGGTTTAAGTTCACCCTGATAATGTGGGTATGCTCTGTGCAACTTTGCTATTATGCACATTACAGAAAGCTTCAAATTTTAGCATGGTAACCTGAAGTCATATAGCTGTGTTTCAGTTTTACTATAATCATCCCTGAAGTTTATACAGATACCGTATCACGTCGAAAGAAATCTATTTGATAGTACTTAAATACCAGCAATTGAACTTCAATTGTAATGATGAAATGCTCCTTTCCATTGAGGAAGAATTAGTATGTATAGCTGCTCATCTCACTCAAATATAGTACATGAATGTTTAAGTACTTTCACTACAACAGAAGCCATACTAAAACATGATACTGTACTACAATTGTAGTTAACTAGAAAATTCAAGGATGTTATAATTTAAGTCTAAGTTTTCCTGTACAATAAGTCAAATAAATAAATTTCATGTGCATTTGTTTTACAAAATGGTAGCATGTTTATCTTGCTAGGTTATACACTGCCATTTCATCTCCTCATACTTCTAGCCAATCTTACCTTGAGCTTTCTTACAAAGGAAACTTTCATGTAGATAAAATGGAGTCACTGTACAAGAAGGTGAATACTTAATTTTGAAGTCAGAAAAAGAAATCATGTAAAGCATTCCTCTTCCCACTAAGCTCAGAGAAAACCTGTTTTGCATATCCAGGTACCACTTTGGTTTTATGAGGGGGGCTGTCATTGGGTTTTGTGAGTTGGTTTTGGATTTTTTGGAATTGCTTCTGCAGGTCCTGGAATTCAGTCTGAAGTAGCCATAAAGGTAGCACATTAAGTCTACCTTGTTCTCCTCTAAAATTATTTTCCTGCATTTTCAGATTAACACAACAGTTCTATGATCCCATTTAGGTTACCCATCGGGGCCTGGGAAAGATAGCAAGGAGAAGCAACAGCTAATTGTCACCGTGTGGAGAAGAAAGTTCATACCCTTGTTAAGGCAACCTATTTTTTTCCTCCACCATGAACATTCTTCCACAGAAACAGATAAACGAAAAACAATAGTGAAAAATTGAAACTAATGAACCTCCTTCAACTTGGTTTTAATTGGATTTTGCCATTCACTTCACCTCAGGCTGACTGGAAATTAGTACAACAGTTCTGGAAGTGCAATGCAAGAATGGTATATCCAGTGAAGAAGCTCAAGGTATGATGATACACTGAAGCAGTAATTTGGACAGTTCATAAACAGTCACAATACTCTGTAAGCACTGTGAAGCCTATCAGCTATCATAAGGATCACGGCTGAAGAGACACTTCTGGATTATTTTTCACTAAGGGCAGCACCAGCCCAAACAGAAAATGAAGAGAACCTGTCACACAGTCTCCAATTATCCAGAGCATCTTTTGATGACTATTAAAAATGAGAGGGAAGGAGGGAAGGGAGCACTGGCTCAGTGGAAATTGTGTTAGACACTGCAAGCCTGATTCAGTTTTCCATCCAATTCTTTCCTTAGGCTGGCAGTAGCATGAATTTAATGAAGGCCTTTTGAGGCAATGATGGAAGAAGCAGCAAGATTCAGAGGCTTTCACTCTAGAGTTGGCAGAGAAAAAAAGTGACGGAGTTTTAAGATCACTTGGGGACCCATATTTCAAAAGGAAGACTAGAAATAGCAGCTTTAAACCCCAGAGTAACAGGATAGCCTAGGATAGAACAGCTGGCAAAACAGAAATGAATGGTATATAACCCAGTAAGAAAGACATTACCATGAGTGTTTTATACTTTGACAATTTTCATTAAATAAAATTAAGTGCTTTCTTATAAACAAAAAGGATACTCTCAACGTCCTTCTGGCACAAATATTTTCCTACCAAAGCCCTGTAAACATGCCATCAAAATTTAGGTTTTACCAGTAGAGTGAGCTCACTAAAAATGCAAGTGAAACAGTAAAACAAATTCAATTGAAAATGTCTAAGTAAATACTTCCTAAACAATATGGCATTTACATTAGTGTGCAATATATTAATTTGAAAGTGGTAACTTCAGCATGAAAATTACTTACCTGTAATTAAAGTTTTCC
Source organism: Psilopogon haemacephalus (assembly GCA_013396835.1). Classification (NCBI taxonomy): domain Eukaryota; kingdom Metazoa; phylum Chordata; class Aves; order Piciformes; family Megalaimidae; genus Psilopogon; species Psilopogon haemacephalus. The sequence goes on from VWZI01011413.1 coordinate 1,793,534, forward strand.
ATATTGGCCAATACATAAATCCTGATTTTTGGTACTGCATACTTTATCTCTGAAATATTTGAAATGTCATATTCCAAATCAAAGTCAATACAAAGAAATATTTAAGTTACACCCAGTCTAACAAAACCCACCTCAGCCACTGAAAATAAATTTAACAGTGTAGTGTTTAGAAGTACCTACAGGATTTTTAGAACAAAAATTAAATACAGGTAACAACAGAAATCTGAGGCACTGCTGTATCAGTATAAAGTTAATTCGTAAGACACATGAATTGTATTGAGTCACCAAAGTGGCTTTAGTATTTCAATTCAGGACAGATATTTTAATACTTTAGTGTTTTGGGGAGGGGATGCTCCTTTACTTTAAATATTAATTTTTTTTTTAAATTAACGATAAATCTGTATTTCTTAGGCAGAAAAATACTTTTGGGTAACACAATCTTCCCTTCTTCCCAGAACAGGGTTTAGCATTTTTAGTTTTAGATTCAACCTTTAAAAATATGCATTAAGATGCAGAGTGGACATAGCTCTTTACATACAGCTATGCTGTGAAATTTGATTCTATCTCAAAGACACTTAATACTATACAAAACTGAGTTTTACTTAGGAAGAGGATGTGGTATATAAATATATACAGTATCTCCACTTTCAAAACTCAGATTTATGAACCAAATGGTTAAAACTAGTGAACATCAGTTTTTCGTTTACATTGCCCCATGTGGCAATATTCTAGTACTACCCAATTATTTCTTTTTCTTCAGCTGATAACCTCCAAGCCCTTTCAGAAATTTTCACAAAAAATAGTGGCCCTTCTTGCTAAGTCAGCTCTAGTACTGTTCTTGTAGCTGTATTCTTTTAAAATGTTGCTTGCAAACAAAGCTATAGTAGCCCACATTAAGCTTCATTCAAAATTTAGCTTGCTACACATTGGACAGAAGGAAAATAAAGTTTTATCTGTGGTCTTAACAACAAGAGTTAAAGCTAGTAATATATTTTAATGAAGGTTCAACTAATAGACCAGGTGCCATCAAAAAGCACAAGCTGCTTGTGATTAAATTGCCTAACTAAACTGACAGTAACGTAACACTGAAACTACTACAAAAGCTTGTGTGATTTTCCCTAACTTAAATACATAAATCAAGACCTGGCTAAAATGAAGATTTCCTTGATATTAGTGATTCACAATTTCAAGAGTATAAACTACAGTCAGTAAAGGGCTCACAAATCTGTGCATAAAATGGCTGACATTTTAATAAGAAGTGGTTTTACATTAATGCAGGCCACCACAAAAAAGTATGGAGAAATTAAACACTTTGGTTTTCATTTTTCTCAGAGGCTCACATTTCTCATTAGACTTAAAAGCAGCAGCTTTTCATAAGCTACGCTCATAGGGAGTGCTGTTTTTTGTATAAAACATTAGAAGGTTTATAATTATTTTAGTGATTAACAGGTTTTGACTTCCATTTTTTTACATAAATAGCTTTCACCATATTGTGGTTATGTTTAAGTATAAGAACACTAATCAATAGTTTAGATGCACAGTATTTATTTCTTCTGATGGAAGGCAACTATACGTAGTAATTGTATCCAAGACACTTCAAATCATTCAGAAATATGGCATGCAGTATCCAAAAGTATGGCTCTGAGGACTTCTTTTATTTTTTTTTTTTTTACATTAAGCATAAAGAAATTTTATATTCAACATTCATTTATATTTCAAGAAAACTACCTATTCAGAGTTCTAGTTCTTTGATGCAGCATTAAGGATTAAAACTTACCACTTTACCAGGCCTTGCCCATGTGCAAATAAATCCCTCCTGACAAGCAGTGACTATACAGTCTTCAAGAAAAATTAACACAGTCAGTCTTTCATGTGCTATCTTTTTACAGATAAGAGGCTCTAACAAGGGAACATCTTCCATTCGGGGACAGAGAGGTGTTCCCAAAGTTTTAGCTGGGTCCGTTTTGGTTTTAGTAACTAGGTTCAGTTTGTCACTGCTCTTGCTAGATATATGTCCCATGCTATGATTTCTCTTGTGATCTTTTTCATGGTGTCTTTCCTTCCGATCATGTAGCGATAAGGTTGCAAATTTACTAACACCAGAAGCAATGGCACCATCCATGACACTGCTTTTACTGCCAGCATTTGAGACTGCAGAGTGTGGAAGGCTGTTTGACCGTGGAAGAGGAGGGGGCACAGAGTTTCCAGGTGTTGTGATACTGTTTCCATTACTTCCTGGGTTAGTTCCACCACTTCCAGCAGGTGGACTTGTGGCATTCATGACATTTGTATGTGTCCTTGCTCTTGAGAGAGGTTGGTGGGGGAAAAGGATATCTTCTGTAAGATCCCATAAACAGAGCTGTGTGTCCTGGCCTACTGAACCAAATCTATATGTAACACTTACTGGACGACTGTCTGTAGAGTTCCTTTTGGATAGCCTAGATTGCGTACTATTTGCTCGATCTCTGCCAAAATGAAGGTCTTGGAAATCCTCATCACTTCCACTAAATTCCATTGGGTCACTCTCTTCTACGCTAGTGGTATATGGATCAAATGCGACAACACTGACCCACGATTTATGTCCATGGCCTCTCGCTATTACTCGACAGTCCACGAAAGACCAAACTGTTACCAAGTCATCCTCTCCACCTGTCACTATGTATTTCCCATCGGGACTCCAACATACACACAGCAGTCCTCCAAAGTAGCTTTTCATTGTACCATGCAATTCCACTGAATCAAAGTTAAATACACGAAGAAAACCATCCTGGCTCACACACGCCAAGAACTTCCCATCTGGGGAAAAGGCAAATTCATTCAGGGCACCCTCACCTACTGTCCATTTAAGCAGAGGGTTTCTTGTGGATTTACTCTTGCAAGTGTGAACTGCAAAACTTTCTCCTTGTTTAAGTAGCTGGTAGTGCGGGGCTGTGGTACCACAAGTGTGCTCCACGTTATACAAGTACATATTGCCACTGGAATGAGCTACTAGGAAAAGGCTTTCCGAACCTGGTACCCATTTTACACAGGTTACTCTGGACTTGTCTATTAGTCTCTGTGAAAAACAAAGAAGATACATATCAGAAAGTCTGAAAATTAAAGTTTTAATTATTAACTGTAAATCTGAGCTTTCTGGGGGGATGGGGAACAATACTTGACAAGCAAAGAACTCAACTTTCTAGAAAGCAGCTACATTACTGTATCTGCAAAAACTTATCATCTTATCAGGCAGTAAAAAGGAAGTTATTTTTTACACAAAGTGCTACCAAAGGTTATCATTATGGTCCAGTCATATTCCACAAAGAACGTACTTCAATCAAGCCACTCTGTTTTTAGAAATTTTTAGGTTGTGCTCTTAGGTTTATTTTCTGCTATTGTTGAAGAGCAATGAAAATGAAACAGTTTAGAAAACACAGAATAAGCTAAAGGGATAAAAGGCAGTTACTTATCTGTGCTACATACCAAAACAGGCTACAAATCAACAATAAATTTAGACTCAGGTTTTATCTGAAAACACAAAATCCATCCTATTTAAAAAGAATTAAAAAGAGGCTTTAGGAGCCTCTACCAGGTTTTACTGATTTGGAGGCAAAAGCTGCAGTGTGACCTGTTATCATATAGTTTCAAAGTTCATAGTTAAGTGCACATAGTTCAGTGAATTCAGAATGCTCCACATACTCTTCACCTTGGAATCCCCTCCCCTTTTCATTCATTAGCCAAGGACCTGTCAATACTCTCCATTGCCACCTGATTAAGAAATTTCCTTTAAAGAAAAATGTTTTAATAGAGTCTGTCACCGGAAACGTTAAACATACATTCCTTCAATGCTGTATGAACAGAGAGATCAGTTTTGACTAGTATAGTTCTGGTGGATGTCTAAAACTTACCAAGTTGGCCATGACATCACTCAACTGCAACTTGGAGAGAAGTAATTCTCTACGTGCACAATCAATATCTGTATTTGGCATAGATCAATTACAGGCTGAAAGAAGAGCTGAACTACACAAAAAACAAGAATGCAAATACAAAGAGCCTAAGGAAATACTAGAATAAGGTACAAAAATCTGGATGAGAAGAAAAAAAAAAACTTGCTATGCTGTTCATCACAAACAAAACCCCCAAACTAACAGATTGACTGTTGCCCATTTCTGTACTTGTAACTATCATCTGGTCATTCTAGATCATACTTTTGCTGCTGTCAACCTCAGTGTAGGAGCAGGAATCTCTAATTTCTCATTGGTTAAATTAGCCATTTTGTACTTAAAAGCTGAGAGATGTAACTTCACCTAGGAACTTGTGGTGGTTTGACCCTGGCTAGGGGGCCAGGTGCCCACCAAAGCCACTCTATCACTCCCCTACTTAGATGGACAGGGAAGAAGGAAAATAACCTCAAGGCAGAAGCTACTTAATAAGATGAAAAGGCCACAAGGAGAAGCAAGAGTAAACAAAGATCTTATTCTCTGCTTTCTATCAGCAGACAACGTTAGGTCACTTCCCAGGAAGCAAGGCTTCAATACAAATAGCGGTTGCTCTGGAAGACAGATGCTATCAAGAAACATCCTCCACATTTCTTTCTTTCACTTAGTTTTTATCTTTGAGATGACACCATATGGTATGGAATACTCCTTTGGTCAGTTTGGGTTGCCTCTCAATATCTTGCCCATCTGTTGGACTGCTGCTGGAGCAAAATGCTGGAAACAGCCTCGGTGCTTGCCTCAGCAGCAGCCAAAACACTGATTGTGTTATCAATACCCAGCACACCACTGGAGAGGATTAACTCCAGCTCTGCCAAACCCAGTAGGGAATTCTTCCTCAAAAGCTGTAGCTTTAGCATATTCTTAGGTTCTGCTATGGTATTTTAAATAGCTTGCCATGCATTGGTTGATATCTCAGTAATAATAATCAAAACTACCTGGTACACACCATGAGAATATGGACAGGGAACATGAGTGCAGCTGTCTGCTACAGGCAATACTCGTCTCGTTATGAAACTACTGTGCCTATGGCCACAAAGCAAAATTTCTTGCTCTCATTTAATAAAGCAGTTCTACTTGACACACAGCCTCTTATCCAGTAGGAGCAGTTCCTCAACTATTATACAAAAATGGCAATTTAAGTTGATCATTATGTTGGTCTACATTATCTTAAATATTGCACAAAAATCCTGCAAACCTGATCTTTACTTCAAGGAGGCTATGAACAAACAATTGCAATAAGAACAGATTAGCTCAGAAAAAAGATGCAGAGAGACTTCAAGATGATATGGAGCAAGTAACTACAGTTCATCCCCTACTCAACCAGCAGAGGTTTAAATCCAGCAGGAAGACAAAAACTCTGAAGTTATGTCTCTTGAAGTTCTAAAAGCTTTCAAGTGGGCTCACGCACTTCTGCAGCACAACAAAACAAGGCCTAAAGTCAGTATGAGGGCAGATGCATTACCAGAATGGACCTACTATCAAGCAAATCAGCAGGGTAGCTGGGATAAAGTGTTGTGTTTGTTCAGTTTGGTGAAAGAGTAGCAAGTGAAGGAATTTCAGTCACCAGTGAGGAAGACAAGCCAAGATTATCTTGACAGCCACATCTTGAATAAGTTTCAGGGGACAAAATTATAGGCACAGGCCACAAAGTAGTGAAAAAAATGAGGCAGTCATGGAATACATACAGTATGACAAAAAGCTTTGCAGCACAGGTAGAATGAGTTTATTAGGGAAAGATTTTTAAAAAGGCAGCTTAAGGCTTTGGTTTAAATTTTTTAACATAAAGAAAAAAAATTTAAGAACAATTCAATTGGCTAGTTTAAGAATAACTAATTACCACCTGGAACCAATGAATCTGTGGGGCATACTTGGCTGGTTTGGGGAGTAAGAAAATATCACTAGTTTAATTCTGACACAGCTAGAAGGAATACCACTGCTGACAGACAATGATTTACACAGGCAGTTATAAACTGCACAGAATCACTTGCCTCAGCCTTACAAGTCCCTATTGTCTTGTTTATCAATAGAATTTTTTTTTTAAAGGAAGAGTAACAAGTTAGACTGCATTAAGACTTACATTTTAAGTTCAACACAATCTTCTGTGTTGCAACAGGCAAAGTTATTTTATATATGTCATATGATCAAGTGCTATCCTGATTACTTTACCCAGAGTTTGTGTATTACTTTCCCACACTTCTGTGTTAGAGCTGTGTTAACACATTACAGATTTGTAGAACACAGATCATCTAACTTAATTTCCACAAGTCAAGTGATGTGTTCTCACTGCAGCGAAGGAATGCTGCTTACAGCAAAGAGAAAAATACTGTCTAATGGGAGTGGCTTCAGTGCTTCCATCACCTGGGGACTACCACAAGAACTATTCAGCCTGCAATACAGCTTTATGCTGTAGACCCTAGAAAGTTTAACATCAAGACATGCAAACATACTTACATAAAAGTCCAGTGCATTTCAGCATAAGTTTTGCTCAAAGTAACTATAGTTCAGCTACAAGAGTGGGGAAATGTTCTGTGACATCAAACTCTAGCTAAAATCTTTCTGCTGGCTGCCATTGGCAATCCTGACACTATTACTGTAGAAAATTAAACCAGAGCTGTACTTCCACAAGTAACTTGTCGAGATCAAGGCTGCCACTCTCAGTGGTGAAGTTGGACCAATAACAAACTGGTTTCCTTGGGTTTTTTTGTTTGTTTGTCTGGGGTGGGTTGTGGATTTGTTTTGGAGGGTTTGGGGAGTTTGTTTTGGTTGGTTTGGGGTTTTTTTTTATATGTTTGATGTGGTTTTCTCCTTAGTTTTATTTTCATTCTTGTTTTCGTGTGTGTGTTTTTGATTGGTTGGTTTGGGTTTTTTTCCTCAACAGGGAAAGATTGCACCGGTAGATGTGTTAGACAATGCCAAAATTAACATTTCAACTACTTCTACAGAAGTTTCTAACAGAGTACTCCATGCAAGAATTTCCCCTGATCACAAGCAGAGAGACAGAGCAGGTGGGAGAAGGCTAGGTATGAAGAAAAATACCCCTCTTCTGTTCAGCTACTTTTAGAAAGCTGAGGAGGAGTTAGTTCTAATTATAAAACATCCCCATTGAGAACAATACTTTTTGCACAAAGACAGAACAAGGCAACACATCTCTCTGGGGTGGGAAATATACAGTTGCTCAGTTTGAAAGCTGAGCAAGGCTTAACTTCATCTGCGAAGGTCTTTACTATTACCCTCCTCCCCCCACAACTATTCACCTACAGCTGGATTAAGAGACAAAAGCAAAAAAAGCCCACCTTATACACCCCAATCCTGCTCTCTCAAAATCTGCAAATTCCTATAGCTTATCCTCTGCAGAAAATGCTTTAGAAAGTTATACAAATTACCAGTTCTTTCCCTGTTAGCATCCAGACACTTAGAAAAATACCAATACTAGCAGATGATCAGAGCCAATGCTCTTGCAAGTCAGTGTTAAGTCTCTCCCATAATATCCCCTTCTGTCTGTCTCTATTGCACAGCAACAGAAAAAGCAGATTGAGAGTTTTACTTGGGAATACCACGAGGCCAAGACCTCAAAAGCCTGTAGGTTTTTCTATGCAGTATTCCCCTTAATATCCTACTCTTCCCCAAGCAAGCCTTTAGGAATCCTTGATGCAGTTTCTACTGTAACACCTTGACTTAAATGAGGCCTTAAATGTTTTCTTTTTCCTCTGGAACCAGAAGCCTCAGAAACAACTGACTGGAGAGCATATGCAGCAACATTTAGATTTGTAGACCTTTTTTTTCATCAGTTAACTGCCATTAACTCTAGTTGCAGTAGTACTTAAAGACTTATTTTTTAATGTTAAGCTCCAACAAGTTCCTTCATGAATAACATTTTTATGTAAGTATTCCAAGCTAATGAAACTGCTGAAAAACAAAAGGTAGTGACTGAGTGATAAGCTATATAAGCAAATGGAGCCTATACAGCTCCATCCACAAAACTTTGAGAAGCTAGAATTTTTAGCATCATAAATACACTTCATGCAAAAATGTTAAGATTTCTACTTACTTCCTCATTAAATAATTTGCTAGTTTCTTTTTTAATCGGGTCTATTAGTTGGACCTGGCCTGCAGAGAAGCCCACTAGAAGAGACACACTTTCTGCTGTTGCTGTTAAGTGATTGAAGTCATGGCATGTAGGCTGTGTTCCTTTGTATATCCTTTTGTCTATTGGTTTACTCAAGTCTGCAGCCTGCAAAGAGAGCAAATAGAGTTAAGACAGTTTATCATAATTTCTGCATATAACCACTTTATTTGCAAATAACCTTTATATAAGCAACAAACATACGCAGTCATAAAACCCTACTTTAAAAAGCAGCTTTGTACGAATGGTGTAATCTTTTCATATAGTACAACACTTGTGGGTTTCAGTTTTGCTAAACAGCATACCTCCCCAAGCCTTCGCAGCTACATCACAGAATTAATCAGGTTGGATAAGACCTTCAAGATGATTAAGTTCAACCTATTACCCAACACCATCTAATCAACTAAACCATAGCACTAAGTGCCACATTCAATCTTTTTTTAAACACTTCCAGGCATGGTGACTCCACCACCTCCCTGGGCAGCCCATTCCAATAGCCACTCACTCCTTCTGTGAAGATTTTTTTCCTATCATCCAGCCTAAACCTCCCCTGGAACAGCTTTACACTGTGTCCTCTTGTTCTGTCACTGATTGCCTGGAAGAAGAGACCAACCCCCACCTGGCTACAACCTCCTTTCAGGTAGTTGTAAAGAGCAATAAAGTCTTCCCCTGAGCCTCCTCTTCCTTCAGGTTAAACAACCTAGCTCCATCAGATGCTCCCCATAGGGCTTGTGCTCCAGACCCCTCACCAGACTTGCTGCCCTTCTCCAGACATGTTCAAGCATTTCAACATCTTTCTTAAATTGAGGGGCCCAGAACTCAATCATGTGACAAACCAACAACAACCATTCAGAAACACAAAGACTCCAGTGACTCCTCAAGATTAATCTATTCCCAAAAGGCTCCTCTTGCCAAAAGAGGCATTCCATCACAGACACAAGGTGTCTTCTACTTTGCTAGTATCAGCTTTCTCAATATTGAATATAACTGATTTTGGATCAAAAATAGCACATTCTCAATCACTTGATTTTTGTACAGTAAATCCTTTTATTAAAGGCAAACACAGGATATTGGTCTCAATAACTGAAAAACAAACAAAGAAACAAACAAAAAAGAAACTAAATCCTGGGTAAGCATTTTCTAGGAACACTGACTCAGAATGCTGGTACTGTGATCACAAAATAAATTTTAAGTCATTAAACTACAAAGCAATTGTGCTTCCAACACTAAACACTGAATTCAAATATAGCTCAGACAAACTAAGTGATAAGAAAACTGAGGAACTTCAATATAAACAACTGAAAATCTGGCACTAAAGTGTCATGATAATCATGAAGTACAGAAAAGCAATTTAAAATGTTCCCTCAGTTGTGTAGCCTGTATTTATCCCCACGTCACTGTTGAACACACAACTCAATCTTCCATCACCCAGAGATTAAAACCCAAACTTTTAATATGCAAGCTCATACATCAGGTTCAGTATTTTTTGTAAAACCAACAACAATCTCCCTACTTACTACATTCAGAATCTGGAATAAGAAAGCTGCTGATACTCAACAATATTACAGACCTAAGGCATAGCTGTGATTTGACACTGATTCTAATTTGATATATACTTTCCTGATAGTTTTAATCAGAGGAAATCAGGCCAGCAATGTAAGAAAACAAACTTTTTTGAGGAAGACAAGCTTCACATACAAGAAAATTGCTTGCTTCAAGGATGAGGTATAAAGAGCAGCAAATCCTTTGTGTGCATGGAGCTACACAGACAAAAACCAGACCTGTCAGTAGGGAAAAACTGGAAGTAGCTACACCATGAATCAGGTGAACCATTTGCAAAATAAATTTAACTATATGCGTGATAAGCATACATATGCAACAGTATTAAAGTTTTGCTTATGTTTTGCAGCATGTATTATAAACCAGTTTAATCATGTGTATGTCCTCCTGCTTGAAAGCTCAAAAATGAGATTATACATTCCAGCTTCTAAAGTCAGCAGATTAAATTGTTACTCTCTAAAGTCCAGAGATCCATAATAAACTAAAAAAAGTACATTAGCAATACCTCTTCAGGGAGAATTCAAATATAATACACTACCTCTATTGGGAGATCACAGAAAAAGGCATGTGCCTACCAAGGAGTATTCATACACATATATATCTGTAAATTGAAGCTAAAAGATCAAATCCTAGAGGCCATGCAGTTATCTTATTTTGTGCAAGATTCCCTTGCTCTGTATCTCTACAAAATAAGCGAGATCACAGAATAACTCTCACAACTGAGGCAGTGTTTCCATCTGAAAGACTGTTCTACAGAAATATAGATGCATACCTCCATACCTCAAAGAGATGCAGGGTTGATAAGGTTAACCTATGAGAATTGAGATTGTGCCCTCTGAACACAGGACCATCCATGAGGACCCAATGCTCAAGAAGGACGATCCCTTTTAAATAGAATTCAGCCTAGATCATGATCCAAGTCAGCAGAAAATAAGGGTATTCTGAGATCCTTCTCTTTCTGAATCCTCTCTAGTACTTTAAGCAGCAAAGAACCAAGAGGCTGCTATTTTCAGACTGAAACTACACTCCCCCTTTTGTCTGGATAAGGCTTTACGTTCTGTTGTCCAACAAATTTGGTGTGACTGAAGTTCCAGGTCTTCTGAAATTGTGCAATAACTGATCTAGTAAGAAATGAAATTTTGATAAATTAAATCTAAGCACAGACTTCTCTGTGCTTGTTCTAGCTGCTCTCTGGGAACCAGATGGCAGTGACAATCTGTCAGAACTGAAATGAAGTATAAATAAACTAATTCAACACAGAATTAACCAGGCTTCTACTGACAGGGTTACCTTGCCTTCTACTTACACGTAGCTAGTGTTTTCAGTTATTATATAGAGGTCTCATGAACCAAAGTCGAATCAGTAAGCACAAAAATATTAGTTTTGATCTTTTGTATTTGAAAGATAGGGTAGAATCAATGACTGCAAAAATTAGAAGACATTTTTACTTCTGCACAGTTGCTATTGGATTTTGACAGGAACAAAAATAGTGCTTACTCATAAAATTCAATTGTGCCTTACAATTAGATCACCACTAAGTCCATTTGCTACAGCTGTTATGTGGAAGACAATTCTCAGAAAAGAGCTTTTACATGAGATCCAAGTCTGTAACTGTCAAATCCTATGATGTGACACCCTTTATTGAACTGCCCTCCCTCTCAGGGATGATGTTGTACTGCAAAAGAAACAGAAAAGATCTTGGGTTTAAGTGTTACCAAATGTGGAGGTTAAAAACACAGGATTGGGCACTCACAGCTCTGCTTGAGCTGGCAGCAAGTGATATACATGCTTCCCATGCCAGCTCCTGTTAAGATTGTCTTCTGAAAAATACTCAGCACAATTTCACCCTGTTCACTCTGAGAAACTTGCTCCATTGTGCATGAATCATGATAAAAACAACACTTTGTGATTACAAATGAGAGAAGGTTGAGGCACCTAAATGCAAGGCTAAGAATCAATGCCATTTTCCCTTTGAATAAAAATCTGTGCAAGCCACTTAAGTACATAGCTAATCAAGACATGCAGCAAGTGATACCTGCATTAGAAGTCTGTTCCTTGCAACATACAGCAGCATCTCAAGTATCCCTTGGGCAAAGAAACAAGGAATAATGCTTATGAGGCAATAAAAACAAAAGGAATCTCACGGTACTTGTCTAAAGTCAGTGACACAGCTGAAAAAAAATTGATACACCTTGGGCATCTACAGCTGAATTCTGTCTTTGAACAGATTAAAGCTCTCAAGAGAGCCTTACACTTACAGAAGGAAAACTAGCCAACTTCGACATTTAGTTCTTTATCATGAATTCATATTCAAAATATGAACCATGCAACTGTTTTGGGAACTTTCTGGTCCCATTTAGCTAACTGTCACAGCATGCTATTTTAGCAAAATTACCCCCACACTTCTGGAGCAGGGATTAAAAACAAAATAATCTAACAGTCTAGCAGTAGCTCATTCACCTTCAGTCCTGACTTACAGAAGTCAAACAGAACATCTTAACCAAATCTTAAAACATTTCAACATTAGGAAGAAAATGAAAGGGAGAAAATAATTTTAAAATCAGTTATGTCAGTCTGAAACTAATGCTTAAGTTTTCAGATTCTATGGTCTGTTTAAGATGGGCATCAATAACCTGAGTTTTGTAGCTGTATGCAGTTCTAAGGTGAAAGCCAGATTAATATCTGGCCAAGAGTCATTATTTTTATATTCTATTGATCTGAAACTTAGTGCTTTCATACTAAGATTTCCAAAACACTGAATCACATTATTTCAAGTCAGCATTTAATCATGCTCCCCAACAGATGTGGTTTCTTCCTGTATATTTTCTTTTCCTAACTTACATCTGCAGCTTTCTGAAATTTTAGTTGAATGAAATGTATCATAGATGCTACACGTCCTTCCAAGCTAAAAAAAAACATGCCCAAGATCAGAAAGAAAATTAGTTATATATAAATCTCACATAATTTCAACTGTAGACATAAAAATGCTTTCTTTAGATACAAAATAGTATATAATAGGACATTTGTCAGGAGACCGGCTTTCTATAGGTCATAGCTGTAATTGAGATTGAGACAGAATATTTAGTCTGTAAGGCTGGAAATGAGGACAAAATAAAAATTTTACTTTCAAAAAGCCTCTTAAGAAGATCTCTCTTGTCCAGAGAGTTATTTGATCTTGAAGAGCAGATTACAGACTGCCTATGTATCACAGAACTCTATCACAGAATAAAACAGAAAACATGAAGAACTAAGAGGTGATACTTTTGAAAAAAAATGCATCAGCATTTCTGGAGCATGGAATTCACAACTCAGTACCGGCAGCTTGACAGCTCAATACCTGGCTGTCCAGAGAATTAATGGCCCCTGATCTATGAACAGCATTGTTATAATGCTGTACAGGTAACATGAGAAATCAGCTCTTAAAATTATTACTAAGTGAACTTCATTAACATTCAGAGATGTTCTTTAAACCCCAGCTGGAACAAAACAAAAACAAACAAACAAACAACAACAAAAAAGGCAAGGTAACCCTTGCTGTAGCTGTCCATGTTTGTGCCAATCTTCCTCTCCTTCCTGCAAAGCTATCTGAAGGACACGGAAAGCTGAATTATTCTAGGCACTTTTGTAGAATTTTCTGGCAAGGCCTGTTCACTGTTTCTGTATGCAAGTGTTCCAGCCAGAAATACTGGCTTCAATACTTCACAGTGGAAATCTCCCTAATTACATCATTATCAAAGGAGTGGATTTTGGTTTTTTTTAAAGCCCAGATACAGCTCACTTAACATTAGCAGCAGAATCATTTGTAGTTACTTCACTGTTGCTTCAGGTTGGTCTCATCTCATAGCTGATCCTGCTTTGGGCAGGAGGCTAGAATACAGACTCTAGGAGGCTCCTTCCAACTGGAATGTCCCCGAGATCTGGATGATTAGGTAGAGAGGTGGACTGGGAACTGACTGAAGGAAAGATGCCAGAGAGTCATGGTCAGTGAGATGGAGTCTAGTTGGAGGCCTGTAACAAGTGGGGTCCCAGAGGGGTCAGTACTGAGACCAGCTCTGTTTAATATATCCATCAATGACCTGGATGAGGGCACAGAGTGCACTGTCAGCAAGTTTGCTGATGACACCAAACTGGGTGGAGTGGGTGCCACACCAGAAGGCTGTGCTGCCATTCAGCAAGATTTGGACAGGCTGTAGGGTTGGGCAGGAATAAATTTAACGAAATTAAACAAGGGCAAGTGTAGAGTCTTGCACCTGGGAAAGAACAACCCCAGGTATCAGTATAGGTTGGGGGCTGACCTGTTGGAAGGCAGCAAAGGTGAAAAGGATCTGGGGGTCCTAGCTGATGGGAGGTTGACCATGAGCCAGCAATGGGCTCTTGTGGCCAGGAGGGCCAATGCCATTCTGGGGTGTATTAGATGGGGTGTGACTAGTAGGGGTGCATTAGGAGGGGTGTGGCTAGTAGGGGTGCATTAGGAGGGGTGTGGCTAGTAGGTTGAGAGAGGTTCTCCTGCTCCTCTAATCTGCCCTGGTGAGGCTGCATCTAGAGTACTGTGTCCAGTTTTGGGCCAACCAGTTCAAGAGGGACATAGAACTACTTGAGAGAGTCCAGCACAGAGCCACAAAGATGATGAAGGGAATGGAATATCTCTCTTATGAGGAGAGACTGAGGGAGCTGGGGCTCTGCTGCTTGGAGAACATGAGACTGAGGGGTGACCTCATCAATGTTTATAAATATGTAACAGCTGAGTGCCAGGAGGATGGAGCCAGGCTCTTCTCTGTGATGACAGGACAAGGAGCAACGGGTGGAAGCTGAGGCACAGAAAGCTTCATGTAAACATGAGGAGGAATTTTTTTCACTGTGAGGATGACAGAACACTGGAACAGGCTGCTCAGGGGGGTTGTGGAGTCTCCCTCTCTGGAGATATTCAAAACCCTCCTGGACGCATTCCTGTGTGATCTTGTATAGGTGATCCTACTCTGGCAGGGGAGTTGGACTGGATGATCTTTCCAGGTTCCTTGCAGCCCCTGACATTCTGTAATTCTGTGATCCTAAGCTTACAATCAACCAAAGCAGCATCAACATGGCCACTGCCAACATACTTAACAGGTCTAATTTATGTCTTAAAGGAATTTCACACAGGAAAAAAACTACAGGAACAAGTTTGTTGTCTTTCCCTATAATGAACATTTATATCTAGCAAAAGTTGTACTTAATTTATATGAGATACAGAATAGAAGTCCAGGCAACACTTCCTGGAACTACGAAGCCCTCATAAACACTACTCAGTGCAGCTGACAGTGCCATAGCCAGTTGATAATAAAATGGCTTCAACAAATACAACTGCACATAAACTGAGAGACTGCTGACTAATGGCCTTAGGTTTCTTGGTAGAAAATTTACAGTCTGGCAAGAACTGACATCAGTCTCAGGATCTCTTCAGATTCAACAGTGCAGATTTTTCAGGTACACACATTCAGGGCCACTTTAGGTGATGCCAGAAAACTTATAAACCACTTCTAAAGCTTCTGGTAACACTTATAAACTGCAAAAAGCTATAAATTCTCTTTAGAATTCTATAAAAATCTAGAAGACATCCACCATTTAAAAAGTTATCCTTTTTATAAGTAATGACAATAGTTTTCCCAAACTGTAAGTGTATTTTAAGTAAGAGCTGCTTTTTCCATATCCAAATGATGTGCATAGCTTTAAGGGTTGCATAAGGAGTGTTTTGTGTGTGCACACTCAATTTTAAGTGTCTTGTAAGCTTTGCAAAGCCATTAACACTAAAGAAAACTTAGGTCTCTATTGTGCAACACTGCATTCAATGCATCTGATTTTTATTGAAGTCACATGTGCAAGCCTCAAGGAAGTTATTCTTTGTCTGGTTTGTTTTTAAAATGTGGCTAGACTTTCAACTCTGAACTGAAGCACCAATAGCTGAACTTGTTGCCAATTAATATAAAGGCAGGTATGAATAACACTAAAAATAAGCAAACATTCATTTTTCCTTATTCCTCTTGAACTGAAGGCAAGAAAAGACAAAAGTTGCACTGGACAACATAAATTTTGAAAATTTAAAATTAAGAAACTGGAACAAAAAGAATAAACAGGCAGGGAAAACAATCTGCTACTTCTAACACACTGCCTCAGAGACTTTCCATTAAGGCATCTCTCCATATATTCTTCTCTCTGCAAAGACTCCAGAAAGAGCACATGCCCATTCACACCATTTTTACTTTCATTAATCTTAATGATCATGTCTTTGAGATCAGGACCTTATTAATTTGGCTTCAGTGGCATATCTCTTCATGTACTTTTCCTACTATGTATTTTGAATTGCATTAATTAAAGTTTAAAATACTTTGCATTTATAACCACTCCCAACAAGAGCATTTCCAAATTTATTTCCACTCAACAAAACATTTACTCTTCTGAACAACACTGTTCCTCATAAATGAGTTCCTGCATCTTTGCAGTTTTTTTCTAAGTTACAAAGCACTTGATTAAATGCTGAACAGGAACACTTAAGGCATGTGACAGAGTTTCTAGGATACTGTGTAAGAACAGCTCTGTTAGTAAAACAGGGACACCAAGTAATTTTATTTAACCTAATTTTTTTTAAGTGTTCCACACAATCCATAACAAAATCTTAAAAGATTAATTTTGTACAAAACCACTTGAAAATTTGAGAAGCTACTTGATACTATTCTCCTGTCTAGACTGAACTTTCACTTGGGGCCATACAAGACATACATACGTTTTGAAAGGAGAAATGCATTACTTAACAAGATTTCAGCATTTATTCATACAGCAGACAACTGTGACCACATACATTAATATAAAAGCTCGAGTGCAAACAACTGGACATAAATCTGCATTTAGGCAAAGAAGACTTTAGTCTTCTGAAACATACAACAAAATAATCATATTGTTTCCAGAAGAATTATTGTAAGCACTCAAATAAAGCAAAAAGCATGCACTGGTTTACAGTAAAGTTATGTGATATTAACTAAACCGACAGTTATATAATTGACAAGATCAGGAAAGTGGGTGTGAACACCATAAAGAACACACATAAAGGACTGATGTACAATTTAGCATAACACTGTCATCTCAATTTTAGTAAGGCTATAAACCAAAATATTTATCTGGCTACAGTATGGATAAGAATGTTCAACTATGAAGTTACCTGAGGTGAAAGCACCAGTTACCAGGAACTCTGTTAAAAGCAGACATGTTTAAAGAGTTTGTTCAAAATCCCAGAGTAGATTCCCAAATAAAACATAGATCTTTTTTTGTTTGCAAATCCCCACTCATTTCATAGGTGCAAAGAGCATCAACTTACCTTTTATTTCTCTGCAAGACTGGGCAAAGGGCATTAAAGTAGGACAGGAATGCTAAGACTTTTGATCTACTGTAGGCCAGGGAGGTTAAGGGAAATTAAAACAAGATTTCTATCCCCTCCCACCCCCCTACCCCGACAAAAAAAAAAAAAAAAAGTAATAGAACATTGCTGCGGCCTTCATCTGCCACAACCCAACAGAGGTATCAACGCAAATTGTTCTTTTAGAAACTTAAAGCATTCTAAATTTAACATGTTAATCATTTGGTAAAATTTACACCCATGCTGACATCCACTTTGAGTGGAAGACCAAAACATACAACTTGAGACAGTGCTGTCCAAAGATCTGGGTCAGACCCAAAGTGTTTTAATCAACAGGCCACAATCCTCAGTGAAGCTCTCCAGAGCAAGTCCTAGTTGCTTCTGAAAAGGTCTGTAAGCTTAGCATCTCCAGAAGAAACCAAACAGTCTGCTCACTGCTGGAAGCAAACTGGAATCACTCCAAGTCTCTCAAGCAGTCTTCAGCTGCAATATAATCAGATCACTTTGGGGAAGTGACATGTCATTAACTTTTCAAAAGGTGTTTGTTTCTGCTTATTTAATAAAATTATTTTTTCTTTTATCTGCAGAAGAAAACCTGTCTTTTTCCTCCCTAAAAGCACTCCAATTCCTTAAATCACACTTCAAAACACTGCTTTAACGTGATACAGAAAGAGCACAAGAGATTTAACTTGTCCTCGAGCATCTAAACAATCACTCAGAAACCAACACTGAAGAATGGCTGACAAATATTTCAGAGTTTATTTCAAAGTTCACTTTATTATGGGTGTCAGTTAATGACATGATCAATCCACATAAAAAAATGAGACTTTGGCTTCAGTGCTATACATCTGGCCACACCTAAATCTGTAAACAGGCTGATTAAACTCAAACAACTCTGAATATAGCCACTGTATCACACACTCCCAACAGACATGAACTGAATTAGATAGTCTATTTTGGTTTAAGTAATTAGTTGCCTTTCTTTCTTTTTTCCTCTATCATTTTTAATAGAAAGAAAGGGGGGAGAAAGTGTGATATCAGTATTATTTCAGTGGTTAGTCTCCAGAATTTTGGCTCAACTGTAGCTCAGCCTGCTGGATAAAAATCTCTACAACAGAAATCCAATTCAGAATCTTGTATGTCATGCATGCAATGCAGACACCTTCCTCCTCTTCTACCTTTTTCAGCTCCTTTTAAGGACATATGCTCCTGTGCAGCTTCAAGTTCAAAACAATTATCTCTCTGTGCTATTAATAAACCGAGGGTGATACGTCACATTTTTATAGTGGTTTCTTTGACACTGGATTAAAAATTAAGACAGATTTAACAAGTCGTGGTATATACATACTTCACAAAATCACAGAATGATACAGGTTAAAAGGGACTTCTGAACATTATCTAGTCTAACCCTCCTGCAAATGTAGATAAGCCTAGATGAGTTTGCACAGGAAGACATCCAGGTGGGTTTTGAAAGTCCGCAGAAGAAGACTCCATCACCTCCCTCCTGGGCAGCCTAGTCCAGTGCTCCATCAACTTCAAAGTAAACTTTTTCCCTAAGTTCAAGTGAAACTTCCTGTATTCTAGTTTGTACCTGTTGTGCCTTATCCTATCACTGGGCACCACTAGAAAGAGACTAGAAAGGTCCTAATGACCTCCACACTCCGAATATTTACATCTTTTCTCAGTCTTCCCTTTTCCAGACGAAAGAGCCCTAGGCCTCTCAGCCTTCCCTCTTAAGAGAAAGTATCCCGTCCCCTAATCATCTTTGTAGGTTCAAACCTCTTCAGTGTTTCTCTGTCTCTTGAACTGGGGAGCCCAAACCTGGACACAATCCTCCAGGTGTGCCCTCATTAGGACAGTGCAGAAGGAAAGAACCTCTCTCAACCTGCTGGCCACATTTTTTTAAATGCACCCCAGAATACCATTTGCCTTCTTGGCCATAAAGGCACACTGCTAGCCCCTGGTGAGCCTACTGTCCACCAGCACTCCAAGGTCCTTCTCTATGAAGCCACTTTGCAGCAGGTCAACTCCTAACCTGTACCGAAGCATGCGCTTATTCTTCCCCAGGTGCAAGACTTCGCACTTGCTCTCACTGAACTTCATGAGGTTCACTTTTGCCCAGCTCTCTAGCCTGTCCACTGTCTCCCATAGCATCCTCATAGGTAAACTTAGGAATTGTGGGTTAGATGAGTGGACAGTGAAGTGAATTGGAAACTGGCTAAATTACAGAGCACACAGGAGGCCTGTGGCTAGTGGTGTTCCCCACAGGTCAGTAATAGGTCCAGCCGTGTTCAACATATTCAGCAAAGACCTGGATGAAGAAACAGAACGTACTCTCAGCAAGTTTGCTGATGATAAAACACTGGTAAGAGCGGTCAGCGTACTAGAAGGCTGTGCCACAATTCAGCAAGACCTGCATATTCATAATCATGGACTGCAAAACTGGACCACAAATTCAAGACAGTTTAGTTCAATACCATTTCTTAAGAAGATGTATGTTCCAGAACTAAATTCAATGCATTAACAGACTGTTGTCCATGCTAGATTTATTTCAGTAAGTAATTTAAATTGCAAATATAGAAGTTTAATAACTCTTCACAGGTTTTTGTTGCAGTAACTACTTCATGGAACTGCAAATATTTTCACCTCTTAAGACCAAAATTCTGTTCATTAGTTACTTAGATGACTAAAGTAACATATTTTATATAAAGCCAATATCCAGAAAACCCCTGAAGTTCTGAATTTCATTCCCCTTTGATTTTACCAAATGTATTCTCATTCCCAGGAAGAGAAAATTATGTTTAACATTCCATATATATACAGTTCTTATATGACTTACTAAAATAAGCAGTCCAATTCTTCCTAGTGTTTTCATGGATGTTTTCAGCTGTCAAGATTTTCACCATTTCTCTGTATCTTTGTGATAATTTTTTTTCAACCTTTGTGACTACTGTTAGTTGGATCTACTGATTTATACATGCAATATAATTCACTCCATTCTTGTTTCTAATATTCTTCTCCATTCCATTTTTTACAATGAAGAAAAATTAGGATTTACATATTGATCAGTAAAGTTCTCTACTGCAATTCTGTCATCTTTTTGTATAGTAGTTCCAAGCTGTCTCAAGTATTTTCCTTTAGCATGTGCCGTTGAAACATTAGTTCGAACACTTCTGCTCATTCACCTAGCATAATAGCATCTCCTAAGTTTCCTACAATTGCCTCTTGCTTTAACAGTCAGTAAAATTAATCCACCTTTGGTTTCTGCTTTTCTCCTTGTCCTGGTTTGAGATAGAACAGAACTGACTTTACTTGCCAGGTAGGTCTCTTATAAGTAACTGCATTTTCTGAAATGAACAGCATGTTTTCATAGTGTCTGCTTCTTGCAGTGGTAACACTCAGTTACAGTTAGTACCAATCACTGGTAAGCAGGACAAGGTCACTGCCAAATCTTGTGTACTATATTGGGGGTTCAGAGTTACTTGCCAGAAGGAGCATATAGTTTAGGTGACCCTAAACTAACTAAGGAGGTATTACATTTCATGTGTGTCCTATTCAGTATAAAGCTGAGGGATCATGAGGGTCAAGCTTGCTTCTTTCTCTTCCTCTTCTTCAATGGCCAGCATTACGGATCCTGACTCACAAATCCCCAAACCCGGTTCCAGAATCCGCCTCCTAAATCCAGTTCCCATCTGCCACCAAGTCCAGTCAGGAACTTCTGCCACAGATACAATGATGATGACTGTTTACTGAGTGGCTGGTCTAGCCCTAACCCCTGATACTCTCTTTCTGAAGTTAGAAATCTAACACAGAAGTGTACATTACCATATGTTAAACTTAATAGGATGAAAGCTATGTAAAGTTTTATTCACTGTAGCACATCCTTCATCACTTCCTGTTGCCTCCAAGTTCTTGCTTTCCTTTGAGTTAATCTTCCAAATGTTTTCAGATTCTACCTTTGTTTTAATTAGGAAGTTGAAGTCCTTTCTGAGGAGGTTAGCAAAAAGCACAGATGAACCTGAATTCAATGCTAACAGTTACTACCTGTAACAAGTCTGCAGCTCAACCTTTTCACTCAAAATTCAGAGCACCTGAACACCATTTCAGCCTAATAATAAATGGCTTGTTCCATCATCTCCAAAACTTTCTCTTCCCATAATATAATTTTCTACTTACAAAGCCTTCCTTCCCAAAACACCATGTGCTATAAAGGCAGAGGCAAATTAAATGTGATTTCCCAATAACCTAAACTGCTTTCCCTTAGCCTCTGACTATCTAACATAATCTCCAATCCAGATTATGCAATGCATAAAGTAATGAGGTTGAGTCACATGTTAAGGGTAGGTGCATACAAATTCCCTGCTATGACTCCAGTCCCAATCTTCAGGAAGTTTTCAGAAGTAGTGTCTCTCTCAAGCCACAGATTGACCTTTCTGTGTAACAGCTTCCATTGTATGAGACGAGATTCTGGCAAAGATGTATGTAAATACACATACTAACTTACATTAAAAAAGAGAAAAATAATTACAATGTGCCTGTGACCACACCTATGGAAAACTGTACAGCAAGTCATACGCAATACCAGATTTTGCTGCAATATACTGACAGTATTGCAATAAGAAATACTGTGTTCACAGACACTTCAAACAGGGAACCTATCAAACTGAAAATCACTCCATTAAAATACCAACTTATAGATCTACATTACAGCTAGCCAGCTTTAAGACAAACAACTATGGAAAGTGAATTAAGTAGTTGAAGATCTGTAACATAAACAAATAATTAAATATATATAATATACATAGTTGTGACATAGGGCCACAGTTTAGGGTAGACTTGGCAGTGTAGGCTAATGGTTGGATTCAGTCTTAAGAGTATTTTCCAACCAAAACAATTCTATGAACACAGACCATTAAATATAAAGAAATCATAAATATATGATCTAACATATATATAGTCATTAACATCGGCAAATCAATACATGTAAGGAGAGACTATCCTGGTCACATCTACTAAACAAGACATGGCACACTGGAAATATGTCAGCCTTTGTTACAATACTTAAGTAATTTATCTGTCTCCAAGAAACCCTTACAGTTAGGGGGCAAGTCACAGAATCACAGAAACATCCAGGTTGGAAAAGACCCTGAGGATCACCAAGTCCAACGTATAACCCTACTCTACAAGGGTTAGAGTAACCATATCCCTAAGCACCACAGTCAAATGACCCTTAAACACATTCAGGGTTGGTGACTCAACCACCTCCCTCAACAAAAGAATGCCACTCTCCTTTGCTTGTGAATATTGCCTATTTTGTGTAAAAACTGTGTACTGACAATTAATATTTCAAATCCTATTTTATCAGGCAAAATAGTACTCTTTGGAAAATAGACTCAAGTTATAAACTACTGAAATAAAGACTTTGGAGAGCAAATGCAGTTTACAAGTTTTCTTTTGTGTATCTTATTTTCCAAACTTTGGCATGAATTTCCTACTGTGTTTGCCATGGTAACAAAGCAGCCTAAGCCACTAATTGAAATTCTGTTTAACTGTTTAGTGTTGCATATTGATCCAGATAAATTAATATCCTAAGAGTGAAGAGCACAATTCTTACACTGAAGGAATCACCTTACTAGGCAGGTAATGCAGAAATTTCATTGCCAAAGATGTGCATAAATAGCTACAAAATAAGGAGAATGCACTCAGATATGAGGAATAAAGTATAATCACTATATAGGAAGGAGCCACTCTAGAACAGCAGAGTTTCTATTTGACACTATCTCCTCTCCTGCAATCACAACTTTGCATTCATGGCAGAAAGGAAATTTTGTTTTAACAGTGCATTTATATGATGTATTTCTCCATGCATCAAAGCTTGTGTCCTGGTGGGAAACTCTTCTGTTTTGGCAAAGAGATGCTAGGTAACTGGCTAACTTAACGTGAAGTTCTAGAATTAACATTAGCAGGGCAAAGCCAAGCCACAGTTGCAAGTTTCTGTTTTCACTTTGAAGAAAGATTTTTCTTCAAATATTTAACTCACACAGAGAATCATGAATAAGAAAACATCTGGTTTAAGCTCATGGAATCTTTTCTAATACCCAGAAAACATAAATATGTCAGTATACTAAAATTAAGTAAAACCTGAAACATGACCCTGTAGTATGAAAGATTTTTTAAAAAAAATAAAAAAGATTGGCTGGTCACCTCTTCTTTTAATAAATTAATGCATCTACTATTACATTATGTTACTATTCAAGAAAATGTAATCTTTTGCTCATGGTTAAAGACAGAATGAAATAATTCTGACCTTCAATGTTCACTATGTAAATGCAGACTTACAATGCAGGGAATCATCTTCACAAATATCTAAAACACAATATAACCCCCGTTGAAGTTTCCCTACAAAACTACTGAGACACTGTTACTACAAAACATAGCATGATATTTCCATGATACCTACAAAGCCAGCTCTGCTTCCACTCTGAATAGGACTTCACTCTCTCCAGCTCATCAGTATCTTATACTTCATTTCCTCTCCTGCCAGTAAGGCAGCCTCATTGGGTACCACAGATAGCTGGATTTGTATCACTATAAATACATTTTCCTCATTCCGTTCATCTGGCTCAGCTCTAAGAAGCTTCTGGATCAAATGCTCTGCCTCTTCTTAAAATCTATTCTGTACTTCCCACAGAGTCTAATAGCTCATCACACCACAGTATTGTCATTATGCAATTCAACTATCAGCAACAGCTTTGAGCAGGGCTGGTCAAAGAGCAGGATACTTCTGAATCCACAGTAAATTTTTCATAACTGGGACTCACAGGAGATCTGTCAATGTCTCTCATACATCTAGGGAAAGTTTTGTTTCATTTTGTCTCTCCTTTCTTCCCCTCTTCCTTTCTGAGATTTAAGAAATAGTAATGGCCTTGCTCTGCTAATTAAAAATCATGCTCTTCTTTCTCCAGTTTTATATTACATATCATCTTTTCCTAGTAGCAGGAATTTGAAATTCATCTTCATCAACTAGCATGTCATACAATATTAAAGCTATCTTTTGAATGTCTTATACAACAGCACTGAAAACATTTCCTTATTTCTATGGGTAAGCCTCATCTGAAATTTCTTTCAATTGCATTTGTTTTCAACAGCTGACTCAGCTTGTAATCAGCATTGCACGCTGGTTATCTTTTCAGTTTTCTGCCAGAATCAAGAATTTCCTATGTATTTTTTTTAATGCATTTTCACTTCAGTTACTGTTCTGATATCTGCTTGTTACTCCTTATAAAACAGATTATGAACAGTCTCAACTTTATTCTGATAATTTTAACAACATGTACATGCTCTTCTTTGTTCCAAGATCACCAATTAAAATATTGTTTCCAACATCACCCCTAGAAGACCCTAATTTGAAACTCTCTTCTCAACAGTTGTTACCATTCCTGTAACCAGTAAAATATGTAAAAATAAAAAGAACTAGGTATTTTAATGTTCTCTCCAGTTGAGAACAGAATGAGTTTAACATTCTAGAGCTCCCTCGGTTAAAATACATTACATCAGTCTAATACTGCCAGCTCATACAAGGACAGGAACTCAAGTTACAATTCTCCCTTACTATCAAAATGTTACACTGGAAAAGCCAAGCACTTGAACATCAAATAAAGTTACATTAATGTTTTCCCAACTCAGGGAGACAATGTTTTACTTTAAGGGAAAAAAAAACCAAAAAAAACAGAAAAAAAGTCTAACACAAATCTACTACACTGGAATTTCAAGAACTAAAACTGAAAGTATGTCAAAGCAGTTGAGAATTTCCAAGGTTTTTTGGTGGGAGTGAGGACTGGTTGGTTGTTTTGTTGCTGTTGGTTTTGGTTTTGTTGTTGGTTGGTGGGGGGAAGGGAGGTTTCTGTTACTGTTGTTTTAGTTTGGTTTGGGTTTTGTTTTGGGGTCTTTTTTTTTTGTTGTGGTGATTGTGTGCTGAATATGTTGAGCATCACTCCTGAATGTTTTTCTCTACCTAAATATAATCAAGGATAAATCTTACGAAAATAACTGTCACAAGAGTCACAGGTCGTCAAAAGGTTTTTAGCAGAAGTTTTCACTGTTAGGAGTACAATGAATTAAAATGCAACTGATTTCAGAATAGTACAGAGAATACCAAATATTCACAGACAACAGAGTTCATGCTGCAATACTACTTAAAGACTGCCATATACTGTGTGAAGAATGTATCACCTTCAGTAGAGATTGGAATGCACTGAAACACATTCTCTTCACTTCTGAGGAGCTGAAAAAGTTAAATGTACTTCATAATTTAATTTTGCAAGGTTCACTTAAGATTTACGCTGAGTAAGCTGGAACTACTTTCTCAGTAGTTGAAATCTACTAAACTATAATGTATTCATAACCCTAAATTAAAAAAGTAATCGTTACCTTTCTGATTTGCTTCCTGTTCCTTATCCTCTAGTGGATCCTTTATTTTCCTCCTACTCCTGCAGTCTAGTCATATTGTTGCCTACACTTATAATCAGTCCTTTCTTACCTATTTTTAATGCTGAATAAGGCACGATTCAGATGATCTGAACAAAGACACATACTTCCAGATAGATACACTAGACGAAAGCAATTACAATACCAAAAATAGGTATGTAAATATCAAATGTATTCCAAATAATCCCACACATTCTGGTAGAACTTAGCAACTGTTCTCATTCAGTGTACAGGCTCAGCTGGGATACTTAACAGTTAAGAAGTTGCTTTCACAGGGAAATTGTTTAAACTGTCAGATCTGTAAGCAAAACTGGTTAGAAAATTGTACCTATTAAAGGTGACGCTATTTAAACTAGAGTAAGCAGACTTTTTCATGAGCCCCAAAACATGGAACTGGAAATATTGTATCACTGAATGATAATGTCATCTTTAAGTTGTTCAGCTCCTTCTCCTGCACACCCACAAAGTTACCTGACCTCTTGGACTAGTGTTCTAGTCAGTCACACTTTCAAAGTCATTACTTTCACTTTAGCTTTGAATCTTATAATTTTCTTCTCTAAAACATGGGTACGGTTTTGTTATAATATCAGAAAAAAATGTTCTTTAACACTACATGCACATTTATCAACACTACCCTTAGCGGGTGACACTATACATAGCATGACAGAGAAAAAAACGCGTTTGTTTTCTTCATTCAAGTGACCAGACATCCAAAGTATCCTTAAAATATGTAATGCAAAATTAAAGTTCCTTATTGAAAGACTAAGGCTGTTCTAGCTTTGTCATTGAAGCTGTTAAAATTTAATTTCTTCTAACAACACTCAGAAGTTGGCTTTACAAGTGTAGTTTACAGTAAAACTTTAATACTCACAATCACTTGACAATACCGTAATCTTTTCCAAATTTAACAGTAAAGCTTGAAGTAGAACAATCCTCCCTAAGGAAATCCAGAAGCACTGAATCAACCAAAATATACAGACTTGAAACAAAACAAAGAACAAATAATCAAAACCCTGACTAGTTTAGGGAATCTGTATTAGAACTAAACTAAATAGATTTATCTGAAATTTGCAGGCTACTACATGATCATTATTATTAAATTAGAGAAGGTTTAGTCTCACATAGATTTGTCAACAGGCAGAAGTGAAGTGTGACTTCACACTGCATAGCAACACATCCAGCATAGCTGTATTATACTAAGAAACACACAGGCAAGTAATAACAGGTTGAGTTCCACCAGTCCACCACCCCAGTATTTCTGTTTTAAGGCTTTCCCAATCCCCTTTCAGGATGTGAGAATAAAGTTTTTTCTCTAGGGAGGCAAGGGGGAGAAGGCAGCAGCGGAAGAGTTCCTCAGGATTATCTGTTGCTATAACAAAACCATGTTTTAGTCCAACAGTGTAAATTGTTGGACTTGTAAGAAAAAATTATCTGTTTCAGAAAAGCAGCCTGAATAATTGTACTCCACATTGCTCTGTTGCTATAGAAACTTAATTCATTGTAGTAGCTGACTATTAATCCATATTTTTTTTCATGTCAAAGCTCAGTAAAAGTCGAATACAAGTGCCTGTCCAATAAGTCAGAATTGTTTTTTTGGGTTGTTTTTTTTTTTTTCCCCTCTGGCTGCTATTGGATTTTGCAAGCCCTACAGGAATACTGGACATTTTTGTTTCAATGTTTTTATTAAGCCCCTGACTCTACCATGATGCATCAGGTTAACAAAATATTACTAGAACAAAGCCCTAATTATTTTTGTATTAAAAAATAAGATGCAATTCGCTATTATTCTGAGAGCCCCATAAGAGTTCTAAGGAAGTTCCATGAATAAATTATCAACCAAATATATAACCTGTTTTCAAAACCAAAACAAGGCCCAAGAGTTTGGGTTTTGTGATCACAACAGATCAAAGAACATATTTTTCTTAACTCTTAATCTGAAGTTGTTAATTTGCAATGCATTTTCCTTCTAGGGCTGACGACGCTTCATCACAACCAAACCCAACAAGGCAAAATGTTACATAACAAGAACACAGGCTACCAGAAAACAATTACCAAGGGTCAAATCCCTAACTTAGCTGCAGTGAACTCATATTTCCCACAATCCCATATGTAGAATTCTCAGGTATCACCACATCTGCAAACCAGAATCCTGCTTCAGAAGTTCTGAGCAAAAAGCAGCGAGTTCCAAATTTCCACACTAGCTTTCTCAATACTCTTAAAGTAAGCAAAGTATAGACACTTTTAAGTAACAGTAAGTGCTCACAGTCATGCCAGTACAGCTATTATGTGGGGAAAACATACAAACAAAAAGCCAAAGATACCTTTTGCCTTTTATTAATCACTTTCTTGAAAAATTACCATTAAAGGGCTAATAGTGTTTAATGTACCAAACAGCCACACAATGCTGGTATTTGACTCAAGTTGATTTTCATCTCAAGAGTAGGAAAGAACAATCAGATTATCACGGCCTACTGATCTTCCTGAAGAAGGCAGTGCTGGTCACTGAGTAATTGCCACATCTCCACTGTTTTGCTAAACCTAAATTCTCTGTTATACCAGCTTGCACCGCAAGCTCCACAGCTACAAGATAGCAACTAATCTGGTGGTACAAATGAAGAAAGGGTTCCCAAATGGCTGTCAAAAAAAGCACATCAGAAACACTCCTACGGAATTAAATCCCTTTCAGATTAGAGACTGGACTTCTCCAAGCACTCATCTCACCATCATTCCCCTTTGTCTAGGTATCTTTTATACAAGTAAAGCCTCTATCAACTTAGGACCAACAAAAAACAATACACAGGTAAAACATATCAAAACCAAGCCAATATACTTTTTTTCCAAAGAGGTTATCTGTTGCTCAGAGGGAATAAGAGACTTGCATGCTGCTACAGTGCAACACAGAGTTGACGCAGCTAAGCAAGCTGCTTCTAAACTGCTGCAGTAACTTAATCAACAATGAGCACTTTGTTTCTCTAACAATGAGGAAAAGCATGAATCATCTTGAGCATCACTAAAGCGAGCTTCATCTGGGCATCTATTTGAGTTACTGAGAACGGTTGTTTGCCCCATCTCTTCAATTTACAAGTGCTAAAGTGCACTGAACTGAACAGGGATGGTTAAGCACATAGAAGCTGCATTTTAACTGAAACACAGAACTACACTTGAATAGTCACTTCACTGGCACAGAGTCAATTCTGCCAACATTGTTAGAAGGACAGAAAATTCACACAAAACAGTCTTAAAACTTTGCAGGCATTTGTTAACTGCACATGACACAGAGCCTTAGGTTATTCTGTACAAGGTACCAGAGTTTCACTATTGAAGGAGAGAAAGGCAGACCAGATACTGCCATGTGTTAAACCAATGCAAAGAACTGGACAGTCACCTTTAGAGGAAAAGATCACAAGCTCATGTTCTGAAGTGAGATCAAGATTTTGCTAGAAGTCACCTGTTATATAGTTAATGCAATGAAACAACAGTAAACTCTTAGTCAAACCTGGCATCCTTCTTTTTATAAGCTTCACTCTGTATTTCGACAAAAACAGGAAAGGTGGAAAAACCCAACAACCCAATCAATATGTCACAGGCACACTTTAAAAGAAACAGTTGGTTATTTATGAGCAATTAAGTGAGAAGTTGAACTGATACCCAAGATGGGCTACAAGACAAGTAAGAAATACTGCATTCAAGAGTATATATGGTATTAAACTTCAAAAGTGGTTACTGCCTAAATGTAGAACTATTTCTATTATAAATTATTTTTTGAAGTTAGGTCCTCTTGACACTCTAAATGTAAACCTGTATCTATTGAAGGTACCACAGTCTCCCATTAAAAAAAAAAAAAAAAAAAAAAAAAGGTTCTAGAAATATTTCATTTAAAAAGAAGGTCTGAAAAAATAAATTCAGCTTTGCTATTGTAAAGGGTTAAGCCCACCCGGGACACCCCTGACTCCTCCCAAGGGGGTGGTCTGACCTTTTCCCAGGAGTCATGGTTAACCACTCCCACTTCCTGCTAAGACAAAGCTATAAAAAGAGAGAAACCCATTTTGTTCTCTCTCTTCGGCCCCTGCCTTGCCTGGAATGACTGCTCTGCTGCTCGCTGCTGTCAGACCACGTGCTCCCTGCCACCTCGTGGAGAGCACCACCATTTTTTATCTGGAACTTGGACTGCTTTTCACCATCAAAACTCCTACATCCTGCCTTCATCCAGCACCAAAACCATTGACCTCAGCCTTTGGACTCAATTGCCTCCCACGGGTTGTATTTGTATTTTGTTTTCCCCTTTTTTCCCCTTCTCCCCAGCTTCTGTAACTTTTCCCTCATTCCCCCTGCCTTGCATTTTGTTTCCACTTTTCTCCTACCTTCTGTAAAAGCCCTTTTTCCCTCCTATTTACTGTTAAAGTTTTATACCTTTTTTTACTTCCAAATTGGATTGAGTTTTTATTGGGCTTCTGGGCTCAGGGTAGCTGGATTAAACCCAATACAGCTATCTAGATCTTAATAGGAAAAAAAAAAGGTGGAAAAGTTATTTTTAGAGGTACTATCTGCCATTGAAATAATTAAATTACACAAATCCTACCATCGAAACTAGAATTTAAATCTTACTAACATTTAAAAAGAAAACATTGAGCTGTTTTTCTGTAATTCAGATGACAGTAAATAATAGAAAACCAGAAGAATGACAGAAACAGAAAAAGAAACACTTCAGAGTAAATTCTGCCAAATTTCATCACAACCATAGCTTCAAACTTGTACCAGGATCATGCTCCAACATCCAGGTCAAATCTAAAGACAATATGAACAACTTTTGTAGAAGTCTTAGAAGAACTGTGACTAAAAAAAAAAAAAACAAAAAAAACCACCCACCCAAAACTGCCCAGTTAAAATGTAACAACAATATGACTGGAAGGATTACATATTTGTTATGGTTACATTTGTAAGTCAAGAAGAAAATGTATTTATATCACTCAGACTTACCAAGTTATCCTAGTGACTATGTAGGATAAAGTCATCATTCCAATAATTTATTTCACCAGACTCAAGGATTTTTACAGATGAGTTTGAAAATATATTGACATCATTTCAGTCCCCTGGGTCATTACTCCCACTTTCTTTAGATGAAAGTGAGCACTAAAGCCAGAAATTTGAGTGCTTTCAAAGATTTATGTGATATCACTTTCCTGACAAAATATATGTAAACTTCCTGTAGGAATTGTTCTTTTTCTCGTCCCTAGGAGACTGAAGATAATGAAGTTTGTTCATAATTTTACATATTTAACTAAAAAATGCCCTAGAGTAGGGAGTAAAGTTCTTCTTTGACTAGCATTTAGTCCAATGCACACTCCACATTTGCTATGGGTGCAAAAAAAAAAGGGCATTACTAAGCCAAGAATTTCTTAATATGGCCACCTTTCAACACAGTTTTAAAAAAATATTTATTTATTTTTGAAGTTTTTAAACTGTTACTGCCACATGACAACCTTACGATAACTCATGAAATTAAAGACAGATTACAGCAAGTAAACCAGAAATTTGTAGAAAGTATCTATTAGAGATGTATCATTCCATTATGAAGAGCTTTACTAAATAATGCAAGAGAAAAATCTCAGCACAAGTTGCAGCACTGCCACTGGAAAGATTTCAACTGTAACAGCTGGTGGTCCTGCCCACAAAGACTACAGGGCTATGTCTAGTCTACCAATGTCTGCTAAACAGAAGCCAGAATAAGCAAATACAACTGATTTAAGTCACAGGCTTAAAGAAATACGAGGCATGTAGATTCTAAAAGACGGACTAGATATACACTTGGACATTCAAGTGGGGTGAAGCAATGAAGGAAAAAAAACTTGATTTCTAAGGACACAACAGTATTATTGCCTTAACTTAGACTATGGCACATTTAATGTTACTATTTAGCATCCTTAAGCTTTCTAAGAGGCCAATGGCATTATTAGACATTACTGGCACCATTTCCAACTACAGATTTGTCCATGAGAGCCAACTCATAGTCATTACAACTGGACAAGTGGCCTTTGGATACACATCCTTCAATGCAAAGTATTTCAGATGGTTCCCTTTATCCAAAATACTACAATAATACTTCAAACTAACGCACTAAATTTGATTCTAGAATGTCAAACTACAATTACAGGGAAAAAAAAATATGGATAAGGCTGGTGACACAGGATATGGATAAGGCTGAGGTGCTCAATGGCTTCTTTACCTCACTCTTCAGCAGCAAGGGCTCCAACCACAATATCCAAATCCCAGAACACAAAAGTAAGGTCTGGGAAAAGAAAGATCTGTCCACTATAATTGAAGATCATGTTCATGAGCACCTAAGTAACTGAACATGCACAAGTCCACGGGGCCTGACGCGATTCACCCCTGGGTCCTGAAGGAAGATGAAGTTGCTAAACTGCTGTCCGTCATATCTGAAAGATCATGGCAGACTGGTGAAGTTCCGGCTGACTGGAAAAGGGCAAACATAACACCCATCTTCAAGAAGGGAAAAAAGGATGACCTTGGTAACTGCAGACCAGTCAGTTTCACCTCTGCCTGGCGAGATCATGGAGCACATCCTCCTGAAGGCTCTGCTAAGCAAAGTGCAAAACAAAGCAGAGGTGATTGGTGGTAACCAGCATGGCTTCACCAAGGGCAAATCATGCCTGACAAACTTACTGGCTTTTCATGATGAAGTCACAGCAGCGGTGGACAAGGGAAGGGAAACTAATGTCACCTACCTGGACCTCAGCAAGGCCTTGGACTCTGTCCCACATGACATCCTGGTCAGCAAATTGGAAAAAACATGGACTTGATGGGAGAAGCACTCACTGGATAAGGAATTGGCTGGATGGTCACACACAAAGAGTGGTGACCAATGCCACAATGTCCACCTGGAGACCAGTGACAAGTGGCGTCCCTCAGGGGTCAGTGCTGTTTAACATCTTTGTCAGTGACATGGACAGAGGAGTCGAGTGCACCCTCAGCAAGTCTGCAGATGACACCAAGCTGTGTGGCACAGTTGACTTGCTAGAGGGCAGGGATCCATCCAGAGGGACCTGGACAGGCTGGAGAGGTGGGCCCAGGCCAACCTCATGAAATTTAAAAAAGCCAAGTGTAAGGTCCTGCATCTATGTCAGCACAATTCCAAGCACAAATACAGGCTGGGTGGCAAATGTCTGGAGAGCAGCCCTGAGGAAAAGGACCTGGAGGTCTGGGTTGATGAGAAGCTCAACATGAGCTGGCAGTGTGTGCACGTGGCCCAGACAGCAACTGTGTCCTGGGCTGCGTCAAGAGAAGTGTGGCCAGCAGGGCAAGGGAGGGGATTCTCCCCCTTTACTCTGCTCTCCTCAGACCCCACCTGCAGTACTGTGTGCAGTCCTGGAGCCCCCAACACAAGAAGACATGGAACTGTTGAAGAGTCCAGAGGAAGGCTGTGAAGATGCTCAGAGGGCTGCAGCAGCTCTGCTATGAGGACAGGCTACGAGAGTTGGGGCTGTTCAGTCTGGAGAAGAGAAGGCTTCGAGGAGACCTTATAGTAGCCTTCCAGTATCTGAAAGGGGCCTAGAGGAAGGCTGAATAGGGACTACTTAGTAACAGGACAAGGGGTAACGGCTTTGAACTGGAAAAACAGAGATTTAAATGGGATGTTAGGAGGAAGCTCTTTACAGTGAGAGTGATGAGACACTGGAACAGGTTGCCCAGGGAGGTTGTGGCTGCTCCCTCCCTGGAGGTGCTCTCTCCCTGGGGATGTTCAAGGCCAGGTTGTATGAGGCCTTGAGTGACCTGTTGTAGTGGGAGGTGTCCCTGCCTATGGTGGGCAGTTGAAACTAGATGATCTTTGGGGTCGCTTCCAACCCAAGCCATTCTATGATTCTATGAGTTGCAGTCCTCTCAAATATGGGTATAAAAAAATGTTTAGTTAGAATCTGAGGCGTCTTCAATCTACACTTTAATAACAGTTAACTGCTTATCAGTTTTGCAGACTGTCAGATGTCAAAGCATAATGCATACTCCTCATAATTTAAGCACACAGCAGAGTACACATATATATTCTGAAAAAGCCATCCCACAAAAGTCACTACACAGAAGTGTTGTTACAAGTGACCATTATTTGCCTTTGTGAAACATGATGACTAAATTTTTTTAATCTGCAAAAAAATAAGTACCACAATTAATTTAAATTTCCAAAACTGAATTCATGTAATTACAATATTTCTAAAAATACCCTTCAGTACAAAACAAAACTGTACTTGCATGGCAAAATCAGACCAACCATAACCCATAAAAAAATCAGTGCTTCTAAAACTGCATGCCAGTTTCAAGGTATGGCCAGCATAGCCTGGTATTCACTCTCAAACATGCCAAACAAACGGCAGGTATAGATAAATAAACTATTACCTTGAAGAGCAGTCCTTCAGAGGACACACTTCTTTAGTTTTCTGAAGTTGAAGTAGTTGTGATACTGCCAGGAAGCACAGACTAGAAGTACAACTGACTAATGACACTATTTACAACTCGGAAGTATCTTCCGGATAATAACAATCTTGCAAGATCTGTCAAGTGCAGGTATTTCCTCTTCCACAGAAAGAAACATTTAACAGTGTAACAGTGTCACTATGAAGCAGCCTTATAGTCTTTCCTCTTAGTCTAGCCAGTCCTAATTGGTCTATGAAAGCCTCACCAACAAAGTTAACACTTAAATCTACCTATACTCCTGCAATCTACATTTGCTCTTTGTTTCCTTCAGAAATATCATTGAAAGAATGGGGTTACCAAAAATCTCCACCCTTCAGAAAACTCTACAGAAACATTTTAGAACATGTCTTGTCAATCCTTAGGACAGCACAGCTAGAACTAGGAAAGGAAACATCTAAAAAGTCTTAAAAACTTGGAGATGGCATGTTCACCCACTACACACTTAAAAGAGACTTCCTAGAGACTTTCAAATACCTTCATATGCATAGATCAACTGATCTAGTGACACCACCTCCACAGGACTGACAAGTCCAGACTCAACAACTATTATCTATAAAATCAGAAAGAAAAAAAGAAATTAAAGAATTTCTAGGGGAAAAAAAAAAATCTACAACACCTTTTGGAAGAGGAACAAAATATATTTACAGAGTGTCACATCCAGCACATCTGAGAAATGCAGATTATGCAAATTCCTCCAGCACAGAAAGAGTATCTTCCCAGGTGGAGGCTGGCACCAGATACCTTTGAGAAAGTTCTGCTGCCTTCACTGCAGTACTTCTGTCAGTCACCTTTGCCTGCCCTCTCACTGACAATAAGAGTGATGTTTGATTCTGGTATAGCTAAACATTGTAATTAATACACTTATATATTTAATACAAATATAAATAGTTACATATTTAGTACAAAATATTTAAATGCTTTAAAGTACTTCATAGAAGAATTCAACAGTCTTAGTAAACCTTTTTTAGTATTAATACCACTGAAACAAATTTGACTGTAAGCACCTAGAAAAGATGGAAAAAGCATGCAAGCTAAACTTCTCAAAAGCAAGCATCATATTAATCTGTCTCATGAAAAAGTAACGGGACTAAAAAAGATCAGCAGCAAACACAATATATAGTTTTCAAGTTCTATGAGATACTTTTGTTAAATGGATCAGAATATACATCAAAATTGTGGATGACATCAAAACTGAAAACATTTTTTGCAGTATAGAGCACCAAATTGGAAATAAACTCACTAATAAACAGAAATCAATAAAAATGGGATGTGGCATTTATATATGACAACACAACAACAAAAATCATGCACAGATAAAAATGGAGAAAAACACCAATATCATGAAAAACAAATCAAGTGAGTCAACACTATGAACACAATTTTAAAATGTCAACATTATCCAACATACTAACAAGAGTATCGGAAGACAGAAACAGCAGGCAACAATCCTCCCTTACTCTGCACTGAAGTCATGGTGGAAATACTATAGACAGTTTAGGTACTAAGCTGGTGCAAGCTAACAGAAGCTAATATAGAAAGCAAACATTTGGAAATCACAATCCAAGAAGAAAGACTAAAAGAACTAAGTTTACCTACTTTAGGAAAAATGAGAGGATAAATTACAAGTTTTCAAATACATAAAAGCCAAAGGCAATAGTCAATTGTGGCCTATGTCCACAGTAAATAAGAGCACTCAGCCTGAGTGTTTTTACCCTTGAAGAAAAAGATTTAGTTAGATACTAGGAGGACAAAACTAAGCCCCAAAACTAATTACTTAGAGAGGCTATGGAATTACTGTTACTGCAAGTTTAAGAAGTGGTCACAAAGATGCAGGCATACTTCCTTTTGCTTCAGAAAGAGCGTATCTTCAGAGATCCTTATAAATACAAGCATTTTTATAGCTCATATATGATATTAAGATGCACATTTTTTTGGAGGCCTGACATAGCTAAGTGATCTATAAATACTCAGTAAGAGATATATTCACCTTCCCACCACATCTTGAGAAAATTTGCTGGTTTTCTCCACAAATTCCAGCTGCCGACCCAGAATTGTATTACACTACTTTTCCAAGACCAATGTATTAAGCACAGTGATAAATATCCTCCATTATCATGTTGTTGTGACAAGATCCTAGATGAACAGTCTATAGAATGGAAGTCGCCAACAAGAATAACACTTCTCATCTAGACAATAAATATGCTAGTATCAAGCCAGACATAAAAAGATAATTTAGAGAACTGCAAAGGAAGGAATTTTATATGGCATCAGTATTTTTACTCATAACCCGGAACTGACAGTATGCCAACTTTTAATAAAAGAAGTTGAGACATGAGATTACTTTCATCTTATTAAAATATAATTACTTCTAAGCCAGCTGCTCAATGTCAGATTAAGAAGACAGTCAACAGATTCTGCTCTCCATGCCTCCACCAACCTAAGCTTATCACCTACACATCCTTCTACTCCAACACCATTGCAACATAATATTCTACAGTTAGTGACAGGTAGTTGCAGGAAAAAGTAGAACTAAAGACAAAGCCTCCCTTCATGAAAAAGAGGTTCCAAAAAAATAAACCAAACAGTGCTAGTGTCACATGTTAACAACTAGAGTATGTGACCAGAATTTAAAAACAATGCAAAAAGCATAATGAAATAAGCTGTTACTACACATTCAACTTTTGTGATTTCTCAAAGATACATAAAGGCTAGGACCGTGCACATGCAACACTGTTGCTAGTATGTACCTGCGCATGACTGCAGTGACAGTTGCAGACTAATTAAAGTGTCCACGAACCTTTACAATACACAGAGAACACCACATTAATTACTATGCATACAATTTCTTAAAGGAAAATGCACTAGCTTCCTAGCAGAAAGGGAAATAGGTTTGATAGTTTATGTCAGTAGCAATATGGAAAGCCTTGTTTTGTCAGTGACTCCTAAGGCATGGAAGATGAGACAGAGTACTCCCTTTCCAGCCTAATGAGTATCAAAGCTACCCACAAAACATACTTAAGCACTCCGACACTGTCTCATAAGCAAGAACCAAGTAGCTGCCCTCGCTCTTGATTTGGGGATGAAGGAAAAGGCAACTCATCCAAGGCATCAATGAACCACAGTTTCAGCGTTAATCTCTGCATTATTAACTTATAACCCTACCTGCTGAAGAAGCAAATGCCTACAATAGTAGAAAAGGCTTCTTTTAACACCTATAACTCGATCAATCAAAATTATAAATTCCCCAAGAACAAATCACTCTGAATCTGACTTACAGGTTAAGTAAAGGCTTCATTCATAAGACAGTGGATCTTGACAGCCCAGGTCACTGAAGGGCTCTGTTCATTCCTCAACCCCTTCTTTCTTCTCACTGTGTCTAATACCCAGCCCCAAGGAGACAGTTCAACTGACCAAATCAAGAGAAAATCTTCCCAGAAAAAACCCCAAGTACTTCTGGTTTAGCACACTAACTCAAACAGAGGCCAAGCACTGTCCAAGACTGTAAAGAGATAGAAAAGCACTGCCAAGAGAATACTATACTGCTAGACCATCATTTTCAACTATCACTAGATCAGTTGAGTTCATGAAAATTTACCCTTTCTATTTAACAAGACATCAGTGTACACATCTAACTTTAAAGTCAAAGTTAAGGAGGACTGAAAGAGAAAGTCCACTAACACTCAGAGCAGTTGACAATAATTAAGTGCAGCGACCACAACTTATTCCATCACAGCTTAATTTATTCTTATTAAACTATACGTTCACTTCTTTTTTCAAAGGATCCAAATCAGAAAGCAGTGATTTCCTGGAAGCCTGCATTGCACTCTTAACACAAAGAAAGCTGCGCAAATTTCATTATAAAAACAACTATGCACTGACTCCTAACTGATGCACTTTCTATGGCATGGAAAATATGGAAACATGGTAACATTTCATGGAAATGGTAAAGTTTAGCGGTATCATGGAAACAAAAAACCAAAATCTCTGCTTCCTTTTTAAATGGTCATAGAACAAAGTTGGGGAAAATTTTTTTTTTTAGTTTCAAGAGGTCTCTACAGACAGCTTGAAATGCTGTTCAAAACTCTCTCTTTCTCTCCCTACCACACTACTATCATTGTCGGTACTCAAATCTCCATGCCACTGTCCTGAGCAGCAGACATTACTTTTCAATCAAGTTTCTTTGAAGAAGGATCAAGATTAAAGAAACATCCCTGGAAGCATTCTTTCCCTCACATAAGCTAAATATCCTAAACAGAACACATACATTAGCAGTCTACCTAAAAAGATGATTTATGAACTAAATGTAGCAGATGCAATATTTACAATTTAAGGGAAAATAAAAGAAGAAAGCTTAGCATCACTGATTCAAAGAAATACTCTTTCAAGTGGTATCTTGGACTCAATACTACATCATTTAAGCCGTGAATCACACTTAAGTGTGACACTTACTTGATATGTACTGATCTACAATGGATTACTGATTCAAGAATCATTTCACTAACATAGTTACTTAAAATAAAATCCTTTCCTCCTTTTAGTAAAAATACAACATTTTCTCATAAAGAAGCAGACTTAAAAAAAAAGATTAAAAAAGACAAAACCTAGCTACCTGATACACAGAGTACAGCTTCAGTAAATTCAATTCATACTCCAATATTCTGATTTAGCCAAAATAAAAATTATAAAGTAATTTGGGGGAAAAAAATAAGGAATACTCAAATAATTATGAACTAACATTTAAAATTGGAGTTAACACCTGTATTATGCAGCAGATCACAAACAGGTTGGTCTTCTACAGATGAAGTCCCTCTAACCTTCCTAATCCCAAGAACAGGAAGGCTTGCAGAGTTCGATAGTTTGTCCAGGTTAAGGCAGAATTACATACTGTAAATTTAGGTAAAAATTGTAATCTCCCTTTCATAAGAACCACAATATTTAATTTCTGATTGTGAAAAAACTCAAATAATCCACTGAAAAACCAGTTAGTTTGTTATGTCAGTTTTGTACATGGATGAAACAATTACTTCCAATGGAACAGTTTCAAAATAAATCCCACTAATCAAGTACTACAAATTTAAGACAGACCATGCTTCTCATTTAAAGCATTTTCCTAAAGTATGTTTCAATCTATTTCAGCTTTCTCTAGGTTCTCTTTACTGAAGCTAATGTACTACACATATAGAATATACAGTGTATTTTAAATTGCTATCTCTGTAAAAGGCCATTGAAACAAATTCTGTTCTAACAGTGCTTCTGTATGTTTTAGGCTGCTCAGAGAACAGATATGTCTCAAAACTCACAATTTAGTTTGACTAACTAATATTTCCTGGTCACTGTGTATCATACCAGCAGCTTTTGCCATCTTAAAAATATATACATTAAATTACAATGGTCAGCTCAAAATACTACTTCTAATTTGAAAAAGCTGTTTAGTTCCCTATTTTCAATGAAGTTCCAGACTTCAGATTTTTATTTTTCAGAAGTGTGGCAAGAGATGATTAAGAAAACTTGCAAGAATCACATGTACCATTGTTATACTACATCAAGGCCTGCTTCATAATCTAAGAGACAGAACTCTGCAGTTATTTTGCATGGAAAAAAAGAAACATAAGATATCAGAATCCAAACATGGTAATGTTTCAGGATGTAGATTTTCAGAGCTACTGCCACCCACGGTACCTTGTAAATGGTAAAGACAGCAACTGTTTATAAATAGCAAATACTGTATGATATAAAATACTCATCAAATGGTTAAAGAAACTATTTTCTAAACATTATTTAAAATGTAACCAGATTATTAAAATTCCTTAATGAGTGAAATCAAAACACACACACACGTATTTCCATGTAATTATATAGGACATACCGTGTCTGTTAAAACAGTCACGGACAGCCACATAGGCTCTGCTCTCCAGTTGGTGTTAACATTTCATAGAGAGGAGGAATACTATAGGCAGTAGCTTAGGACACAGAAGATTCAGGTATAATTCATTGCTCATCTACAAGCTTTCTGCACTGTCTTGTGTACACCACTAGTTCTCTGTGCTTTCATCCCCTGATGAATGGTGGGCTAAGAGCAGATTGCAAGTTATTCCCATTACGGCAGTCAAGTCCCAAGTATGTAATATAAGGAACATCCACTTTTAAAAACATAAAATAGA
Organism: Psilopogon haemacephalus; assembly: GCA_013396835.1. Lineage (NCBI taxonomy): Eukaryota > Metazoa > Chordata > Aves > Piciformes > Megalaimidae > Psilopogon > Psilopogon haemacephalus. The sequence continues at coordinate 1,833,707 of VWZI01011413.1, forward strand.
AAGCTGACAATCATTATATCTGTTTTAATGTGTTACGAGTGACACACATTCAGTCAAGACAACAAATTCTGAACCTTCCCCTACATCATGGGCCTTAAGAAACAACAAGTAGAAAGCGTTTTTCATAAAAGAGTGACCTGAGAGATCAAATGAATGCACTGATAGTCCTACATGAAATAACAACAGGTAAGGAGTCTCTCAAGTGTATCAATGATTCTCTTGTGTCAAAGAACTTTCTCTGTGTTAATTACCTGACATTTAAAACTCGGGTCAGTGCACTGCTCACATTTAAAACCAATTCTAAAATAAAAACAGTTTAAACTTCGAAGTCACAATAGAGGCCCTAAAGCTACAGTGCATACTGCAGCTATTCTGTCAAAGCCAGAAAGATACTGGAAGCAGGGATTTGACACCAGCATAATCACGACAGGCATTAACGTCCAGCAAACTCAGACCAGAAGCAGCAGGTGAATGCGGCCTAAGGTTGCCTTGCCAATGGAAAGCCAGCCCTCATTTTTGCACACCAAGGAGGGCGTGAACAATCGCATCCCTCCAAAGGGCCCCCACGCACATCCGACCGTTGGTGACACCGTATTTGACGTCGTCAATTAGTACTGAGCCAGTGCCAGTTCCCTCACACAGCCCTTCAGCGCAGGCCTACGTTCCCCCTCCTCTAACCGCTACCCCACCAGTCAGTTAATTAGGTGAGTGGCTGAAATCCCATAACCGGACCGCAACGCAGAATCTGCCAACCCCAAGGCCGCCAGCGGAAGGGTCGAAGGAGAGGTAGCCCGGCCTCTGCCCCCCGCCCACGGCGCAGCCCCCCGCGACAGGGCTCCTACATCCCATTGGCAGCTGGCGGACCCCCGGCAAGCGGCCGGCGTGGAGGCCCGCCGCTCCCCCACAGCCCGACCTCCGAGCCCCGGTACCTTGCGGACCCCCTTGTAGATATAAAAGTAGAGCTCCCGGCCCACATTGAAGCAGAGCCGATCCCCGTTGCCGCTCTGGTCGTTGACGTTGACGAAGGAAACGCGGACCGGGTTGGAGCCCTGCGAGTTGAAGGGCACCCGGTTAGGCCGGCTGTACTCCGAATGGCTCAGCAGCTTGTACAGCCCCTCCCGGGTAGTGAACTGGGTCTTAATCTCGTTCATCTCCTTCCCTCCTCCCTCCGCCGCCATCTTGGAAAGGAGCATTCATCCTGCCCCAGTGCCCGGATGTACCACCACTGCGCAACCGCCGCCGCCGCCGGCGCTCGCGCAGCCCTGCGCGGAGGCGGCCACGCAAACGGCGTAAGGGGGAGGAGCGGTGGCTCCTGTTTACGGCGCGTTTGCGCAGGCGTCGCATGGGCCGCCCAAGATGGCGGAGGAGCAGAAGTTTTTGGGTCCTGTGGGCGACGAGGGAAGAAGGGAATTGAGCTTCGGCTGGTGTGTGTGGGAGGTTTCTCGGTCCCCTGGGGACCTCAGTACCAGGGTGTCTGTCCCCTGGCAGAGCGTGAACTGAGATGGTGACTGCTAGGACCGCAGTTGTCAGCGTGAGCTGGAGCCAGTGCCGAGCTGTAGGAGTGCGGCGCCTAGATGAGAGCCCTCACCACGGGGCAGCTGCTGAGTACCACCAACCTAGCAACACTCCTAGGCTCGTTTGCCTTATTCCTGTCCAGCTTTGTCCACAGGCTACTGGCGGCGCACCTGCCAGCTCCTGAAATGCTCCTGAACCGCTCAGATCTTACACCCTGCTCGGAAAGTCCCATGGGCAAGTCAGTTAAAAGACTGCACATACAAGTGTGCAGCTTTGACGTTTCGTGTTAGGCTCCCTGAAGGAGACAGTACCACCATCCAAACTGTCAGCTGCACAGAGCCTGGCTGGGGAATTCACCTGAAACGTTGACCTGAAAAACTGGTTGTCTTATAACTCACTTCACGGTTTTGATCATCACGCAGCTGTCTTGTTGCACAGTGAACAGTGTCAGAAGGAAGCAGCATAAAGGTAGATTACTTTAACTGGGCAGGGCGGCAGGACTGTTTCTTTTGGCAGCAGTTTTTGCTTAAATAATTTGTCCAACTGCAACCTCATGATTGACTCAGGATAATCTAAGACTAATATCCGACTTTGACCTCTATTCTCAGGTTGGGATTTCTGTTACTTCCCTTGCATCAGCTCTAGTAATCATGCAACCAAAAGGTGAGCCTGGAAATCTAAATGGCAGGTTCTCAGGTAGGCAAGCTGTTGATCAGCTATGCTGATCAAACTGACCACAAAATAGCTAGAGCCAAAATAAGGAATCATTTGGGAATATGCAGCTAGGGGAAGATGAGCAGCACAGAGATAGATCATCTTATGCTAACAATAAAATCCCCACAATTTCAAGGTATAGTTTCATGCTGCTGCTATAATGTGGCTGCTGCTAAAGTAGTTGACCTGTCTCTTGTCTGGAACTATCTCCTGCTGCTCCTTTCTTCAGCAGCAGTGCTCATCTGACTTCATGAGAGCCATTTCTGAAAGATACAGAATTGAACTCCCTGAAAATGTGAAATGGGTTTGAACTTGATGTCTGGAGGTCTCTTCCAAACCCTAGCATTCTGTGATTCTATGAACAGGATTAAATAAAAAATGCTGACTATGTAAGGGAGAGTACAGGAATGCACAGCAGAGACAGAGAGACCTCTCTTTCCACTAGATCAGCTCAGCCACACAAGTCCATTCAGACTCAGGGGGTTAAAGGGATTTATTTTCAATCAATTTAGTTTGAAGAGATTTAGTTTGCAGCTGAATACTGTCCTGCTGCTGCAGGTAGCTGAAAGATAGGAAATGGCAGATCTCCACGTTAACTCATGAAGAGTGTTTATCTGAGTGAGTATCTGAACAAGTACAGATAACTAAACTTCCATAAGGCCAGGTATTGAAGCCTTCCTTTAAATTCTAAAGATAAAGCAAATAACCAATAGATCTTGTCAGCTTATCAGACAGCCGTGCCAGATGGTATGGATGACCTCCTGAAAACACATAAGTGACCTACAATTATTTTAAGAATTGCTGTCTCAGGAGTGGTTCTTTCATGCAGAAATTTCAAGATGGGCTTTAAGGGGAAAAGTCAGAATGTTTTCAGTCACTAAGAGTAGGAAATACAAGGATCTTTAAATAATAATTTTTTAAAAATTAAAAACTGACAAGGATTTAACAAACAAACAAAAAAGTATTGCCCCAAGCAGGCATACTTAGTATATCTTATTTGTTGCACACTGACAACATTGCATAGATCACTCCAAGCAATAAAGCAGGAAACTGGTAAGCACAAATCAGACCATCTGCCACTGATGGAATCAGTGTGATCCAAAGAATAAACAAACTGAACAAGTACCTGGTTATAAGCAGTACATGATAGCACAGAGAGGCAAAGAATTGATGTAGTGTTTTAACACTTACCAAGAGACATCCATAAAAGCTGCTGAGAGCTTTCACAGAGAATCCAAGACAAATATTCATTTTAAAAACACAGCTGCAAGTCACAAGAACACTATTGTACAGCCCCATCAACAATCCTCATCAAACACTTGGTTAAAGAATGGGAAAAAAACAATTACAGAGAGAAGCCTTCTGAAAACAATTCCCTGTCCCACTCATAAAACTCTCGTGTTTTAAGCTAACCAAAGATGACAGTTCTGAATTGATTCTATGACCAATAAATAGAAGTCTGTCAGAATCACTGCTGTATAACACCTTAACTTTTTGGAAATGTTTTCACAAATGAGCAAATTTCATTAGCAATAGAATAGTCTGGTCCTTTGAGATTGATTTATGCAGGGCACAAATTAGTCCTGTCATTTTTCAGGATGTGGTATTAATAGTGCTTTTACTGGCCCTGAGGAAACTGCAGCCTTGAAACTTAGTATCATAGAATCATAGAATGGTTTAGGTTGGAAGGAACCCCAAAGATCATCCAGTTCCAACCGCCCACCATAGGCAGGGACACCTCCCACTACAACAGGTCACTCAAGGCCTCATACAACCTGGCCTTGAACATCCCCAGGGAGGGAGCAGCCACAACCTCCCTGGGCAACCTGTTCCAGTGTCTCATCACTCTCACTGTAAAGAGCTTCCTCCTAACATCCCATTTAAATCTCTGTTTTTCCAGTTCAAAGCCGTTACCCCTTGTCCTGTTACTAAGTAGTCCCTATTCAGCCTTCCTCTAGGCCCCTTTCAGATACTGGAAGGCTACTATAAGGTCTCCTCGAAGCCTTCTCTTCTCCAGGCTGAACAGTCCCAACTCTCGTAGCCTGTCCTCATAGCAGAGCTGCTGCAGCCCTCTGAGCATCTTCACAGCCTTCCTCTGGACTCTTCAACAGTTCCATGTCTTCTTGTGTTGGGGGCTCCAGAACTGCACACAGTACTGCAGGTGGGGTCTGAGGAGAGCAGAGTAAAGGGGGAGAATCCCCTCCCTTGCCCTGCTGGCCACACTTCTCTTGACGCAGCCCAGGACACAGTTGCTGTCTGGGCCACGTGCACACACTGCCAGCTCATGTTGAGCTTCTCATCAACCCAGACCTCCAGGTCCTTTTCCTCAGGGCTGCTCTCCAGACATTTGCCACCCAGCCTGTATTTGTGCTTGGAATTGTGCTGACATAGATGCAGGACCTTACACTTGGCTTTTTTAAATTTCATGAGGTTGGCCTGGGCCCACCTCTCCAGCCTGTCCAGGTCCCTCTGGATGGATCCCTGCCCTCTAGCAAGTCAACTGTGCCACACAGCTTGGTGTCATCTGCAGACTTGCTGAGGGTGCACTCGACTCCTCTGTCCATGTCACTGACAAAGATGTTAAACAGCACTGGTCCCAGCACTGACCCCTGAGGGACGCCACTTGTCACTGGTCTCCAGGTGGACATTGTGGCATTGGTCACCACTCTTTGTGTGTGACCATCCAGCCAATTCCTTATCCAGTGAGTGCTTCTCCCATCAAGTCCATGTTTTTTCCAATTTGCTGACCAGGATGTCATGTGGGACAGAGTCCAAGGCCTTGCTGAGGTCCAGGTAGGTGACATTAGTTTCCCTTCCCTTGTCCACCGCTGCTGTGACTTCATCATGAAAAGCCAGTAAGTTTGTCAGGCATGATTTGCCCTTGGTGAAGCCATGCTGGTTACCACCAATCACCTCTGCTTTGTTTTGCACTTTGCTTAGCAGAGCCTTCAGGAGGATGTGCTCCATGATCTTGCCAGAAACAGAGGTGAAACTGACTGGTCTGCAGTTACCAAGGTCATCCTTTTTTCCCTTCTTGAAGATGGGTGTTATGTTTGCCCTTTTCCAGTCAGCCGGAACTTCACCAGTCTGCCATGATCTTTCAGATATGACGGACAGCAGTTTAGCAACTTCATATGCTGGTTCCTTCAGGGTGTTAAGTTTGCCCTTTGCCAGTCAGCAGGAACTTTGTAAGTGTCATAGGTAGAGTTTTAGTCTGCTGCTATTCCTTCCATTCTGCCTCATGCCACCTTCAAAAGGAGAGTATTATGAGGCTTGAAGTTCAGATTGTAACATGGGAAGCTTTCTGTTCTGGTTGCTGGTTTTGGGTTCCAGGTGACGTTTTGGATCTCTTCCACTGAGATGGAAGCAGGACAAGGAGGGATGGAGGAGTTGCTCCCTAGCATGACCTTTTAGATCTCTTGCTTCTGCTGCTTTTCTACAAATAGGCTAAGATAATTGTGCATTTTATTCTCATTTATTCAGTAAATTCTGATATCACTCTGTCTCAACATGGAAGGTATTTTTGTGTGTGTTTTTTTTTCCGGCTGCTTCTGTGTTGGGGGAACAGACAGGTAAATGGTTTTGCTCTAAAACCTTACACTTAGGCAACACAAGTACAGTTATCAACAGAAGTTTTCTATACTTGAATTGAAATGCTGTCTGTTACTTCCCAAAAAGTCCAACAGTTCATATTGCCAATGCTTTTACACAAAGCAAACAGACAAAAGAAAACAAACCAATCAAACAAAAAAGATGGTGACTACACCCATATTCCATCGTACACACAGGATCTATTTTAGCGTGCGCTGCCTGCAGATTGTGAGGCAGAGATCAGGAGACCATTACTGCGGGGCCTGTCAAGTCCCACTTGGACTTCTGATGGCCAAACCAGTTTAGGCATTTAGTGTGACACTAGCATGATGCCCAAACCAGTTTAGGCATTTAGTGTGACACTAGCGTGAGTCAAAAAGAAGCAAATGCTCTACACTGTGTCAAATTTTAATAAACAGTGAATGAGTGTGAGTTACTAACGGAGACATGCATACATATGTAAGCAACACATATGAACCAGTCAAAAGATAGATGGTGGTGAGGAGAATGTCATGATGGCAGGTAAGTTCCATTTAAAATGGGGACAAGTCGGAAATATGTTTACAATTACATACATTGACTTCAAATGTACCTCCAATTCGTACATCTAACTTGCTTTCGTCATGAGAAAATAGTGTTTATGGCATAGTTTCATAACTCTATAGTTAAGAATCTCTTCTTAACTATTACATATATTTAACACTAAATACATGAGATCATGTACTATGATACATATTACAAAGGAAAGGTGTGCTATTAAGTACATTTATGCTATGTGAGAATACATTGCATGTTGTTTGTACTCTCATCCACCTTCAAGAGCTGTGAAATGTTTTTTGTAGTTCAGAGGTGTTTACTACTTAAAAATAAATGGGTATTTTTTAAAAATAAACATTTGGATTAAAGAAGGCAAGGTTAAAGAAATCTGCTTCACAGGTGGGACTGACAATGAACTCTGTTGTGTCTTCAGAAAACTTCATTTTGCTGTTTGAAATCAGCTCTCTGTAAATTGGCTTCTGAATCTCCTTATCTTACCTCCATAGTGAGGGGCCTTTGCTGTTCTTGTCAACAACAGTTTTTATCTTGAAGCTGTAGCTGTCCTGGAAATTACATTCTCTGAAGATAAGACTGGGATAATGAATTTAATTTAAATTCTGTGGAAAGCCAGAGAGATAGGTTTGATATGCCTACAAACAGCTTGTGTTTCTAAGATATGCTACAGCACTATGTACTTCTCAAAACTCCTTAAACCTGGAAGACATACATACATACATACAGTATTGCTGTAATCCATCAGAGGAATGGCAAACCTGTGAATAAGTAAGGTCTGATGGTTGGCTAGTAGCAGCAACTGAGAATCTTACAAAACTGGAATTTCTAGACAGTGATGCTTATTGTCACTGCAGTGTGAGAATGTGGTGCCATCAAGAAGGCCCAGAAGACTCCTAAACTGCAGTCTACAATAGACTCTTGAGTGTTCACAACAAGCGACAAAAGCGTCAGTATGTAAATGCTTCCAAAATTATTTTGTCTTCCAGCTACTTTATTCCACTAGTTTTTATTGGGAAGCTTGTGGCTATTGTGCTATGATAATAAATGGTTATTGATAGGTGTTGCAGGTCAGCCAAGCAATGTCTAGTCATGAGCAAAAGTCAGTTATCTGTGCAAGAAAAGTGGCTGGTATCGTATGATTTAAGAGTTCCTAAGCAGAATGAGGAAACCTGAGGAAGGTTTCCTTGGAAACAACAGACTTTAACAGCCTAGGAAAGGGAAGCATTACTAGTCTAAACCAAATAAGTGATTGAGTTCTAAAAGGTGACTAGAATCAAAAGCCTCTGAACATTTTGCACTTATGGCAGGTATTTGCATGAGTGTCTTAAATTTATCCTAGGTTACTCCCCCAGGTCATCTACCTAACAGAAGGTGAGATCTTTCTCTTGATGTTTTTCTCAAAGAGGAACTTGTTAGCTTATTCTACAGTTCCTTAACACCTTTCTCACATGAGGCACTATTATCTCAAACATGTTTCAGAAGAAGAATGACTGTTTGCCTTCTGTCCAGTCACAAAAGGAGATTTTTCACCAGTGTCATAAGTACAATTTCAGTTCCATGACTGGAATGACTGTCTCAAATTTGGTTTACATGAAATATTGAAGTTTTAGATATTAGAAGATATTAGATTATCTTCTAATAGGGCTTTTTATGTGTTTTTCTATAAGCTCAGTGAAGCACAGGAGCTTTGAATACTGCATAGCACAGGCTGTTCATTCAACACTAGTTGTATCATTGCACATTTGAAGGAAGGAAAGCTTATTTCTTTGAATTATGTGCCGGCTTCATTATGGTAATTATCCTGCTCATGCTCATTACTTTTGTTTGCAAGTCAAGAAGGGCATAAGTTAACATCAAAAGTCTTCATGATCCATCAGGTGTCCAGAACCTGATCATATCTAGGAACTGGAAGATTGGTGAGTGGAACTGTGTAGCTATTTACAGAAAAATTCCTGATACAATTTTTCTATCAAAGTGCGATGATTTTTTTTCCCTTCTAGGATTTTGTCATCTAAAGACAAAGAGAAGTTGGCTGATGAGAATGGGGATTCTCATGTCATTACTGTATGTACCTTATAATTTCATTACACACAAAAAAATTAATCATAAAAAATTAACAGTATTCAGGCTTTCAGCATCTAAGTGCCTGTCTGACTGGGAGTCTGACTTTCTCCATGCCTAATGAGATTTCATCGGTTTCTCTGTGCTCTCCTTCTCTTGCTGCGTATAAAGCAAGTGAAGGGATTACTAAAGAAAAGTGACTTGGAGCCTATCTATGTAGAGTAGGATTTTGGGTTCAATTTCTTTTTCTGGTTTACCTGAAACTATTATCCTTATCCAGCTCATCCAGCATTATGTTGGAGCAAAGCTGGAGGTGGGGAGATTTAGACTGGACGTGAGGAGGAAGTTTTTCACCATGAGAGTGGTGAGACCCTGGAATGGGTTGCCCAGGGAGGTGTTTTCTGGCCACATCCCTGGAGGTGCTTAAGGCCAGGCTGGATGAAGCTCTGGCCAGCCTGATCTAGGGTAGGGTGTCCCTGCCCATGGCAGGGTGGGGTTGGAACTAGATGATCCTTGTGGTCCCTTCCAACTCTGGCTGATTCCATGATTCTATGTTCTTATGGAACATATAATTATCAGTAATTTAATCAAGTATGAACAGTAATGTGACATTTCTTTTGCCTCTATTGTTTTATGACCAACTACAAGGTATAATGTGAGTTGTATCATTCCCCAATAGCTGCTTAGTCATTTCAGTTAAATGCCATCTCATGTCAATTTGTTCACTGTTATTTTTATTTTTACAAGTAGATACAAAGCGCTAAAATCAATCATGGCATAGATACATAATAGGTCTTAATGTATTTTCATATGCTTTGATAATAGTAATTATAGTATTGTTTCCATGCTATCATGGTAGAATATAGAGTGTCAGTCCGAGAAGATCACAGGCAATTACTTTCCATTTTCAAATACTAGTTTCCTGATTCACTGATTTGACATAGACAAGGACATTTGATAGATGCACTGTCATAGAGGGATTTCCTAGTTTTAAAATCAGCTAACTACAACTGTAATGTTATCTAAATATGTTCAGAGTCTCTGCATCAAAACAGGTCTAGGAGATAGAGTTAGGAAGCAGGATCAGTCTCTGTATCAGAGAGGAATGTTGTAAATATTTATAAGCTTAAACTAATTTTTACAACATTTAAAAATTTCATTTAAATGTACAAAACCCCATAATATCTAGGAATGTAAGACAACATATATCCATCTGGTTTAACATAGGTAATTTTATATTTGTTTAGAGATTTTTTAAGAGTTTAAAATAAACAAGTCTAATCTAACCTACCGATTTCTTGAGAGAGCTATCAACTTCTGGGGTGGTGATAAAAGGTTGAATTGTTAAATATAGAATTCACAAAGAAATATTGAAACAAAGTAACTATTATAAATATTAGGCTCATCGAGATGGTTACCTTGAAAAATACTTTTAGAAGGTTAAAACTCCTGTGTCACATGTACAAATATATATTACTCTCTCTACCTATCTACATATATCTGTTCAGTACGACTTCTATAGAGGATATTTATATTTGCTGTATTAGCCCCATCTGGTGAATTCTAACAGCATTGCAAACTAGATAGACTACACTGAATTCTTATGTCCCAGCTCTTAGACAGGTAGATACACAGAGACCCATATTCCTGCCTTTGCTCAGAGAAGGAATGTCGAGAGCACCTGGAAGGAGTCCTCATTAGTGTACTATTAACATACTTTCTATGCCTCTCTTTTGCTTTCATGGATCAGTCTTACAAGTTAGGGTGCAATTATGTCCATTTGTATTCCAAAATGTGAAGTCTATTAATGCACTTCAGCCACTTTCCATTCACAAATACAGCTATCTTCCATTTCTGTTCTTCTGTGCTGCTTTTGAACTGAGGCCATGCATGATGGAATGGAATCAGCTGCTCCTGTAGAAAGTTTAGGTTGAAGGCTCTTTTTGAGTAGCTGTAGTCCTCTTGCTATAGTTGCAAAAGGTTGTCACCCATCAACAAGTTCATTTTAGAGCAGCTGCTAATGAACGTAGTTGTAGGCTGCTCTAGGTGGCTCTGCTTGAGCAGAGGGCTTGGATGAGATTCTTTCCAAAATCAAACACTCTGCGATTCTTTCATTTTAGGCTTATCATTTATATTTGTGAAAGTCATTATAAGTCAACATTATTTTTAATAGGTAGCATTTTACTTACTTTCTGTAAGAATAGATTATTATAAAAGCTCTTTCAAAGTGCAGGATCAGAGTCATAGTTTCTAAACAACAAAGGAAGAAGCTGTTTGCCTCTAATATGTGGGTTAGGAAACCACACAGCCTTTGATACATGTTATGTCAGAATAATGCACTCTCAGCACCTGTCTTGACTTGCCCCATGCCTATGAAATCTTGTTCAGTTTCCCTTTACTTCTCCTGCTGCATGTTTAAACCAGGTGATAGGCAGATTTTCTAAAAAAAAAAAAAAAAAGGTGAAGGTTTCATGCGCGAATAAATTCAGCAGAAAGATCACTGATGACAGTGATTCTTTTACTGCCAGACTTAGCTGATGAAGATTAGTTACTCTGCTAAGGTAGTCTGAAATATGGCTACAGTATGTTTCTTTCCATGACTTTTTTTTTTGAAAATTCAAACATAATCTCTCTAGTCAGTCTAAGTTATGATTTATTCTGCTTTTTGTCTTCTTTCCTTCCCCAGTCTGTGACAGAACTGTGGGAAAACCAAAGACAACTGGAAGTGAGGCACAAGGCTCTCATGGTCTTTATTCAAAACAGATAGATAAAGGGGGCTGTTTAATCATAACTTCAGTAGGAACATTAAATAGGAGCATATCAGACATAGGAACTTCAATAGGTTTCAGACTTGGTTACTATTCAAAGCTCAACAGAAAGGACTTTACACTATAACATGTCCCTTCAACATTAGTTGCAAGTAAGCCAGCTGTTAATATGACTTAGCCAATATAACACTGCCCAAGTATACCCTGAGAATGTTCAAGCCTTCTGTTGTGATCTCTGGACAAAATCAGACTCAAGGCTATGACTGACCCAGATAAGATGGTTACTAGGAATGACTGACTGGACATGCACTCTGACCATCATGGATTCAGGCACAGGATGAACAAAGCTGACCCCGTTACTTGTGTGAGGTCCAGCAGCTTTTATAGAAGCATTTCTTATGCTGATGTCTGTGGGATCAGCCAGTTTGAGGTCACTTCTCTGTCTACCTGATTGCAAACGTGACCATGCTCACAAAGCAGAAAGACAGAACACCTTCAGTTTAAGGTTTTCTTGCTGTCATTGATAACAATAAATGTTCATGGATGGAATTTGCTGTTCTTTATCTTCCTAATGTCTGGGTAATGTCACGTGAACATATTGCAGAACAACAGTGGGAGCAGCAGTGCACAGTCTGATGCCGTAGTACCTCTAACTTCAGCAGCAAGGTTATATTGGGTTATAACCATTGACTGGACTTTGTGTAGCAAGAGAATGAAGATGGCGTCGCAAAACACAACATCACTGCTGTGTTTTATTTTTTAGCATGTATAACTTTTTTTTTTTTTTTTTAAAAAAAAGGTCCAACAATGAAATTCTACTTTATAAACTCTGTGTTGCAGTTCATATGTTGCTGTGCACTGCTGTGCTTAATCAGGGTTTGAGAACTGGGGAAATGTATGTTGAAATCGTATAACTGCTGTAGGTGTTGCATTTGTTCAGCATGGAATGGGTGTAAAGCACCAGTTCACCATTAACAAGTAGTAAATGATGAGCATGAATTTCTCATTACAATTATATTAACTCTTCATTTCAGAAAAAGCTTATCATGTTGGCCATTTGTGCTGCCACTAAAACTCTCAGGATTTCATTTGAGGGAAACTCTGTGGCTGTAGAACAAAGATTATATGAAATTCAAAGAAAGACCGAAGAGAATATCTGGGAGAAAGACAAATCAATGAAACTGTGAAGAAGCATTCTCATTTCATCAGCTATCCAATTGCACCCTTTTTAAGTGCCTTGTATGAGATACTAATATGAAACATTAGTTGCATACTTAATGTTCTTGAATTGTTTCCAGATGCTACTAGTACAACACAACTAAGCTCTCTTTGTACTACTAGCATTAACATTTACAAAAAGGACTCTACATTACATTGTGTGATAATTTCTCAGTTTGTTTCCTGAATGATGACTTTAAGAGTACTGTCTAGGTAGGACAGAGTTACACCATTTACCAATCAAAGCTAGATGCTGAGCTTCTCATTCACCAACCCAGAGGATGTCTAATAAAGCTAACATTTCCATTAGTGAATGTAATAACACACAGTGCATGGTTTTGTTAAAATCTGTACTACTACACAATGAAAACATGTATTTCTAGCTGAAGATCCTAACTATGCAGGTGAAGCAAATTCTGACCGTGAATTTTATACCGATATATCAAAGTTGTACATTTGACACCAATCTCCTAACATATTTCAATATGCTTCTGAAAGAGGTGTGGTTGGAGCTGCTTAATTAGTAATTGTGGGGTTTAAAGCCCGAGATGTTTGCGGCTTTAGTTCCAAAATAGAATAGATGAGCAGAAGGCAATTTAGGTACTTTGAATGCAGGCATATCAATATTATTTCATGAATGAATTCTACAAAACTGTAAACCAGAAATACTTCTTGTCTGACCTATAATGAGGTTTACCCTTAAAAAAGCAGTGACATGCAGAGAAGTTAATCAAGACAAAAATACCAGCAAAGTAAAGAATACAATGGAATGTGAAAGCAGAAATTTCTAAAGGAAATAATGTCCCATTGTAATTTTCTGTCCCAGACAGCTAAGGAGAAAGAAGCCAATTTATGGTTATGCTTGTTCAGAACTGGATCTCTATCAGATGAAAAAAAAAAACCCACAACCCACAAAAAAAAAAAAAAAAAAAAAAAAACCACAACCCCAAAAAAAAAAAAAAAAAAAAAAAAAAACCAACCAAAAAAAAAACACCCAACAACTTTGAACAGTTCTGCAAACTTACAGGTAAGAGAAATACTTCCTTTTGAACAAATGGTCTGAGGAAATACAAATTTATGTAAGTCACTAGAAAAAGCTGCTATGCCTTGAAGAAGAAAAGCTGAAAAATGTTTTCTTCTACTATCCAAATCTCACTACTGGCCCATCCTGCGACTTAGCTTCATAGATCTACTGTGAAAAGAACAAGAGCAAGACACAGAAAATGTATTCTGTTATCAGGTTTTTTATAGTTTTATTGTGTAACTTTTCTGGTTATACTGAACTTGCTGCTTTTATTGTAAACACCAGACATTTTAAAAGTAACTTGAATTTGATAAAATAAAGGTACTTTAACTATTTCAGATGTATCTAATTCAAATAAAGTGGAGATGCAGAAAATGCTGGGATGTCAGCACCTCAGACAGTTTTGTCAGTCAATGTGATTTCCACCCAGCTGAAAGAGCCATTCTGGAGGAGTTTTCCTCTTTCTTGTTTTGTTTTGCAAATGATGAGCGAGAAAAGGCAGAAATATTTCCTAGCAAGTACTAACCAGCACCACTTCAATTAAGAAATAACCAAATAATCTGGTGACTTCTAGTAACTTGTCTGTCCTACTTTCATAATGTAGATCAGCTGCATTATACCAATATGCATATTAAGTGGCTGAGAATACCCTTGGCTCAGCTGACTGCAAAGCAGGATTTCAGCAGAAATAGCCAAGTTCCTTCAGGAGATTTGCCTCAGTACGTCAGAAAGCATCTCTTTGAAAGAGATGAAAACTGACTTTCCCTCTAACTCATTATGCCTGGTTACTGTAGCCTACAGATAGATTTGTATATGATTAATCAAGTACTTGTAAAGAAGCTCCTGACACAATTTCTCAAAGTACCTTCTCATAGTCAGCTTTAATCAGGATTATTTTACTGCTACTATTATTATTTTCTGCATTCTTTTGTGGAGAGGAAGCTGAGATCCAGACCTCTCCTGTTTTTTCCCAAGAAATCTTTTGATCTGCCTGACATGACAGGAAAATAACATTAAACTATGGCTAAGGGATGCTCATTGCAGATAGCTATGAAGTCATAATCTGTGGTTATCCAAAAGTACTTAATAATTTTAGCAATTTTTAGTGGTTTTTTTTTCTTTAACAGTATCTAATAAAATGAAAGCATTCTGAAACATATATAAAGTTAGTATTTTTAAAATCTATCAACCACAAAATTTTTCTTCTGTGTGTCTATTTAAAACAAATTGAACATTTATTTTCTACTATCGACATGTCACATCTGTGTTCGGTAATTTGAAAAATAAATACCATTGCACCAGGAATACATTAGTGAAACATAGAATACATGCTTTGTGATATAATATAAGGTAATAACAACTTCCTAGTTTTTATTAATTCAGATTTGAGAGATAGTTTATTCATCAAGTCTACCATGGCCACAAAAAGTGGCATGTGCTCTGTTCATATCAATATCTGCAGGTAAATATGCAACAGCATTTAGCTGTTATGTGTACTAAATCTCAGTTTAGTAATCTACAAGTTTCTTCTTCTTCTGAAGTAGGATGTATTGAAATTTATGACTATGAATGGAAAAAAATGTTTGGTGTAGATAATAAAAGTTACAGCTGCCACCATACCTGTTCTTCCTCCAAAGTTAGCATTTTTGTATAACTGTTCCTGATTTAAGAGGGTTCTGAGGGGCATGATATTCTGCTGCTTTTCTCCAAACCAAATAAACTGTGTGTACTTTTTTTTTTTGTTCCATGCTAGACCAAAACAGCACACATTCCATCTGACAGGTACTGCTCTTGTAACACTCTTACAACAAAGAACAGAACCAGATACTGGAGAGAAACATTTGTAAGTCTGTGGAAGATGACGTGCCCTGTGTTGCAGAGTGCTTTCTACATATTGTGTCAGCTAAGAAGTGCATTTAATGCATTTAATCTAGGAAAGTGTAAATAATTATATAAGATATAAAAATTTAAAGATAATATCCCTTGTTCCATTCACTACAGAATATTAAGATGAGGACCAGTTTTAAAATATAAAATTATAGTGGTTATAAACATAATTTCTTAATTTTGTAACAAATAGCATATAAAGTGATTTGTTATAAGACTAAATAATTATTCTGAGGCCTTGTTAACATTCTATGAATCTGTGCCTTTTCATGCTCATTCTCTCAACCTCCCTATTGCAGCTGATTTTTTATTATAATTGACATTTGTTAGTAGTGGAACTGTTTACTTTTGCTGTAACAAATACATTATTGTTCAACAGTTTAAATCCCTTCAGCATTCCTTCTGAGAAGAATGACTCTAACAGTTACCACGCTCCCCAACACATGCTTCTAGAACCATAAAGTTGTAGAAAAAGAGATGAGTACATACTGCCTTCAGACAGTACAATTATTGCTGCCACCTTCAGTTCAAAAGCACGACTGCTTTTTGTGACGGTGATTTTCTTCGCTCGGGTACCTTTTCAATGCTAAAACATTCCCTCTAATTAACTGCCAATTCTATTTCTAGTACGAATCACCTTTTTTTTTTTTTTTTCTTGGTGACCAGAAGATTTTATGATTCCTTTATCTTCCAGTAAGAGTAAGTTGGAAACAAGGCAGTTTTAAGCAAGCACAAAGCTTTGCTCAGTCAGAAATCCCTAGCTGGCTTTACATTTCATTATGATAATACAGACTTTACATGCATAATTCCATGTGTTAAAGGAAACTAGACAGAGATTATCACATCTTTCTATTTATGTCAGTCTTCTGAAAGCTACTGTTTAGATAATTCCAGCAGATGCTGTCTTGTTTTCCTTAAGTAAACCCTACAGCATTGAGATAACATTACAAATCTATGCCAGAACTCCAATAGTACTAATTTTAAGGCAATGTTATAAAAGCATTAAGGCTACAGCACCAAGCACTCAAGAATTAATTAAATGCTTGAATTAGAATTCTCTATGCAAATGTAATTTAATTTCTTCATGGCTTATAGAAAGTAAAAACTCCTAGTCAGCAGCACATAAGAAGTCTTTGACGGAATCAATAAAACCCAGTTTTTCTGGGTGTTTTCTTTCAACGCTTTGAACATTAAATAACTTTCTCCCAGAAATACTTTGCTTTGCTCTTTTTTAATTTTGCAACTTTCATATAACAAGGAGGTCTATGAAACTGTGTAATTAAAGACTCTAACGTGATGCAAATGTACAGGGAAACAAGTATGGGACTAACTTATGAAATCAACAAGTACAGTATTGAGGCCCATGCAGTTCAGGCAGCTGTGTATCTAACTTCCTCGCAGATGTTGTTGGTATAGAACTGTTTCCAGGTAGGGAGGACCTGGCTCTTCAACACTGGATTAAAATCTGAATTTTCTGAAAGCAAAACTTGCTCAGATTTGGAGAAGTTTGCAGATTGGTTACCTGCCTGGGCTTTGAATTTTGAATTAGAATATTGTGGTTGCTGAAGTGTTTTACCTTCGTGTTTACAGAAAAGTTGGAAGTAGTAAATCTTAACTGAATAAATGGTAGTTGCTCCATTTTATTTATTTTAAGTCTGTATAATCAGCAAAAAATTAAATCACATGTAACCATCCCCCTGACAATGACAGTTGTTAAAAAAAAAAAAAAAAAAAAAAAAAAAAAAAAAAAAATGTTTTCAGCCCAGTTTCCTAAAGGAAATGACACACATGCTGTAAGTGTGGTTGTTGTCCATCAGTTCCTCTCTAGAAATGTTGATCCATTTAACCAATTCAATCACAGTTAACAAAAGATCAGAGATACCAGAGACATTAAAGTTGGCCAAAATCAATAAAGCAGGGATAATTCAGCTTTATCCTTCCTCTTTGGTTCACCTAACAGCTTGGGGGCAACAGTTGTTGCTCCATAGGGCAGTTTTTCATAGGGCACATCTGTGTGCGCCAGCCATAGGATGCACTGCTTCTCACCCAGGTAGAACAGTCAAGGAAGGGACATTGGTATTGGGTATTGGGACAATGAGGAGAGGGATAAGGAGCATGTAGGGGATATAGGAGAGAAAAGTGTGTGAACGTGGGACTTGAAAATATCAGGTTTCAGCATTTCCCCCATTAATATAACTATTCATTAAAATATGAAAGTAGCTTAATCTCTTGGTTGAAAACCAGAACTGTTTTGCTTTGATTATCCCCCAAAATTAACTCTGACAGAAGCCAAGTCTGGAACCAGTCTTTTTAGCCTAAAACTGAAGCAATATAAAACTGGAATCAGTCAAAACAGAGTAGCCAAAGGAGCAAAGTGCCTATCTTCTCTGGCTCTCACTGCTTAACAGAAGAAAAAAAATCTAAGTTGTTCACATGTCATGAAGAAAACATTTGTTTTACTCAGGCACGCTGGAATTTGGGTTAAGCAGAGTTGGGAAAACTTATATGGTTTAGTACGAGGTTACCTTCTCCTAAAGCCCTTGTTAAACAATTCTGACAAAAGAAATGTCTGCTTTTGAAATCTGAGTAACATGATCACAAGAGAGCAGAATGATGTAACTGCTACATTAGACGGTATGAAGATGTGTGATCATGCAGACATATGCAAAACCTTCCACAGATCATCACATGCTTTAAATTACATACATCCCTATTTGAATGACTGAATCCACATTAATCAAGAGATGAGAAAGGACAATATTTTCTTAAAGCAACATCTTAAGTATTTTGATAAAAGTGGTACTCCTGGAATTCTGGATGTCTCAAAGGAGAGCACACAAATATTTTTAGTAGGATTTAACTGGATAAAAATGCTGGGACACGTTTCCATAAAGTGTAATAGCTCAGCGTTTCTCTAAGAAACAGAAGTTGTTTTGACACAAAGAAACACCAAGAAACACTTCAGTTAAGGGAATCAGAATGCAAGAATGTTTCAGCATGTCCTATGCAATTCATACTATACCAGGACTATTTTTAATCTCAGAACAACATGAAAGATATTGTTATGATTTGGTATAACTGCCACACTTTATTAGGATAGTGATAAAAAGCCATTAAGTTGCTTTATGGAAGTAGACAGCCAAAGACAGCTGTCAGACCGTTGAAATCAGTCACCATGCAAAGAAAGGAACAGTCAGGAGAGGATTTTGGTGCACACTAGTTTGAAAAAAATGTATGTGTTTACAGAAAGAAAAAGAAATACATTGAGAAACACCACAAAATCAGACTCAAAGAAGGTTCAAAACCCAACCAGACAGGTTAAGCACTAAAAAGGAGACCTAAACAGAACTGCAGAACTTTCAGGCTGAGCACTGGCTGAAATCCAGCTTTTTCAAAGGCTTAGAACTGTGAGCAGACAACCTCACTCTCAGAGTTTGATTTCTTCTGTGTGCTGAGCAGCAGCTCATCTATACAGCCTCTTATGTTACTGCTGACACCAAAATTATTTTTTCCTTCAAGTTAAAATAACCTGTGGGACCCTGTATTTTGGCCAGCTGCTTGGGTCACAGTTGTAACACAACTGTTCAGAAGGGCAGAGTCCTTTTAGTCATTGCACCAATGCAAAATCTGCAATGAAATAAACTCTCATTTTAACTCCTTGATGGGTCCTATATGATGGTCCTACATGCATACGTAGCATATCTTCTTGTCAGATACCATAAAGTACGGAAATCTGCCTGAAAGACAATATTGCAAAATAAAATCAGGTCTGTAGATTCTGATTCAATCAGATTTGTTTTTCTAGGCAAACTGCAGGATAATGGATACTAAAAAGGTTAAACTCTGCATCAGTATCTTTGGTTAAATGCATTCATGGACCTAAATAATATAATACCTGATTCACAGGGCACACTAGCTAGTGTAATTTAGGATGCTTAACTAGGCAAAGGGCAGGTTAGGTATAAGTAAGTCAATTCTCAACAGTCATAATGAACTAGAAAGCAGACTGGGGTACTTCTGAGAGCCAACAGAAAACATCAAGTAGTTGCAGCTGAGACACACTCTTCTTTTGCACAGGGAAATTGTCTAGATTCATGCTTACATCAGTGTACAGTTTTAACATGTAGCTTCTCTTGATATTTATATCCCCAAAAGTGGATCAGCTCCAAGAAGTAACTTTTAGAAGCTTGCACTGGAACATATGTGATGCAGATCATTCTCCTGAGACAGGGAAAGTCTGCATTTAACTTCCTGCTCCCACTGAGGTTGTTCAGGATATAAAAATAACCACCTTGCTAATGCTGTAATCACAAAGCTGCTGGATATGAGATATGCACTTAATCAAAGTCTTTATGCAAGTATAGATGTTTGTAAAACTGTGTCTGTGCCCTCTGTACATCAAACCAAGATTTCCCACAGGCAGCAAAGGCCATGTCCGGGATAAGAATGCCAGTGGGTTTCAAGCTTCGGGCTGTAACAAGTTGAACAGCATTGCGATCCATTTTATGCCTCCTGTTAGCATTTAAATCCTTAAGTAAATGCATAGCTACGTAGGTCGTCTGAGCTTCTTTGATTCGATCCTTTGACTCTGAAGGAGGCATGCTTTTGTTCAACATGCAGACTGACACTTTTGTGTGTGAGAAGCGAGTTTGTTTTCCCCGATTAAGCGAAACACTTTACCACAGCATCCCTAAGCCGTGATTCATCCAGCTACGCCTGGCAGAGCCGATGGGACCTGCCGGGCAAGCAGGGCAGGATCACGGTGCCCGGCACCCTCGCAGCTCCCCATCCCGCCACGCAGCCACGGCCCGAGGGGGACGCAAAGGTGCAGCAACCGGCACAACCGGCCTGCAGGGAGCCGCCTGGCGCGACTAACCCGCTTGGGGGCGGGTTGGCACACCCGGACCGCTGACTACTCCGAGGACACAGAAGGCCGAGAGGAGACGGGGCGGCTCCCGCCCCACACCCTGATTCTGGGCTTTTCCCTCTGTAGGGGAGGGCGAGAGAATACTCGCGCTTTCTAGGCCCTTCTTCAAAGCACAGCAGGACGCACCGGGGGAGGGAAGGGGGAAGGGGGTAAGAAAAGAAGCGCTCGCTGCAGCGCCTCCTGCTTCTAGGACGTTCTGAGAAGAGCAAGGCAACGGATGACGTCACCGGCCGCTTACGCAATCCCCGCGAACCCCTCCCTTCAGCTCCGCGCGCGCCCAACTTTCACCCCCCCCTCCCCCACCAGACGGCCACGGCGCACGCGCCCCAGTGGCCCCTGCCCCCGCGGCCC
Organism: Psilopogon haemacephalus; assembly: GCA_013396835.1. Lineage (NCBI taxonomy): Eukaryota > Metazoa > Chordata > Aves > Piciformes > Megalaimidae > Psilopogon > Psilopogon haemacephalus. Next base: position 1,854,315 of record VWZI01011413.1, read on the forward strand.
CTTGGCGGCGCTGACGGTTGGACGAACGGGAAGCGAGCGCGCTCATTCAGCCGGCGGGCCGTGCGCAGACCCCACCCCCGCCTCGGCGGCATAGGCAACACAAAGCGTCTGCGCGGCACTCTCGCTCTAACGGGCATCTGTCGCGGACGACAACTATTGGCTGCGAGCGACCTGATCCTGCCCCTCAGAGGCGTGGCAGGGAGACTCCACCTCCATTCCCCCTTCGTCCCCCGCCCCCGAGCCGCCCCCTCCCTCGTGCCTGTCAGTGAAGGTTCCCGATGGTTCTGGAAGGGGGCGGCGCCGGCCGCATATAAGCCGAGCGGGCGGCGGGGAGCGCGCACTACTGGAGTTAGAGCGTTGTGGGTGAACTTCGTCCCTGTTTTCTGTGAAGGCATCAGAAGCCTTTTTTTTTCCTGCAAAGGTGAGGGGCTGCGGCTGCTGGTTGTACCTAAGGGTTGGCCTTTCTGAGCATTTTCCGCTCAGGTCCCAGCGGTCGGTGGATACCTCCGCGTAGTGCTGGTACTGGGGGTGCGGGGAGATAATGGGGGGGACCGCGTGGTGGGGGACGTGCCCTTTGTCTTTTGCTTCTGTTAGTGAGTGAAGCGGGATTGGGGTGGGAGGGGAGCTACGGGCTCTTAAAGCCATGAGTATGGGCGAGAGAAAATGAAGTGCTGATTTTTTATTTTATTTTATTTTTTTTTCCCTCTGGACGGGGAGGAGGTGGAGAGGGAGAAACGGGCAGGTGCCTTGTGGGAGGGTGCGGGGACCCCAGTTTTCCCGTTAGCAGAGTTAAGGGAGAGAGGTGACCAGGAGGGGAGGCAGTTTCCTTTCGGAGGGTACNGAATGGGCGCTCGGCCACGGCCACGCAAGATGGAAGGGCTGGCGGGGGGCGCTGAGGGGGAAGCAACAGACATGCAGGAAGAAGTGGGGGATGGGGGCTGCAAGGCAATGCTCGTGCAGGGGCAGTAAGTCGGGTGCGCGCTGCGCGGGGCTGGTGCTGATTGGGATTGGGCGGGGGGATGAGGGGGGGCGAGGAAAGCTCTGGCAGTTTCTAGAATCTTTCCTGATTCTGTTGAGAACCTCCAGGGGGCGCTGCGCGTATGCGCGTGCGGCGGTTACCGCCGCCCGCGGCTGCGCTCAGCGTAGCTTAACGGGCGGGGGCCCGAGCCCCGCTAGGGTTTCAGTGGCTGCGCCTCAGCCGCCTGGCGCTGCAGCTCAGGATCGCGAAATTGCGCTTAACTTACCTTTTTAGCAATTAAAGCGAGATCGGGGCCGGGGAGGTTTTCTTTTCTGGGTTGAGTTGAGAACGTGGGAACGGTATCCTGGCCAGCAGGGAGCGGGTCAAGTTCGGGTGATCTGTCTGTAGTACGGTACAGGTGGACCGTGTCAGTACATCCGAGTTGCGGATAGCGCCTGTGTCTGGAGGGAATAGCTGCAGAGCAGGAAGTAGATGTGCGAGTAGCTCTCCACGCAGAAATTGAACTGTGGGAAGTGGCTGCAAAGGAATGCAACGAACCGCTCAAATGCCTGGCAAAGTTGTAATTTGTGCTCGGCCTGGGTGGAGAGGGAGTAATGGTTGTAATAAACGGCACAAACGACGCTGAATATAAAGGAAGTTTGTAGGTGAGACCTTGTGTTCAGTTTCTGTGTTCTTCAAAACTAGAACCGCCGCTGGTAGAGATAGAAGATACGAGCGTTTTTTGTGTTGAAGTAGTGCTGTACTTTTGAAGTAGTTTTTGAATACTAAAATATCTGAATATGGTGGTTGTAGCCGGCCAAAGGATAAGTACAAATATATATATATATATATACACACATATATAGCGAGATGCTGGAGCTGAGATCTCAACTCTTACCTTACAGATGCCGGAAGCTGTGCAGACTCAGGACCAACCCATGGAGGAGGAGGTGGAGACCTTTGCCTTCCAGGCTGAGATTGCTCAGTTGATGTCTTTGATCATCAACACTTTCTACTCCAATAAGGAAATCTTCCTGAGAGAGCTTATTTCTAATTCATCTGATGTAAGTGCTGAATTTCTAATCTAGTTATGTGTGAAAAGCGTTACCGAGGTTTTTTTTAGGAACAGTCAAGGAACACTGAAACATTGCGTCTTTTGCAGGCTCTGGACAAGATAAGATATGAGAGCTTGACTGACCCAAGCAAGCTGGATTCTGGAAAAGACCTGAAAATTAACCTGATTCCGAACAAGCATGATCGCACTCTGACCATCGTGGATACAGGCATAGGGATGACCAAAGCTGACCTAGTCAACAACCTTGGTACCATTGCCAAGTCTGGCACCAAAGCTTTCATGGAAGCTCTGCAGGCAGGGGCTGATATATCCATGATTGGTCAGTTTGGTGTTGGCTTTTATTCTGCCTACCTGGTTGCTGAGAAAGTGACAGTGATAACCAAGCACAATGATGATGAGCAGTATGCTTGGGAGTCATCAGCTGGAGGATCTTTCACGGTCAGGCTCGATAATGGTGAGTATTAAGTGTTTCTGTACGAGCAGATACATGGCATCCAGGTGCTTAGGTTGTGCATTGAAAAAGGAATCAAGATAAAATGGGGGGTAGTACTAGGGACTTGCCAGATGAAGGTCAGGCAAAGCACATCTCATCATTCCAAGTTATCTGTTGATGCATGAAAAGGGAATGTGTTTACTAATAGTGTATTATAGTGAAGATTAAGCAAAGGTTACAGAAGGAAATATTTCTCCAGAATCCTGCAGCTAGTTTATATACAGGAACTTGGAAGCTTATACATGGCAGTGATTGGTGGACACTTCTGCTTTTTTCTAGTAACCTTGTTTGAATTTAATTATGTGATGGCTCCAGTAAGGTTCAGGGAGTGTTTGTCAGTAAGGCTGTTTATGTGTACGTGAAAGCAGTGAAAAAATGTGTGACTCAGCAGCATATAAAGAGTTCTTGTTTTAGAATTGGGCCAGTCTTGTTAGCTGCTGCACAAGTAAAACCTGTAAACTCTGGTTTAGGTGAACCTTTGGGCCGTGGAACAAAAGTAATCCTGCATCTTAAAGAAGATCAAACTGAATACCTGGAGGAACGGAGAATCAAGGAAATTGTGAAGAAGCATTCTCAGTTCATTGGCTATCCTATCACTCTCTTTGTACGTATCTTGCTTGTAACACAGAAGTGATGCTTTTGAAATTTAAGAAAGACTAGTTCTTATATAGTTTATTAAAAGCGTTGCAGGGATGTAGCACCTGAGAAACTCTGTTAATCGCAGCTTAAATTTCACAAGTGAAAAATTATAAAGCTAATAATGGTCTCCAACTATTGAGAAGGTTGCCATGGTGTATTGTTTGGTATAAGTAGCATGAATACAGCACCTGTAAACAAAACGTCGTTTGAGGACCCAGAATGGGAGTCCTTAGTTGAGCTTAGGAAGCAAGCATAATGACTAGCTTTGTGAGACTGAGGGATACTTCAGGTTCAGGTGTATGAAAGGATGAAGCTCACAATGTTACTCAAATCAACTAATATCTTTGTAGGTGGAGAAGGAACGTGATAAGGAGGTAAGCGATGATGAGGCTGAGGAAAAAGAAGAAGAGAAAGAAGAGAAAGAGGAAAAGACAGAAGATAAACCTGAGATTGAAGATGTTGGTTCTGATGAAGAAGAAGAAAAGAAGGATGGAGATAAGAAGAAGAAAAAGAAGATTAAGGAGAAGTACATTGATGAGGAAGAACTCAACAAGACCAAACCCATTTGGACCAGGAATCCAGATGACATTACCAATGAGGAATATGGAGAATTCTATAAGAGTCTAACTAATGACTGGGAAGACCACTTGGCTGTCAAGGTAGGTTATTTTCAGGCAGAATTGTGCTTGCTAAATATGCTGCTGAACTCCAGCATACTATCCCACATCTTGTTTGGTGTTCAGTGATGCTGCTTCAAACACTTCAATATCTTACGGGTGGAACTTTGTGCTACAGTTAAGTTAATCTGGCTACCATTAAGGCTGCAGTTCAGATTTCAATCTGCAATATGTAAAATCAAGTGCAGATACCTTCTTGGTTTGTTGCATGTTCTCTGAATTGGCCTACTTGCCAAGTAACAACTGAGAGATTGCTGTTTGGAGAAAGGGGTTGTTCCTGTCCAGTGTCTTCCTGGAATCTCAGATTACTACTAGTCTGCATTTGAAGGGTTATTGAACAGTGTCTAGAGTGAGAGCTACATAAATGGAATAAATCAATTGTCTTGCTTCCTTACAGCACTTCTCTGTGGAAGGGCAGTTGGAATTCAGAGCTCTCCTGTTTGTCCCACGGCGTGCTCCCTTTGATCTGTTTGAAAACAGGAAGAAGAAGAACAACATCAAGCTGTATGTACGCAGAGTTTTCATTATGGACAACTGTGAGGAATTGATCCCTGAATATCTGAGTAAGTATATTTCTGAAGAAGGGTTTTCCAAATTGAAACTGCTTAGCAGTTGTAAAATACAAGTAAAGATTCAAAGAAACAGGGGAAGGGAAAGAACAGAACTGTGACCAGCTGATCTAGAGGTGTGTGAGCAGTTGAAAGCACTGCTTATTTTGTTGATGGAATTGGATAGAAACCAGTTTTTAATACTACAGTGGCAAAGCTGCTTTTGAGGTGGTAACTGGAAAGCTCTTGAGACCTGCAAAGCTGATTCTTAATGTCATCTTCCAGATTTCATGAGAGGAGTGGTAGACTCTGAGGATTTACCTCTGAATATTTCTCGTGAAATGCTGCAGCAAAGCAAGATCCTGAAAGTCATAAGGAAGAACTTGGTGAAGAAATGCTTAGAACTTTTCACTGAGTTGGCTGAAGACAAGGAGAATTACAAGAAGTTCTATGAGCAGTTCTCCAAGAACATTAAGGTTTGTAGACTTTCTGCTACAGACTTAGGCTTAAAAAAAAAGAAAAAAAATACTTTGATTCATGTTGTTTTTCTGCTTCTGTAGCTTGGTATACATGAAGATTCCCAGAATCGCAAGAAGCTTTCAGAACTACTGAGATACTACACATCTGCATCTGGTGATGAAATGGTTTCTCTGAAGGATTATTGTACTCGGATGAAGGAAAACCAGAAACACGTCTACTACATTACTGGTGAGTTGATAACAGAAATTGTCTGTAAACATGGCTAGCTCTACATCAGAAACAGGGTTATGTTTTCAGAGATAATACCTATGGCAGTTCTTATCAGTGATGGTAAAATGATGCAGGGAACCTTTCACTGTAAGGTGTATGCCTGCCATACTCGGTATGGTGGTTATGATTCTGTAACAAAGCAGAAGTAGCTACAGAGAGCGCATATTTTGCAAAGCCAGCTTACCTAGCTGTTTTTCCTCCCTGTAAGTCTGAGAAGTGTGCTTCTAGAGCTCCCTCTAAGATAGGTTTGTGATTAGGTTTTAGATAAACTTGTCAGCGTTAGATGTTCAGACCAGCTTAAACTGTTTGGGCAATGGACACTTGTATATGCATTTACTTTTTGAAAATATTTATGTGCAGCATCTCAGTTGCCTGCCTCGTCAGGTTCACATTCCTGCCATTCCATGCACATTGCAGTGTCAGTTTGAAAAATTTGAGTCTCTTCAGGTCAGCCTGATGTCTGCAGCCAGTGGCTTGTCTTACTAAGTGTGCCTGTGCCCTTCTTTTCCCCTGGTGGTATGGGCATGAAGCATCATTAAGAATACTGCACAGGATTTTAAGAAAATAAGGTGCCAGGTTGCAAAGCTGAAGTTCAAACCACAGCCACTTCTGCTTCTTGCAGGTGAAACAAAAGACCAGGTAGCCAACTCTGCTTTTGTGGAGCGTCTCCGCAAACATGGCCTGGAGGTGATCTACATGATTGAGCCTATTGATGAATACTGTGTGCAGCAGCTGAAGGAATTTGAAGGCAAGACCCTGGTTTCTGTAACAAAAGAGGGTTTGGAGCTTCCAGAGGATGAGGAAGAGAAAAAGAAACAGGAGGAGAAGAAAGCCAAGTTTGAAAACCTTTGCAAAATCATGAAAGACATCCTTGAAAAGAAAGTAGAAAAGGTAATTAGTATTTAATTTGTATGTAAGAGGTTTAATTATTTGAAAGGAAGTTGCTGCAGAGAAGAAAGGATGAAATAGCATTAGCTGTTCTAATTGCCTTTTTTGAAAGAGATTGGAATCTCTTCTGTGTTTATTCCATAGTGCTTGTTTTGGTTCAGTTGGCTTTGTGGTTTTAGGGATTCTTTTTTTTCAGTGAAGCCAACCAGGTAAGTTGACACTGCAAAGTTTAGCTTTGTATCTTCATGACACGCAGTAGCATTTTAGAGTGGAATGTGGTAAAATCAGTGGGGTTAGCAAGTTAAATGCATCTGTTGAAACATATTACAGGTTTGTGCTTTCTATTCGCTTTCAGGTGGTTGTGTCCAACCGCTTAGTTACTTCTCCATGCTGTATTGTAACAAGTACATATGGCTGGACTGCCAATATGGAAAGGATCATGAAAGCGCAAGCATTAAGAGACAACTCCACAATGGGATACATGGCAGCAAAGAAACACCTGGAGATTAATCCTGATCATTCCATCATTGAAACTCTGAGGCAGAAGGCAGAGGCTGATAAGAATGACAAGTCTGTGAAGGATCTTGTCATCTTGCTGTATGAGACAGCACTCCTGTCCTCTGGCTTCAGTTTAGAAGATCCTCAGACACATGCCAACCGCATTTATAGAATGATCAAACTTGGCTTGGGTAAGAAAGAAATCTGTGAGCTCTGAGTGTGAATAACATCCTTGAAGGGGTACTGAGTGCCTAGAGATGACCTTAGTGTGCTACTTTGTTTTGGAGGAAAAGATGGAACTCAGATTAGTTGAAATGCTGAGAGGAATAAGGTTTTGTGTTCTGATACCAGCATTAATGTTATTTTCTTCACAGGCATTGATGAAGATGATGCTGCTGCAGAAGAAGCCAGTCCAGCAGTTACTGAGGAAATGCCACCTCTTGAAGGAGATGATGACACATCACGCATGGAAGAAGTGGATTAAAACAGTTTACAGGAACTCATGAATGTTTCCTTGGCTAATACGAATAAGTTATATTTTGTATATTATGAATGTTACCTGCCAAAAAAAAAAAATCTTTGACACTTTGTCTGCATTCCCTCTTTATATTTATTTTCAAAGATGTTATACCTTTATTTTTGTTACATTGCTTTTGCAGCTGATGTGAGATACAAATGCCAGTGAGGGAATATTTTCGTTAACACTGTACAACCCTAAACAGGCAAGTAAGGAGTAGTTATTTTTGTCTGTATTAGCCGGTTGCAGGTGGCAGGGTTTTTGACTTATTCTTAATTGCCAGAAATGTGGGAAAAAAGTAACAGATGGTGTGATATCAGGATGTTCAAGTTTGTTTAGTGTTCTACAGCTCTTCAACTCTACATGTCTAACATACAGTACCTAGTAACTAGGTATCTAGGAGAGCTGAAATACTTGGGGAAGCTTTAACCCTTTTGCTCCTAACAAGGTCTTGATGTTTAAAGTTGTTTTTTATACTGTTTAAGGATTCTGGATTGCACTCTACCATAGAATAGAATCCACTGTAAATCTCTATTGTGACTTATGCAACTCTGCATGTACAGTTCAAACATAGAACTGTAAGAATAAAAGTGTTAAGAATGAGTTCTGTTACTGACTTGTCTGTTAACGTCGGGACCAAATCCTGCTCGTCAGTGCTGCATGCTGTGCAGTACTATTATAAACCAGCACCACCTTAAAGCCAGAAATACCAGCTCTTACAAGTTTCATACATAAAGTGATAATGTCTCAAGTTGGATTGTGTTGACATGCAGTTTTGAAGTCTGCAAATGCAACTGGTGCTCTTGAAGCTGTACATGTGATGGATAGTGATGCTGTATGAGTTTTGCAGGTGAAGCTGGTTATCAGCAAAGCATCAGTCTTAGGGAAACTGCTAGGTTGTACTGCTTTCTGTTTTTTGGCCTTCATCTCTGAAAGATAGGTGAAGGAAGCCAGCCCAATGCAGCTTCAGCAGCTTCCCCTGCCTGTCAGGCATTTCTTGCAGACTGTGTGCCATTCATTTCTGTTAGATAACAGTCGGTGTTTGCAGCAAGGGTGAGTTAAGCAGCTCATGAGGCAGGAAGGGAAGGGATAGCAGCAAGTTCTGAGCATCCTGCTTTGGTCTTTAGAAAAAGGAAACCTAACCAGTGGTTTACATCTGTGAAATAAGCAATATTTGAGCTCATTTCCGTGGTGTAAACCAATCTATATCTGACTAAGCTGTGCTGTGGGTGTTTTGTAGTAAGATAGAAGGAACAATTTATTGTAACCGGGCTTTTTAAAAAGGTAACTAAAAAGGAACAGGCTTCCTAAAAGCTAATCCACAGCACTACTAGTTTGTGCAAGTTCTGTTTTGCTAAGGATGCTTTGTCAAGGCAGCAGTGTTCTGGAGGTAGCCCTATCTGCTTCAGAGGGGATGAGGCAGTGGATCCTCTGAGGCAGTCATTCTGGTATTGAAATTGTTTTCCAGAACAGATGTTAAGGGTTTGGATATGAAGATAAACTTAAGTATTGCCTATGTAACTGAATGCTTAACATGCTTTAAAGTTTCTATTCTATCTCTAGAGGTTTACTGAAATGTGTTCTCTAGATCACAGATACATTAGGTAATGTTACTTCTACGAGGAAATAGCTTGCATAGTAGCTTGAGATAGAGCTGCTCCGTCCTTTAAGTTCTACAGCTTTGAGAAATGCCACAGTTCCCAGTGCTTCTTGGTGCTGTGATAATGTATCCCAGTTTTCTCAAAATGCTTGTTTCTAAGCTCTCATGACTAGAAATTAACTGTGGGACCTAGAAAATGCCTGCAGATCACAAGTTACTTATCTGAGGCATTTGTCTTCCATAGTTGCCATTCTGTGGCATGATACAAAGATCCTGAAATTGCATCAAATTAGTATCCCAAAATCTCAGCAACAATTTCTGATTAAACTGCAGTGGTGCTGTACCTTGTTACTTTACTGCATTTCAAGGAGCATGACTAGGATGTTACCTGCCATGTATTGAATAACTTTCTCATGCTATAGCAGTGACTATTGTGTTGCTATGGTAATGAATATGATGTCAAAACATTGTCTTCTACCGGGTGAGGAGCTGCACACCTGAAAACGTGTGCACATTAGTTACTGACCAGTTTGCTTGCATGGGTGACAGAAACAATGATTGGAAGCTAAATGTATCTTGGTGGTGCTCAAATGTTTAGCTAATTGCTCCAAAGCCTCACTGAGAAAAATAAGTACCAAAACCAAGGTCTTTAAAATAGGTGGATTTAAACCTACATATGGATCGTGAGTAAAATTTCTTTTGCAGTCCTTTATAATGTGTGAAACATTGTGCAACTGTTTCCTAGTGAGTTGCAGAATCAAGGTGGGGTTTGAAGGGACCTTGAAAGTTACAGTTCAATCCCCTCTTCCAGAGCAGGATCCCATAGAGTAGGTCACACACGAATGCATTCAGGTGGATTTTGAATGGCTGCAGGGAAGGAGACTTCCACAACTGTTCAGTCTTTTGTCACCCTGACAGTGAAAAAGTTCATCCTTGCATTCACGTGGAACCTCTGTGCTCCAACTTGCACCTGCTGCCTCTTGTCCCATGATTGGAGATCATTGAGAATAGCCTGGCTCTGTCCTGCTGACACTTGCCCTTCACGTCTTCATGAACATGAATGTGGTCACCCCTCAGTCTCCTCCAAGCTTAGAGCCTCCAGCTCTCCCAGCCTTTCCTCCTACAGCAGATGTTCCACTCTGTCATCTTACAAGCAGTTCTCTGTCCTACAACTGAGGGGCACAGAACTGGATGCAGTGTTGCAGATGAGGCCTCACCAAAGCAGAGTAGAGAAAGAGAGCCTGGATATAAAATGTACAGTGACAATGCTCAGGACAGACATTTCTGGCTGATGAGTGAAGTGATGGCTGAAGTCTCTGAAGTCTGCTTCACTTGAAAATAGTTGTTGAGGAAGAAGTCAGGTGACCTGTGCAGGTTATCACCAGCATTTTTGGGTGCAAGAACATACTTGTGTTTGAGTCGTTGCATTATGCTGAGGAAAGAACAGCAGCAGTGGTTTGTGCCTTGGCACAGTGAGAAGCTTTGCATGTGCCAGCCTTCTGCTGAAGTACAGTCTAGGAATAAGGACCACCACTACCAAAAGTTCACTTGCTCAGCTGCCTGTTGTAGCAGTTCAGTCTTTGTTTCTCACATTTTGTGCTGTGTGGAGCACCACAGTGAAATTTAGGAAAGACTGGCATAGTAATAATTTCACATTTCTTGGGGGTGTGCTTTGACCTTAGGCTGAAGCTCATGGAACACTGCTACTGGCAACTTACAAGGTTATTTCTTCTAATCAGAAATGCACAACAAAGGATTAAGTACTGATAGTAAAATGTGTTTATTTGAGCTGCAGAATGTTGGAGCTAACGACAATCTGATTGCAATAAAACTTGACACGGCTCATGTTTAGAGCTTATACTGCTGACAATCAGAGATCTCATTGAAGTTCATCAGAAAAATTTCCTGATCATAGCAGTCTTTGAAATCATGCCAGCATTGAAGTGTTGGGTCACTGAACTCAGAACTACCTGCTACCACTGCTGCCTGTGGAAGAAAGCTCTATATGGTTTTGGTTTTTGGACTTTAGGAGCGTAACATGCTGATGCCTCTTGCTCTAGTGAAAGGCTCCCACACTACTGTGGGTCGTACAATCTAAATTTTGGATGGCAGCAGATTAGTGGCTTTCAGTATTCTAGATATGGCAGCTGTCAGTTGAACTCCATGGATTTCCAAATGAAACAAGAAAAGGAGAAGGAAAAAGATCCCCAACATGTAACTTCTGTGCTACGGTGAAGGACAGGAAACTGGATTTGGTTTTGTAATAAAGATGCACCTAGAATGTGCTGTGCAAAGCCTGCATGTGTAAACACTTAAGAGTATTCATGGCCTGTGAGGTGTCTCACCAATATGGCTCAGATATTTTGCATTCATTCACAGCTAGCTATGAAATGTTCTTTTATTCATGTTCTTAATCTGACAGCAGAAGCTTTGGCAAGTAGATCATTCCAAATGGTCTTCCTGTGCAAAAATCAGATCTTACACAGGATTACTAATAGGGCACCCTAAGAGAAGAGTTTCTGCTGTTTCACTGTCTAGTGATCCTGTTTAGAAGTTCTTATCTTCAACAAGGGAAACTACCTAGGAAAAAGTAAATTGGATATTTTGTTGTCATACTAGATAATGAAAAGTGATTTCAGACAGAGATGTGGATTTGTGCTAGCAAATTTTTTAAAATACTGTATTTCCAAAAATTAAGGCTGAAAAAAAGAAACAGTGAATAAAGCTTCATCCAGAGAATGGCTGGTCCAAGGAAGAGACACGGCTGTATCAGAGGAGCATTCCGTGCTGTCAGCAGCAGTGTGAAGAGGAGACAGAGGTGGAGGCACAAGTTCTTTCATACCAAGGTGGTGTTCTGATGTGGTAATGAGGAAGAGGAGGGTGCAGGGCAGGGGATGTTTGGCTTTACACTCCACAGGGTTCTGATTTGGGCTGTTAGCCAAGACTTAATTGTGATTGCTTTAAAATACACAAGTATGGCTTCCAAGTATATTTCATTGCCATTTTTTTTCTATTCGTGACTAGTTGTAAATGATACTGTCAAATTACTTTTTCTGTATTAGCAAAAAGTGGTCTATACTAGCTTTTAAACAAAAATCCTCATTTCGCCCTGAGAAGCGGCTTTTCCAAATACTGTTCCGCTATTTTTTCCTGAAGCAATATATAACAAGCTATAAACAGACTTCTGTTGCAGAGTAGAAGTTACATAAAACGTGTGTAGAGTGATTTTTTTTAAATCATGATGGTGATAGTCTGTCCTGCAAAGTGCCAACAGGGGTTGTGCTCTGCTTGCTAAAATGCTCCCCAGAGTTTCTGGTTTTGCTGGCCCCGGTGGCAGACAGTTTCGTGTGCTGGAAGTCTGCAAGAAGCCTACCCAGGTGTCTCAGTGATTCCCATGGTGGGAAATAGACCTGTCAGAACTCACCTTGCTTACTCAGAGTTACTTTATTTTAGTTCTTAGGTACTTACAGTGGTCGCTGGGAAGATGGATTGCTTCACACATGCCGCAGGATGAATTTCACTAGCAATAAACATCAGAAAGGAGTTAAGCCTCAACAGATACACAGCATGCCTGAGGCAGTAGATTCAGGAGATGTTTTACCTTCTGAAGATCCACAAGTTGTCTTTATGCTTGGAAACTCGGTCCTGTCATTTACGGAGTCCCACAGTGATATTTACATGAAACTGGGAAACAATTTTCAAGCACCAATGGAAAACATTGGTAAGGAGACAGCTGCTTTTACATCAAAATCAGTGGAATCTTATGAACTACCTCAGAAATATAAAGCTGCTGCAGAGTCTGAGTGGCTGTGGATGCCTGAATGGCCTTCAGCCATGGAGACTGAGCCTTCAGGACATGTACAATTTCTGGACAACCCTGCTATGGCTCCTCTGCCACCAGAGCGGGGTGGTGACGTGTGAGGAAAGAGCAAACGTTTCCAGTTCTAGAATGCACTGGTGAAAATTTGAGGAAAAATACCTTTCCTGTGCCCTAAAGAAGGCATGGATGTGAAAATACAGTATCTGCAACACCTGGTCCTGTCATTAATGTACTGTGAAAGTTAAGTTCTCCTAAGGTTCCTTTCTGCAGTGGTTGAAGTTGTGCAGTAGAATTAAAGCTTCAAAATAGGCACTGATTATGGATAAGGCCAGGTCCTTCTTACTTCACAAAATCCAGTGGTAGATCCATGATGAGTCTATGCACTCAGCTACAACTAAGGGCCTTAAAAAGTTCAGGTGATTTAGAAGGGAAGAGTTCATTTCACTATCTCAATTATAGCTGTGTCTCTTAGAATCTTGAAAGAAACTCTGGCTGATGGGCTTGGGAAGCCAAGGCTTTTGGGAAGAGCCATCTCCTCCTTTAGACTTCATGGGATTTTTTTAGAGAAACAGGAGCACTGTTTTAGCTAGATACGGAAATCCTCTCCCCCTCCCTCCCTCCCTTCCTCCCTTCCTTCCTTTCTTCCTTCCTTCCTTCCTTCCTTCCTTCCTTCCATTTGAGAGACTGTAATGGCAGTGTGGTGACTATCACTCTTTTTCTTCAGATGCTTCAGCTGATAAGCTAGACAGTTTGCCATGCTAATTCCTTCTGGAGTTAATAACTTTAGTGCATTTCTTGAGTTTCATCACACAAGAAAAATATTTGGAACAATATACTTGATTTTCATCATTTTCTAAAAGTAGATCATTGTTATGGTCAGAGCTTATTTGTTTTGAGGCAGATCTAAAAATGAGAAATTGAGGAAATGGGAAATATATCTCTTGGTCCTGTGGCATTCTGTCTGTGTGGACATTAAAGGTACCTGGCATTTGATAGGACTAGATCACCTCACCCATCAGAAGTGGTGCCCTTGGTGTGGATGTATGTATGGGCATGCTGGAGCTGCATTATTCAAATACTCCACTGTGTTACAGCCTGCAAAACACACTGAGAAATCAGTCCAGCAGCCAGGCTCATCAGGAGGTGTGGTGATGTGTGTCACCTTTCAGTTTGACTTCACAGCCTGCTTTCTTCAGGTGGTGCAATTACTGATGAAACTGAGCCAAGAGGAGGACTGTAGAGAGGCCATAAACAAAAGAAGCATGATAGTCACATGTAATGGGGGTTTTAAGAAAGACAACCTGCACGTTCACACTCTGATCACCCTCCTCTCCTAATTACAAGATTACTTGCACCTGAAGATGTGACTGAGGGAGCGGAGGGAACCAAAAATGCTGTGCTTCTATAGCCTCAAATAAAGAAGGGGATGTGGATGCTGCAGGGACATTACTATAAATGACTTCATCTTCAGAACAGCATCAGCCTGGCAGAGAAATCTATGGGTGTCTAAAGAGCTGTATTTCAAGGAAGGCAAAACATTTCCTTTCCAGTATTTGTGCATGAACTTGGAAGTAAACCAGCAATAGTCTAGCCAATCTGTATAAATGGAATCCCCTCTCCAAAGGCCAGCATGGCTTCCTGGGTTATTAATGCTGTTCCACAGCAAAATGTTTGTTTTGAAAAAAAAAAAAAAGGTACCTTTCATTTTCCCTGTCCAACTGAGATATTCCAAAGACAGATTAAAGAAAACCAGCACTACATTTACATTTTGAAAATGGGGAAACAAGGTTTAAAAAGGTCTGGAGTAATCTTTCTAAGGTGAATGACTGTATTGAACTCAAACTGTATTTTCTAACCTCTAGTTCAGATCTCCAGGTGATGTTGCCTCTTACATGCAAGAGAAAACTAAGAATCTTAACAGCTCCTTATGATTTCTGTACCATGCAACATCCTGTGTTTTGGTTATGGTTCCTTGGGAGTATTCCGAATGGCTGCTTCTGAATATAGAACTTATGTACACAGGCTGGAGATACCAAGGACATTTCTTTGACTCCCACACCGTTCTGTCAAGATTCACAGGGAGAAGACTTCATAAGGATAAGAATGGGGTGGATTTATGTGGAAACAGCTGTGAGTACAGGAATTTGAAGGCTGTCTTCATCCTCTCTTTTTGTGAAAAATGAACAGCCATACATTAACAATAGCACTTTTTGAGGGAAGGTGTGGGAATGAGGGAACTGCAGCAGCAGTTGCAGTTCGAGCATGCCTCCAGTCATGTACTGCACCATACGTACAACTACATATGAAGTAAAGGACAAAGACAAATTTTGTTCTGCAAAACAGCTGAAAATTGTACTTTTAATCAAGCTCACAGCTTGATTTTAACAGGAAGTGAAGTCCAGAAGATTTCCTACACTGGTCATAGGCAGAAACATGCAGTGTGAGATGAGACCTTGCAGTGCATGCAGCATCTTATTTCTATTTTCCCACAACATTCAGTCTTGACTGAAATGTCCTTGATTAGCACTCAGTGATGAGTGGGTTGACCAAAACGGCCACCTGGCTGCAGATCTTCATTCTCTGCTCTGTGCTTGCTTTGCCCTTTGATCTTCATTTGGATTAACTACCTCGTTCTGATTGTTCCCTATGGCAAATAAAGTAACCTGTCACCACAATGCAGTCTCGTCTTGCATTTAGAAAAAGTTTCATGTATGAAAGACACAATTCCTAAAGTCTGTTGCACAAACAAGAGTGGTGTTTGGCTTCATTGCCATACAGCAATTCCAGCAGCACAGGAGGATTAACATTTGGAGATAGGCATTGCCCTCCAAAGACAACTCATAGGAAAACAGATACGTACTTCTGTCAAGTCTTCTGCCAAAATCAACAGAAAAAATCTCTGCTTGTTCTGATCCTACCTGGAAGTACCCTGTGAATAATCTGTCATAGCTTTGTCAGGTGGGAGGGCAGCAGCAGCAGGGGCAGACAGCACCTTCAGCCATTAGGCCACTGGGGCCAACTGGTGGCTCTCACGAGGCCACCCAGAGAGTAAAGGGAGGAAAAAAAGCACTAGAAAGTGTCACCCGGGCAGTTTGGATGCTTGCTCTTACAGAAGGGCTATGGATTTAAGGAAAAGGGCTGATCTTGCCTCCTCATGGCCTTCAGAGATCAGGACCTATCCTGACCTCAGCTGAGATGGAGTTAATGATCTTCCTAGTAGCTGCTACAGAGCTGTGTTTTGGATTTAGTATGAGAATCATGTTGATAACACACTCTGAGTTTGGTTACTGTGATGTAATGTTTTCACTAAGCCAAGGACTTTTCAGCTGCCCTGCCAGCAAGAAGGCCGTAGAGATGCAAGAAGCTGGGAGGTGAATAGCCAGGACAAACTGGCCAAAGGAATATTCCATACCATACATCATGCTCAGTATATAAATAGGAGATAATTCACCTGTTTTTCAGTTGTTTTGTTTTTTTTAATCCTGTCCCTGTGCAGAAAAGGTATAATTTGTGTGATTTATTTGGTTTCAGCCCTCAAACCACAGCTGGAGCACCCAGATGGCCTGCAGAGCTGCATCAGAAGAGTCAAAAGACTTGCTTCATCCCACACTCTTTGTGTTTCCTCTGGTAGGAGGTTTGCCTGGAACAAGATAGCCATGAGTCAAACATGGCTCACTGTGAGTCAGTTCCCCTGCTCATGGCTCACTGGTGCAATCTGTAGCTACATGATAAAAATTTCCTTTGACTAACAGGAGATATTAAAGATTATTAATTCATAATTCAAGATTAACATAAAACTGCCACTTAAATCTGCTCCCAAAAAGAGCAGTCCTGGCTGCTTTTCAGGCAAAAAGTGAGACATGACCTTTCCTTGATGGCAGCCTCTGCTTCAGCTTTACACTCTGCTGGCCACAGTCACAGGGCTTTAAGTAATTTTTTCACCTTGGACAATTGAGTTTTCCACAGTTTTTCCTCTAGCACATTTCATAGTAGACCAACTATTTGTTTCTCTATGTAGAAGTCAACTGCATTTCAAAGAGGGGAGAGGGGGGGATTTATTTTTTTAATGAATAAGATAGATGCACCTGTCATTTATTGTATGCAAAGTTATAAAGCAGAGACTGAACTGATCTGCTGAGAGATGTTTTTACAGTGCTGGACTCCTGGGCCCAGCTTACGAAGCGGGAAGACAGCAGGCACCCGTTGGTAAGAGGAGAAAAGCAATGATGCCTTTCAAAATGAGAGAAATGCTTTCTCAGCCGGCCAGAGAGCCTGGACTCTGTGCTGAGGCTGGCACAAGGTCTGTGAAGGATTAAGGGCTTTTTTCATGCATGACAAGGAGAGCCAAAGCACTGAGCAGCAGTACAGTAAAGTAACATCTCAGGCAAGCACTTGTGTGTGTCTGTAACCCTCTGACCACCCTCCTTGTTCATACTGCACAAGCCAGGAATGGCTGAAAGCTCCTCTGTCTTGGTGGTAGCATTGCACGTGTGCTTTAAGAAGTGTAAACCCAAAACCTTCCTCGGAAACCTGTCATCTGGCTGTACTGCTGCCTCACCACAGCCTGGGTGAGTACTGGCAGCAGGTTCACTGTGCAAGCCTTGGCCTGCTGTCAATGTTGCAGTTATGGTTTCATCTGTAATCCCACACAGACCAACAGTTTTCTCCTAGCCCTCTGCTGAGGCCTTGTTGCCAACAGCTGTTTCCTGTAAAGCATCAGTAGATAATTCTGGGCAGGCTTTTGTGAGAGAAATTACTCCAAGCCATGTATTTGGGTTGAGGGAGGGTGGTGATCAGAAGTGTTCATTCAACTCAGCTGGCACTTGCAGGCACCAACACAACACTTCTTCATTTCCACCTCAGTGGTGGGAAGTGTTGTATGAGACATTTGTTTGCTCTTACTTGTTTTGAAAGAGGATCTAAAGAGGGGAATAACCTTCAGATGGTTCAGTCCTGCATAGGCAAGTTAGAAGACAGAAGGGGAGGTGTCTGTGAAGAAAAGAGGTGTGTGTGACAGGGCATGGCTCAACTAGAGGTAGAAGTGAGGTGGAAGGCTTTTGGAGTATCTGCTCCCGGTGCAGATGCAGTCACTGTCCCCTCCCCAGGCACTTGTCCAACTGCTTTCTCCAGAGCACTCTTCAGTAAGATGCTTCTTGTACTGAGGCTTTGATATTGATTTTAAAACTTATCTAAACCAATGGTGTTTTCTGCATTGTGTAGGAAGATGCAAGAAAGACAGATAGAAAGGAAATAATAATAAGAGGAACTTCATGTGAAAACATAAAAATAATTAGTTCCTCATTTTGTTATGAAAAGAAGAAGAAAGAGAATGGGTCAAATCATATCTGCTTCTTTGTGAAAAGTGGACCTAGCTTATAACTCTCTGGTAAATCTGAAAAAAAACCCCAAAACTATTATTCTTAATATTTAAAAATATCAAAATTGTTGTTTCTTTCCTCAGCAAGTGATGGCAAATAAGAGTGATGGTATTTGAGTCCTTCAAAGTACGTTTTAAGTGATTAGGAGAGATGCCTTGGGAGCTTTATGTGTCCTATGCAATTGTTGACCCAGCAGAGAGCTGATCATCTGCTACAGATATGGCCAGAGGAAACATCATTGACTATCCTGTCTGCCTCTGGAGGGAGGAGGGGTTTCCCTTTTCCATCAGTCTGAAGGTTATGTGAACAAACTGGGGCTACAAAAATGACTCAGCAAGAGCAGAGGGGGAGCCATCTCTGGCCACCAGGCCTTGCAAACTCAGCTGTAGAGCTGTGTTCATGTCTGCATACAAATGTGCTTTATATTGATACATGTGCTTGGAGGACTCCAACTGCCTTGTTTTGTAGGCTGTAGACCTCCACACAGTTGGCTCCAGGGAACACATTGTGAAGAGCAGAGTGTCCATCACGGCACAAAGTGCTTTTGGAAAGGACTTTACTCTCTCCTTTTTTTTTTTTTTTCCTTTCTTCATTCCCATGCTTTTCAAAAGAGCTAAGCAACCAGGCTGAAGTAGTTGATCAGAGCATGCGTGAGAGTTGGAAACAGGTGGAGCAGCTGGGGACCTCAGCCTATAAAACTGGAGGAGGATGAAGGTGCTGGGAGCAGGATGGCTTCAGCTGAGAAGAGGCAGCTACGTCGAAAGAGACAGCTACTTGGGAAGAGACACGGTGCTGGGCAGCCCATGGAGGGTAAGGGAGGAAGAGAATACCCAGTCACAGAGTCCTCTTGGGGGTGGGGATGAGTGTACAGGGACTGAATGATCACAGGGAGGGCTAGGGTAGAGGGATGACTCTTTCCATGTCTTTGCATTTGTCCCTTTCTAGTCTGGTTTGATGTCTTTGTGTTCAAATATCTCTTTGAAAGCTTGTACTTTTCAGAGTGGATTTTTTTTTTTTTTTAAATGTATGTTTTTCTTATGTTGCATGAAGGACCACTGAATCAAATGGATTGTTTTGGTAGAAGACAGTGGTTTCATCTTTGTTTTTGAACAGAAGCTGCCTTTGAGAACTTAGCCCAGACTTTGTGAAGAACTGCTCAGCATTTCTAACATAAAGGGAGTTACCATGTCTGAGCCATTTAGCTGAGGGAAGATTTTCTCTAATGTGTTCTTCTACTCTCTGCCTTTTGTAGTGGAAGCTCAGGAAATGAAGGATTCTGTTAAAAGCCCAGACTACACAGAAAGACTGCTGCATAAGTACATGGTAACTTTTAATTGCTTCTTCTTTGTCTACTTATTAAAGTATCATTTAGAAAATGCTACCTGCTTTGCCATTAGCCTGATAATGCTGCAAGTTATGCTGGAAAAAAGTACATGAAGAACAGGTGTGAATTAATTAATTCAAATGGTACCACCTGCAAAGAAAGAAAAAGGGAGGGAGGAAACTATTCCAGTTCTGTGCCACCACCTGGGGAATAAGAAGGGATGTTTGTTTGCTAGGTCTCGGCAGAAAAAGCCTCAGGAGAAAAAATAAAGATGAGGGTTTAGTAATTTGTCTGCAGTTATTTTTGAGATATGGAACCACCAAACCCAAAGAAACAAACAAACCTTAGTGCAGTGCAAACCCCATTTTGTGAATTTATTTACAGAGCTGAGGTAACTGTTCCTTGCACAGGCAAGGCATGTTCTAGATAACTTTCTATGGTATTCTTCAGGTGCAGGGGGCAGACTAATCTTTCCCCCCTACAATTCACTTGCCCAACCCAAGTAGTGCAAGCAAAGAATGTTCTAGATAACTTTCTATGGTATTCTTCAGGTGCAGGGGGGCAGACTTCTATTTCCCCCTTCCCCCCCCCATATATTTCACTTGCCCTACCCAAGTAGTGCAAGAAATAAAAGATATCTGGAAGGACAAGCCTGCTATGGAAAGGAAAGCTCTGGAGAAATGCAGCATCTACAGCCTGTACTAGAACTTCAGCTTCAACCTAGAGCTGTGGTAGCTTTCACTTCCAGTAGCATTTTTTTCCCTTCCTCCTCTGCAGCGGAAGTGCACAGTAGAGTCAAGTACGGAGTCTGAGTCTGAATCCAGTGTGGAGGTAAGAACCAGCTCTTGTTGGTGAATCATAGAATGGTTTAGGTTGGAAGAGACCTCAAAGATCATCCAGTTCCCACCCCCCAACATAGGCAGGGACACCCCCTACTAGATCAGGACACTCAAGACCTCATCTAGCCTGGCCTTGAACATATCCAGGGAGGGAGCAGCCACAACCTCCCTGGCCAACCCGTTCCGGTGCCTCGCCACCCTCACTGTGAAGAACTTCCTCCTAACATCCCATTTAAATCTCTCCTCTGCCAGTTTGAACCCATTCCCCCTTGTCCTGTCATTACAAGACTTTGTAAATAGTCCCTCCCCAGCCTTCCTGTAGGCCCCCTTCAGATACTGGTAGGCTGCTATAAGGTCTCCCCGAAGCCTTCTCTTCTCCAGGCTGAAAAGCCCCAACTCTTTCAGCCTGTCCTCATAGCAGAGGTGCTCCAGCCCTCTGATCATCTTTGTGGCCCTCCTCTGGACTCTCTCCAACAGTTCCATGTCCTTCTTGTGCTGGGGGCTCCAGAACTGCACACAGTAGTCCAGGTGGTGAGAGCAGAGTAAAGGGGGAGAATAAGGTCTCCTCAAAGCCTTCTCTTCTCCAGGCTAAAAAGCCCCAACTCTTTCAGCCTGTCCTCATAGCAGAGGTGCTATGAAGTGAAGCGAGGCACTTTGACAGCAATGGCTATCCTGATGTCTATCCAACTCTTCTTTCGGTCTCAGTAGAGAAGGTCTAGGGCATGTTTGCTGCTGTTGTTGGTTTTGTGGCTGCAAAGGGAAAGAGGGAAAAACAACCCAAACCCAACACTATTCTATCCATCAGGTTCTTTCTTGTAACTGTTGCTAATTTTATTTAAAAAATTATCTGGTGGGAATGAGGCAGGAAAGCCCTGCTGGTTTAGGTAGACAAATGGCAGCATAAGCACTTTTCTGCTAAGTGTTTAAGGCTGCACTGGCTTGTTTCCTGGTGGTTAAATTTCAGGAGGTCTAGTCCAGTGGGATTTCTGCAGCTCTGGGCAGAGAATCTTCGCCTTCTGATTGTCCGTTTCTGATGAGATTGAGAGCAGCTCTGTTGCAGCAGTTATTTGCGAA
Organism: Psilopogon haemacephalus; assembly: GCA_013396835.1. Lineage (NCBI taxonomy): Eukaryota > Metazoa > Chordata > Aves > Piciformes > Megalaimidae > Psilopogon > Psilopogon haemacephalus. Next base: position 1,875,393 of record VWZI01011413.1, read on the forward strand.
TATTTGGTAACTTCCTGAACATTGCTCTGTCAAACCAGTATGTTTAATGTTGATGAAAAAAGATCTGATTCTGGAGTGGGGGGATGAAATACTTAATTTCTGGGTAAAACTCTTCAGAATTGATGCTCACTGTTGGTCCATGTGAATTGCTGTGCCCTGTGGCTAAGAGAAGTTGTCTAGCAGGAACCTGCCACCACTTTCCAGAAAGCACAGGACAAAGTTTTGGTTTGCCTCTAAAAGGAAGTCTTTCCATGTGGTCCTTTGTTTGTGTTTTTGTTTGTAGACTCAGACTATAAGCACTTTTTCAGGATGATGAGGTTCTCAAATGTAAATTAATGAAGAATGTTACATAGATATGGGCAAGTCCATGTGAGGAAAAGAAGTCTGAAACCTCAGTGTTACAGCAGTGATACTGAGACTGGTTGAAAGGACTCAGTTTGATTGTGTTCATTGTGGAACTCTCCAAAAGAGCCACTTTGTAACGCAACTAATAATGAAGAATTTCAGATCATCCCTGTGTAAAAGAACAAAAATGGACCGGAGTGGCAGGGAAGGTCTCTAAATGACACATCCTCTACTTAGTTAAAATGCTGATTTGACTGACTTTGTTGTTAAGGTACTTATTTTGCTTGTTGTTCTCTTTATAGCAGTGTTTTAAGTGTGGTAAGATTTGAACGTAGCTTACTTCAGTCCCTCTATTTTAGCCTAACTTTACCTGGTCTTTAAAAATTAGAGAGAGACTTTTTACAATCTTTCAACAAGAGGACTATCTGGCTTCCTTTTCTCTAGGAATTTTACCTTCTCTGGTTTTACTTCAATCACCGATTCATAGAAAGGTGCTTTATAACCTTATGTTAACTTCTCTTAAATAGGTCATGCCTAGATCACTTTCTGGAAGACTCAAGAATGCAAGAGATGCTGGGGGACTGGAGGTAGGTTTGACTGTTATGCAGCAGCCTTGTTCTCATTTTAGTACTCAAAATAATGTGTAGATATGCAAGTTTTCCTTCATTCTTTTTATAAGATGTAAGTCTGTGGCTTATGTTGAAAGTGGTTTAAAGCCCACTGTATGATGCCTCTTGGGTTTTTTTAATGGTCAAATAAAGCATCCACCATATTTAGAGGTACCTTTGTTTTAGTTTTTAGATCCTTATGATGGTGATTCTGAAGGTGAATCCATTCACTCTGACTGTAGATTGAATACTTTAAATAGGACAAAAGCTGCACCACAGGCAAACAGTGTCCCAAAAGCCATGGCTTTGGAAGGTGCTTATACTTCAGAAGATGGAGAGTCCTTCCCTAAACCTCCAGACAGGCTCTGCTCCGAAACAAAAGCTAATGAAATTCCGACAGTAAATGACTGCAAAGTACCTCTGCAACCTCGTAGCCAAGAAAAGGAGTTCCCAAGAAGCCAGTTGCAATCATCTGAACTACTGAGAGCCACAGAAGCATTTACCTCCATGTGGCCAAGACACGACCATTCCTTATTTCTGAGTATTAACCCTTCATCCTCTGCAGATCTACTTGCAAGCCCAGGTAACAGTGCTCCACAACCTATATTAACAGGTTACTGTGATGGCACAATGTCTAAACAGCCTCTAATTAAAAGGAAACAAGGGATTCCCATTCCAGAAAGTGCTAGTAAAAAACTAAGAGGAAAGAAATTTTGTGCAGATTAATCTGAAGTATGGATATTTGGACAAAGTGTTTGTTCTGAAGAGTAAACCTGGCAAGAGATTCCTTCTGCAGATGGTACCTGAACTGAACAAGCTTTACACAAATTAGCTCAAGCCTTTTACAAGTGCAGCTTACCTGTAAGCTTTGAAATTCACATGAATAGATGGAATCAACTGAACAAGTTTATGTGGCAATTTAAGTAAAAACTAGCTAAAGTATGCCTGGAGAATCACAGCTACTCTTGATGGGTAGGTGCTGCTTTGGTGACTAGGGTCACTTGAAGCACCAGTGTAACCCCAGTATCTAGTACCTGGAGGTGCCTGCTCGGTTTCATGGTAATTTCAAAAGAGGAGGTTTCAAACAAATATTTGAGGTGGGGAAGACTGCATGTTTGCAATTAATTTTCGATACCTACAGCTTACCTCCTGCATGTCACCCTTTAGCCTGTCCTAAGTCTGACCTGCTGCACGAGAGGAGGGCACTAGGTGTGTGGTGAATGATCTTGCTGGGTTGCCTACAGACAACCGAGTTGCTTGAAGTTGAACTGACTGTAACTAAAGACAATCTAGCTTTTGTCTTTTTTTTCTTTTTTTCCTTAACAGGGAGACCTGTGCCATTAACATATCTGTTCCTATCAGGCATACAGTATACCTGCCAGGTAGAATTTACAACGTGAAGTTTTCCACATTAGCTGAAAGGACCCTTCTTTATTGAAGTCACTTATAAGCTGCAGACTGGAGGTCAGTTAGCAAAAGATGTCTCTCTCATCTTCCTCTCCTGCACTCTTTAGTCTGGGTAGTCCATTCACGTGGAAGGGGACCTACTACCTACAAAAATATGATGGCTTAAAGTATGTTGGTACCAAGTACCTGTGAAAGTGTACATATTGTATGACTGGCAGAGACTTCTACTTTGCAGTGTTTTTCACAAGGTGTTTCACTTCTAGCCATGTACATTTACTTTATCAAAGCAACTTTACTTTCATTCTTACCCCCAGCCTGAAGATATGAAGGTACCTTTTAATCAGCTTGAAAATCAACCTGATTAGAACAGTAAGCTTTAGAGCTACTGTACTTTCCCTCTGACTTGACCCAGCAGCAAAGAATGCTGCAGTGAACACCATGAAGTTAATGTAACTGCAGGAAAAAAATAAATATTGTAGCTATAATTTGTATATACTGCAACTAGGTCTCTGGTTTCTAGAACTAAGGCTTGTGAAAAGCTTTAAAAAAATAATGGTACTGCAATTCAGCCCCATGTAATGGAAGGCATACACACCCTGGCAAATTCTAGTTGTCTCCTAAATGATCTTCAGCCAACCCATATGAGGCTAAATAAAAACTCAACAAACTGTCCTCTGAACTGTAGCCAAGAACTCTGAAGTAATCTGGTGAGGATTTCACTTAAGTAAGTTACTTAACATGGAATACTGAAATAAACCCTGAGGGGACACCTGGGGAGAAATAACTAAGCCACATGGGCCAGGACATACTCAGCCATTGTCTGCTTATTCAACACAAGACTCCTAACAGTGGATTGACCTCTGACCTGAAACCATAGGCCTAGTGCAGAAGTTAACAAAGAAAGAACTAAACGGTTTGGGAAGCTCTAGCTACTCCAAGCATATCTGATCCTGTCTTGACCTCATAATTGGTATTATCTAGTAGGTAGAAGCAGTTTAACTGAAGAATTTTATACCAGCTGCAGGCCCAGGTGCTGAGCTATGCATAACAAGTAGTTGCCGAAAGCAAGCTGCATAGTCAGCTGCACCGGTAACAGCCTGAGCTTGTACACGGCCAAGCCAATACTTCACACAACTGCTAGCAAGTTCCTTACTGTAGGTTGTATTTGCAATGATCTCAGAAGAGCAACAATATGAATTCCAGACACTAACAGTGATGGAAAGAAAAGTCATAGTAGCTGAAGCAGACCAAGAGCATTATCTTACAGTTAAAAGTGATATTGAACAGTGCATGTAGTTCCCATCATGTGCCTCAAAAATTCTTTTGAGTACAAGCAGTAGACAAACTGATGCACTGGTCTGGGCTTCACTCTTCATAGAGTAATAAAACTAGCCAGGATAGTTCAGCTTGAAGTGATTAAGTTTATAAAACAGTATGGAACAGGCAGAGAGTAATTTTGTTTCAGTATCTTATTTCAGCTGATACCTGCTAGCATGTGAGGCAGCCTGAGAGAACAATTTTTCCTACCAGCACAAGACTGTGCTGTATAAGTATTAAAGCTGATGAAGGCTTGAAGGCATTGCTTTCAAAGAAATCACTAAAAGGAAGAAGCTCCCCTAATTAGTGGTTTGGGAGTGAAAAGCTATGCAGCTGCATTTTTCATATGCATCTTCAAACACCTGACATCAGCCACTGCTAGAGGATGGTGACAAGCGCAGAAATGTTTACCTAATAGAGATACACAAACCATTAAAGCAACCCAAGCACTAGCAAAAATTCTCAGCTTCCCTTATGTGGTAACAGTTGGTCACATGTGAATCTCTGAAATAATACTGTAACTGCTTGTTTAAGCATTTAGGCCCAGGAGGAGAGTAATGAGACATGAGCTCAAGACTTATTTCACCCTAAATACAGCTTAAGAGGAAGGCCTGTGAGCAGTAGGACAAGAAATCTTGTTTAGGATACTCTAGCTTCTGAATGCTTCTCAGCAGATGTGTAAATGCAGATTACTTCAAGCAAGAGCAAGCTCACTGCAAATAATTCACACAATAGCATCAGATTATCACATCAGATAATGTTAAGCTGTGTGTCTTACTGCACTGAAGACTTCCACTCCAAGGTTCTTGTTACTGGACAGTAGTTGAACAAGCTGCTGAGTGAGTGGGTAAAGGTCAGTGATATGCTTGAATACCAATTTATTGTTAGTCTCTGAAAAGAGCACAGGTACAGGTTTTCCAGACCAAGACAAAATAAAACCCCAAACATAAAAAAATTCACAAGAATTACAACTCCAGAAATAAAGTCTTGCTATAGCTTTTATTTCATATAACATCACCCATCAAATACCACATCTACCAATCACCATCTAAAAATTTTACTTCAAAGAAACCTAGCCTCTCAGCCTTCCAGTGCACTGCCCTCTCTCTTCCTAATCAACTTAACACAAATCCACCTGACAAGCTAAGCAGGGTACAGAAGTACAGGTGAATACTACACAGAAGACTGACAATGACTACAGCAGTAATAAGTCAAAATGAAGTTTTTTCACTCGGTGCAGAGAACCGCAACGCCACGTTCATAGAAGCTACGAGGGTCTTCCTTGGTAGCTATTTCAAAGTCAACCGTGAAAATCAGATCAGCACGAGTGAAGTTCAGATAAACTGGCAAAGTAACCTGGAAAAGCATGAGCATAAAAGAAGAGTTACGGAAGGGTAGCGGAAGAATCTAAGTTTCTGTAATACTATATGGTATTTATGAGATGGGAATTTAGTCTCAGCTACCATTTGAAATACAAGGAGAAACACCAAGCCTAATAAATTCACCTAACACAGCCTTCATCATAAGTATAAAGTGACGTTTGGCCTCAACATTTCTGGTTGCCTCTCCTTCTTATCCAACTATAAAAGAAAGACTTAGTCAACACTAGGTCTGTTTTCTGTTAGTCTGGAATTTAGACCTTGACACAGCAAATTGTTCTTTTCCACTATTTGCAACGTGGTGCTTGACAGGGGTATCCATAGAGATTCAGGGAAAAAAAAAAAATTGCTTGTTATGAAAGCTTTTAAAAGATATTTTTATCGATACTTACAACATTTGCTTTTTTATCAGCGTTTGTCTGCTTGATCCAGCGAAGCTGTGTGATGGGCAGCACAGTTGAAATAGCATTGGAAAGTGACAGTTTGTTGTTACTGCAGGTAGCACCTTGAAGCTTCAGGCCTGTAAAGTGAAATGTACCTTAGGGTTCAGAGATCTTTCATATACCCAGACAATGATTGTCATTTAAGTCCAGTAAATGAGGTAAGTATCTCACACTGCAAACTAAAGAGGTTGTAGCAGATCCCTATCCAGTACTGCTGAAATATATACTGGCCTGAAGCTTGAGATTTACTAGCAGTCGAAGTATTTCCCTACTAATATCAAACTTATCTTTAAACAGCTTCAGAAACTATTAACTTTTGCAATGGCACAATCTTTTTAGTTTTATATAGCTCGTTTAATAGGAGAAGCTTCTGAAAATATTTCAGAGCAAGGACTCCTTTCTGACAGATTTACCTGTGACTCCAAAACTGCAGGCATCCAGTACTGCATTCTGTGTAGTTGTAACATTGACCTCAAGACAGAGCTCTTCAAGGGACCAACTGTTGGCTTGGGCAACATACTGTCTTGTAGCAGTAATATATGCCTCTGGTACAAACAGGCCACCAAGGCACACGTGGATGTTCTATTAGAGTGGGGAAAAAGTTGAAAAAAAAAGTATCAGCTGCAGTATTGATTAACAATTCTCATAAATATTACTTCAGCAATCTATCGAGATTAAAAATTTCCTGTTGTTACTAAAACACTCTGTAATTTCTTAACTGCTTTTTGGTCTAAAGCTACATTTTCTGTCATTCTACAACACCGTTTCCCTCTCATCAGTATGAACAATTGACCTACTAAGCCTCACCCACTGGACACCAGGAGATACTCAACAACATAGACAAACACATTTCAAAGAACATAACTGAATTTTTTTTGCCTGAGAAACTACCTAGAAGCCTTGATCTAAAGACTCCATAAAGTAGTTATACAACCTCTAGAAGGGAAGTTGACACAAGATACCTTTAGTTCCTTTGCTCCACCAGAAGCAGCTGCCTGGGAAATGTTCTGCAGCTGTTTAATGCGCTCGCTGAAGTCAGACACCCACTGAATAACTGTCATCCCAGCTGGAACTGTGTAATGAGACCAGCTACGAGGCAAAATACCTATGCAAAAACGTGATGAGAATTCAGTTTTGTTTGCATTAGCATGTTGGAATTACACACTATGTTGACACTTGACTTTCAAGGGCCATTTAAAACTTGGAACTGGGATACCAGCCTCCATCTTAAAAAAACTCAGTAGGTGAAAGCGTTTTCAAAGATCACAAAGCAAATGCCCCCCAGGCCTACTATTCACTTAAAATGCTATCTAGTTACAGAAACCTTCCAACAGCAAGTTGAATTATGGCTATATGTGGCAGCAACTATCTTCGAGTTATCACAAAAATTTCAGTTCTGTAGAAAAAAAAATGAAGAGGTCAAGTATCTGCAGTTCAGGAAATAGTTTTGTTTAAAGCAGACAGCAAATCTTACTAGAAGCACAATGCCTGTGAGAGTTCCACATTTATATACAATCTTGAAACAGAAGTTTAGAGGACATGAGTATTTTCTGAATTTTTAAAGAGTAATTATTACCTTGTAGCATAAATCACCCTCTTCCACTATAATCTGGAGACTGAATGAATTCACCAAGACCAGCTTAGGAATTAAATTGCTGACATAAACTGTCCAAAAAAGCCTAGTATTAGCTGAATTGCCATACCTTTCACCAGTTCGTTTATAAGTGTGCGCAGGTAGTTGGTTTGTTTCTTTTTTCCTTCACACACTTGAACCACATCTGCTAGGTCCTGACGAACATCCTGAAGCAGCTTAGCTCCCATTTTCACCTCTCTTTCAAAGAATCGGAACAAGGGATCCTGATTGTCAAAACATTGAAAGGAAGTTGCAGGTCAGAGTTCTTGCTGGAGAGCTGCTGAAAAAGCAACCCCAAAATCCTGCACGGTCTGACCAGTGACACTGGGACTACAAGCATTAAACATGAAGATGCAGTCTTTGGTGTAGAAAGTGATTGCAGAGACCGTTCTACAACCAATCTGCTCTACTTTGGAAAAGAAGCAAGGAAGTAGAAGTCTTAGTTGAACAACTAATGCAGGATACCTGCAGCAGCTCTCTCCAATCAGCTCTAGATTTCTTTTAATCAGCAACAAAAGGTTCACATCCTACTACCCCAGAGTAAGTCTTCTGAAGCAGTTAAGTTAGGCAACCATGAACACATTAAATTAGGACACTTATTCCTCAATTAGACTGTAGGGAATTACTGTCCCGCTCTCAAAAGTCTCCTCCAGTCCTTGCAATTTCTGTTTCCAGTTAGCAGAAGGTTTATCTCCCCTCACTGACCATCACTAAATTTTAGCAGTAATTAACATGAACTGGATGTACAGGTAGCCACTGCAAATTTGGAGACAGCTCAATACTCTAAAAAGCTCCAAGACACTGATTTCCTGATGACAGAGCTGGGCTAGACAGTCAGCATGCTACAAGTACAAAAGGAAGCACTTATTTCTTGCTACCTGATTGTTAGGGGAAGCTTCAAAATTTATACCCTTGATAGGCAGTTTGCCATTTTATCTCTTCAAATAACCTCCAGAAGATATATACTAACTTTTGGTAGCAATTCCAGAACTCTAGTGGGACATTACATATCAAAACTGGCATCCATACAGGTTCTATTGTGTTTAATTGGTACTTGCAAATCACAATGCATATGTTCCAATGCAGCAGGTGTGCACTTCCTATGCCCACGTGAAATACTTAGTTCCTACCTTAATGTTCTCCACAGTCCGCTTCAGATGGTTGAGAGTTTGTGGGATAAGGTGAAGCCAGTTAGATGCTGTGGTATGTAGTGTTCTCATCCAAGCTGGGCGGCCATCTGATGTAGAATCAGTTCTTGTCTTCTTCTCAGTTTCTGCATAAGCTAAATCATCCTCATCCTCTAGCATCTGCATTTTCAGCATTTTACTGATCATATCAATACCTAAAGCAGATGAGGTGCTGTTAGTCATCAAAGTGATGGCATCAACATGAAAACCTCCTACGTGCTAGGAGGACTAGGACTCTCCTTTTTCCCTTCTCTAGACCTAAGATTCCAAATTGCTCCAGAACTGAGAACAAAGCCTTCCAGAATCAAGATGGAAGCTTGACGTCTGGAAGGCTCAATGCAACAATTTTTTAAATTCATAAATTTATGGTCAGTTTTTGGACTACTCAAGCATCTCAGCTGGCATAAGTTAAACTGATTGTGTTGAGGGAGGAAGGAAATGCTGTTAGCCCTTCAACAATTTGTATTTCTCTTTTGCTTTGGTTAAAATGGTGGCCTGGTTAACCTATGCAAGACAGTTAAAATTTCTGGTTTTACCTTGTGTGGTGAGAAGAACTTTCTCTGCATTATTTGGCAGGCCCAGCCACGATGGTGTTTGCGTATCTGGCAGCATCTCAACCCACTGGACAAATTCTTCACGCCTGCAAGTCAGAGTTTAGTATTCCTTAGAAGGCTTCCTCAATTATACTGCCATTCTAATACTCTGCCTGAGACAATGTTTACACAGATAAATTCCATCACAGAGATAGAGGTTAGGGTTTTCCTTCATTGTTGCTTGGATTTAATAAAAAAAAAAAAAAAGAAAGTTGTGCATAGAGATCAGCATAATGAAAAAAATGATACCTGATTCCATCTGGCATCTGAATATCTTTGTGTCCATCAACCTTGCAAGCCAGTTTGAATTCACTATCAAAACTTAAAGTAGTGAACAGACGTTCCAAGAAAGTGTTTAACAAACGTTGATCAAATTCATTATCAATACGGCCTCCATAGATAGACTGTGCCATCAGTGTCTTTAATGCAGACCAGGGAATTTTGTCAGGTGAAATGTTTTGGCGACCCTATAAATCAAATGCAGTGTCATTAGCAGGAGACAATCCTTTTCATATCTCTGACTGAAGAGCCAAATTAAAGAACTAAGTTAAATTGCCTACTCATTTAACTCACCAAGTGTTTCCAGAACAGACTGGTTTACTGACAATATTAACTAATCTATGTATTACATATACCTTAAGTATGCAATACTACTTGCCTTTGCTGTATCATCCAACCACGTATCTACTGTGTCACAGGCAGATCTCAGATCAGATTCTCCAAATTCATACTTCTTGGACCAACCCAGTGGAGCATAGCGCAAGCGCTCTTGGATAATGGCATGGAACCAAGCAAGGAGGAAATACAAACGAGCACGCTCATTTGGTGACTAAGAAGTGGAGAGGAAAAACCAAACATAAATACAGCTGTTAAAGAAGTGATAAAAACCAAAACCTGATAAAAAGCTAGAAAACAACAGACTGAATGCTTAATTCCTAGCAGAACTGTATACATTCTACCAACAGAAGAAGCAGCTACTACTTTACTTCTGTGAAAAAAAAAATGCTGTATGTACATGTCAGAAAAATGAGGATTCTTTATCCACACTAAGATTTTAATGAACACATTCCTCCATCTACACAAACTGCAGCCTTACCTTGCACATTCTAGAAACTGGAATGCTACTGAAAGTCCTCAGCATGTTTGCCTTTACACCAGGAGGAGGTTCAAACACAAAGATTCGACCAGCACGTAGCAAATTCACTGGCACCTGGGAAAAAAAAAATTAAAAATCAATACACTCAAATCCAGATATTTTAATCTTCACTAAATGTAATTCTTCTAACATCATGGTTTGCATTAGCTTAAAAAACCTCACTGTAAGCACACACAAAGAAGTCCTACCTTATTTTTGGAAGATAGGGAAAGCAGCAAAAGGAACATATGAGATTTTCAACTACAATAAATTATCAGAAATAAAGGCTAGTAACTACACTGTCAGGCATGTATTATCCTTTCTCCTTACTGCAAAAAGGAAGTAATGAGAAAACCTTCTCTAAATAGCACCCTTGGCTCTGCAAGCCAGTAACTCTATCAGAGAACCAAAGCAACATTACCTTTGGATTAATCTCCATAGTAAGGAAGAGTCTGAAGCAAGCATGAGGTTGTAGAGAGTGTAGCTTCTTTTCCAGTTGCATGAGCCAGCCAGGAGCCAGGTGAACATTCTTCAGCATTACCCATCTGTGAAGTATTGAAACAGAACTTTTTTAGTGTACAGCTTATGGATCCTAGCTATCACCACTACAGAGTAACCAAGTATGATGCTGATGCTGCAAATTTTCCTCTGTCTTTTAAACCTGTCTGCTGCACAGCATCAGTTACTGTGTAGTGTAAGTGGGTTAACCTTCCTGTTTTGCAGATACACCCTACTACTCTTGAAAAGTACATAAATTGAGTTCTGAACAGCTGTGTTTAAATTATTACAAACTCCAGTTCAGAAGATAGTCTAATTTTTTTTTTCATTCACAGGTTTATCATGTATTTAACCAATACAATACTTAACCCTTCCCCTCTGTTTAGTTTTGTGCTAGGGAGTACTCTGGCTAAAAAGGAATCAGATCTTACCTTCCAGATTTCACTGCTGTGTTTATTGCTTTATCTGCTTGGTTAAACCCTTCAGCAGAACCTAAAAGACAGAAGGATTGCTAAAGCTCTTACTGCTAACAATTTGTATCTATGCTTAGATGATTAAATAAGGTATATTCTTACCAATAGCAATAGAAGTAATCTGTGTATTTTGCTCAGCTGCAAGGTCTTCAACATGACCACTGGCATCATAACCAGGCACTGAACACATCAGCACAGGGGTATTAGGCTTCACCTATTGTCCAAGAAGTTTAAAATGACATGAATCAGTCACTACATGAATGGAGAATGCAGTAAGCTCATTCTTTCTTGCTTTGCGACAGCAACAGTCATCATGCTGCTCTCATTTTCACACTAACAAACTGGAAAACAATTCACTGTTCAAGACTATGGGGAGAAAGGTTAAGTGCTAGAAATGTTCCAGTGGATAGAATCACGGAAACATACCGGCTGGAAAAGACCCTCAGGATGACCATGTCTAACCGATATCCCTACTCTATAGGGTTCACCCTAAACCATATCCCTAAGCACCACATCCAAACAACTTTTAAACACATTCAGAGTTGGTGACTTAACTACCTCCTGGGCAGCCTATTCCAGTGCCTGACTACTCTTTCTGTGAAAAAAATTTTCCTAATGTCCAGTCTAATTCTGAGCTTCATGCCTTATGGAACTCATGCAAACCTCAGAATTTTAGTCTTTCAGAAACAAGTGGGTTACCTCTGTGTCTACGATGTGTGTCAGATCTAAAGGCTGCTCCATAATGGACATGAAAGACTCTCCAAGATTTGTTGAAACAAAGGTATGTGCCATTGCCAACAAACGATCTGGACGGAAGGCCTGGATCAGAAGCAAGCGATGAATGGCCTGTCCAATAGGAGCTGAACAGAGGAGATGAGATTAGATGGACTGATGAAAAAAACCATCCTCAACACCGTCCTCTCCTCAATTCTCCATTAATTTTTTTCTATCTTGTTCTGAAGACTAGATGATAAAAAATTATCCACCTGAAAGACCTGTTCCAACATTTTAATGAATGTTTGTATTGTCTTCACTTTGACAGTCTGAAGAAACTCACCATCTTCAGTTGGTTTGTCTTCTGTGACAATTATCTGCTTAATTGCATGTGTTATGAGCCCTTTAAAAGCCTACCTTGACAAGATGCTTCTGCATGCTACTTAAAACCTACTGGTTTACAAAAGCTACAGTCTAGAAGTACTGCCACAAAGGAATGGATTTGAACTTCCAGGACTACAGATTTCTTCACATCTTCTCAACCATTCAATATTCTGCCATTCTCCTAGTGTCTGAAGTATTATACACTTGTCTAGCGTGGGTAGGATAGATAACCTAGAGCTGCTTTAGTTCAGTCAAGAAGCTTTACAGCTGCTAGTAAATACAAGCTTAGAATCCTTCATTTAGAAAACCATCTACTAGAATGAGCCTTAAGCGATCACAGGGTGCAAACACTTCCCAATGTTACCTTTCAGACAGCAGATGAACTGAACAGCAAGAGATACACTTAACTTCTAACAAATTAGCATTAACAAGTAATGCAGCAACAATTAAGACATCATGCTTAAATACAACTGCAAGAAGAAACATTCTAGTAGGTCAAGCCTGTGCTCAGGAAATCTGTCTCTTTTAGCTTTTTAGGGTATTGAGCTGCCTCCAGCTTTGCAATGACTAAGGTTAATCCAAACTCTTATGTAATCTAACGAGATTGTAGAAGCACGTTTCATCCTCAGTGGAAGACCAGTTCATTAAGTTAAGATGCAGGAACTGTTGTTTACAAAACATGGCTGTTGTTTTGAGAGATTTTTTTTTTTTCCTAAAAATGAAGTACAACCAAAAGCTAAACTACCAGATTTGAGGTTCTTTCACAATCCCAACATAATGACTATCCTAGGCATTAAAATGCAAATTAAAGTTCTACTTCAGAGTTGCTTTAAAATCATAGTAATTCTACTTAGATTAGTATGGTAGGATTGATGGGGACAATAGTGCAGCTTAACTTACTTGCAGGTTTTTCTTCAGTCCAAAGGTATGGTACAGTCTGCTCTGGTGAACTGCTATCCAGCCAGATACAAAATTGCTGTATTAAAATAAAATAGCATAAAAATCCTGCTGCAAGGTGCAGGTGCTGTTCATGGTGTAACAGAAATGTTCAAAGTCAGTTTTAAAAATCTAGATTTTAACATACTGCAGAAGTGTTAAGCTGCATACCAACTTTCAGTAGGAAATGTGTAGGATTGCCAGTCTCAGATTTGCAACAGAGCTTCAAAACATGCTAAATGTAGCTAAATGTTTAAACAATGAAATGCACAAGTTTCTAAGATTTTTCCAATTTAATGCTCATATCTATCTTCAGAATAAAAATGTAAGACTAAGTATCAGATGAAACATTTCAGCTTCTATCTACATGGGTAACACTGTTAAATAGAAGCACTATTAATAAGTCAAACGAACTCTGCTCCAAATTTTGTCCAACACAGTTTGCCCTTTTCCAAGGCTTCTAGACTTGAATGGTTTCAGTGTTTCATATATAAATGGTTTGTGTTTTCTCCCAAGCAAGACTGCAACCTGACTAGCACATCTACTAAGTTCTCAACTTATTTTTCTCCCACGAGCTTTTCCAAGATCTGCTTGTTTTTCGTTGTTTTCTAAAGCAGAAATCCACATGCAAACCACAAATCATGCTTTGTCTACTTTTTTTTTTGGTGTTAAATCATTACACTGATATCCTCTAATTCTGCATTTCCTCCAGTACCCTTGACTTTACAGACCTCTGTCAAGTTCTAACCAAGTTCTATGTTATTTTACCACAGAGGTTAGTAAGTTTGAGGATAAGTGAGCAAAGAGAATTCAACTTCTAATATAAAAACTATGCAGGGCAACCAAACAGGTACTACTGAAGATATGGACATATTTTGGAACATACAGTTTCACAGTCAGGATACAAATGTATTTGCATAAAAGCCAGATACTGAGAAGGACTGTAGTGTTCAGCAGCTGACCGCTATTCAAATTTATTCCAACCAGTAATGTCCAAGAGCCCACCATAATGATGTTATATATTTTCCCTCTAATGCATAATTATCACACAATAAGGATACAGTAAAAGCTCACAGTATCACACTTTCTGCTACCACAGAAACCAAAGCTGACTTCAAAGTCAGACAAAATGGTAAAGGTGCTTCCAAGGCTAAGTGGTGAGAAGTGCTGGTATTTACAACCCAAAGCTTCATATCTGGATTAAAAATTTTAAAAGAACATTTGCTTCCACAGCAAGTGCAACTAGTTAATCTTCCCTTCTTGTATTAAGAGAGCTTACTTAAAAGCACGAAGCTCTTAAAGCAGACACTTAAAAAGCTTAACCAGACAGTTTAGGGTAGAAATAAAACCTAGTCAACACTTACCTCATCAGCTTGAACTTTTGAAACAAGATCCTTAAATGCAGGAAGGCAGCTCAGCCTCATCATTGCTTCTGTTTGCTCTACAGTCAGGCCACTGATTTTGGGGAGAGATGCAGTGTTTAGAACAATCTCCTTCCCTCTCAAGAAGTGCTGGAATTCTGCATCATATGTAGGCTCCCTAATGTTAAGGGAAAACAAGAGTTTAGTTAGGTGCCTTCAACATATTCCTTTTTCAACTAACACAAAGAGACAAAACAAACATTACCCAATAGTGCCTTTGAGTTTAATCCGGGCCAACAACATAGCAAACGTTATATGATCTTGATGCAGCATGCCACGTGCCACCCTGTTGAAAGCCACCTATCAATAAAACAGCGATGTTAGTAGTGTAAGAGGCCTTGGACTCTGACCTTTCCAAAATTATTGAAGAATTAAATTTACTAATTAAAATAACTGAACCTGAAAGAGATCCTTTGTGATGATTGAGAGACGGTGGGTATGGTCTGTAATTCCCTTCAGATTTGGGTTCTCATACAAGACATTATGATAGATGTCCAAGAAAAACTGGAGAGAGTATTGGTACAGGAAGTGTATCTGGAAGAGAAAATTGTTTTATCTCTTAAGAGCCCTGCCATTTGGTAGTCAGTGGCTTACGTCTACCAAATTGCCACACAGCAGTGAAGGCTGGAATCAGGCAGTGCTATTTAACTCTGAACAGTACATAATGTGAAATTTCTAGTAGGAAGAATTCATCCTACCTGTTTCAGTGATTCCATTGTAAAGTAGATACTGCTACATGCTGTAGAAAGAGGCAAGTACTGCTGAGAAACAGTCTCCACCTCTTGCATGACAATATCAGTCTCTTCGACTTTTCTGGTGACTTCTGCTGCTTCCTTCTTCAGGTTCTCAAGAGTAGTAATGATGGTGTCATCATCTAGGATACGTCCCTTCACTTCATTAAGTGCCTGTAGTAGGGATTTTTCCAACTGACGCAACCGCAGCTGGAATTCACCTTAATTAGAAGAAAAAATAGATTACATACTGTGTACATGTATAAGAGTTACATGAATTGCACATAATTGACACTGGACATCCTGAAAAAAGCAAGGGTACCAGCTATAAAGGTTATTTCTCTGTGTACTTCTACAGCTACAGTAAAACCACTGTGTTCTTACAGAACAGGAGGAAGTTACTTCATTTTTGGTAAGCATACCCTGAAGCTTGAGGAGGTCAGAGCGCTTTTCATCAACATCTGGTCTTTCGGCTTTCAGGACTTCATTCAGACACTGGCTCTGTAAGCTGCTGCGAGTTACTGTAAAGTTCACAAATGTAACACGAGAGCAGAGGTCTGGTGGGAATTCAACCTGTAAAAGGAAACATGAAAAAAACCTCTCAGCTCTCTGACATACCACTTCTACAAACAAGACAGTTTTATTTTACTCACTGTTGGATCTCTAGTGGAGAGGAAGATAACAAAGGATGGTGACAGATCAATATCTTGGTCTCCTAGAGTAATCAGAACTCTGCCTCCAGTTCTCCGGACTTCACGATTCAGAACAGGATTCAGAACTGGATCATAGCTCTCCACATCCTAGAAGCAGAGATGTGTTAAAAATGCAAAGTCCTATTCTAAGCAGCACAAGCAACAGGTTGATCTCATCAGTGACCTAATCCTTTGTTTTCCCATTTCTGTAGTAAGAAACTAAAAATATACCTATCTCAAATAAAAGTCAATTACTCCTACAATTGCCAATTTCTTTGTATTACTGAAACCCCTTCCTGGTACTCAGTATATTTAATTCCAGATAACTAGCTGTAGTAGGTGCTCTATTATCTATGAGTAGAGATAGCATATGGAGACAAAGAAATACCGGACAGGTTGCAAGTAACTTTATAGAGTGATAGTAAAGATAGATAATTTAAAAATAAAAGCATTTGATCTTGAAATAATGGAAAAAGAAAAATACCTTTTTTTGATTGTGTATTTCACTAACCATATTTTCCCCAGGACTAACACTTCACGTATACGTTAAAGTATGGCTTGAAAATCAAATTGTTTGCATCTTGCTAACAGAGAAGTGTCAACATTTCTAGTATAGAGGGCAGAATTCAAGAATTTTAAATAGTTTCTACATGATCATGCGACTAACCTGGACTAGAAGTGGGTTGCCAAATCTCAAGGCACTTTCCAAGTTCTTCCTGAAAGCATCATCCAAGAAACTAGTACGAGTTATCTTACGGTCCTTATATTCATTCATGATAAACTCTGTAGCTTGCCCGGAGGGATCAATGATCAATGGATACCTAAGTTAGTAATAAAACACTTTTAGTACTTGGGCTTTAACTGCAGACAGCCTCTAAGTAGTTTTATGTGTTTAGCTTGCATTAGTCTCAATTCTAAAAGCTTGCATATTGAAGGAGTAGGTTGGCCAGTGTGAATGAATTATTTAATTTCAGAGTTTTGAAAGGTAAGTCTCTATTTGGGCAACAAAATAGAGCTTCAATTCAAGCCAACTTACTTTAACACCTAAGGGTAACCAAAAAAGGCAACCAAAGATAAATTATTTTTTGTTCAGATATGGCTGAGCATTTTTCACAAACCTAAGAAGATCTCACAACACTAAAACTGCTTTGAAAGAGCTGCGATAGGAGCAAAACCCTGGCTGCTGCAAGAGTATCACTTCAGTATTCCAAATTTTAGAATAGAATACCTATTAAACCGCTTGAGCATGATGGCATTCTCAGTGCACAGGTCATCTGCAGGTAGAGAACTTGCTTGCCAGCGGAGCCGTTCATCTGCATTGGAAAGGTACTCAGTCCGTGCAATGTCTGTGCGGAACTGCAAGAGGTACATCCCAGTTAGTATCTGACGACAGATTCTCCAACCAGCTAGTAAAGTCATTTTGAGTAAATGCAGCTCAGCAAGGTATTGTTTTCCAGTATCCATTCTTTACTTAGCAATCTTTAACTGTCTGCAGTAAATTGATTTATGGCAAATTTATCTGCATCTTTACCTGTATATTTGCTTGCTGCAAATGGTGAGACCATGTAGTGAACAGATTCTGACGCATCTGCTGATCAAAGTAGCCAGCATAGGCAATAAAAGCTCCTGAAAGTAAGCAGTCTCCTGCAATAGTGGACATCTGGTTCTTGAAAGTCTCACTTGTCTTCTCCCATCTTTCACGTTCAGCAGAAAGACTCTTCAGTAGAGCTGTGCTACGGTTTACCTAGACATAAGCAGTGAAACAGACTCTATAGATAACAGATTGCTACTGTCTCTCAGGACACTTAAATATTGACTCAAGGCCAAATTTAAAAGCTGAGAATGAAATTAAAATGTGTTTCTTTGCTTCAGTGCTAATTTATGTTGTTTTAAACTGTTATCTTGATGAACTTCATAGTGACAAGTACTAGCATAGTAGTAACATACTAACAATTAGATCAAACAGATATTCTTCCCCTCTCTCAAAAATCCAGTTAAGACGTTACAATTACAGTACACATCCATGCACGTTTCTGAAGTTTTCTACTTCAGGCTTAAAAGCCTGAAACTGCATCCTGAACTGTTTTGTTAATCAATTAAGAGTATGAACCAGTACTTCTTATTCCAGCTAGGTTTCAATAGCTTAAGCAGCTCTGTGACATCCAGAGATGAAACTGCTCAAATGCTCTGCACAGGGGAAGCAACCCAAGTACTTCATCAAGTTTGACTGTAACAGACTAAAGAATGGAAATTCACTGGTATGTAAAGCTCTTACTTTTGCTTCTACAGCAGCCAAGTCTGCCTTAATAGCTTGAGCCTCTGAAATCAGTACTGCATATTCTTCTTTGTAGCGGGCAATACTGGCCTCAAGATCACGAATCATCTGCTCCACTTCATTTGCTTTCTGTTGATTGTCTTTGGCATCATCCTCCAATTTCTGCAGTTCATTGCGTAGAGGTTCCACTCTTTTCAACATATCAGCATAGTTAAGCTGTAAACAGTAAATAGTCTCTTTATACTTTTAAAAATTACATGTATTAAGAACCACAGCATTCAGGTATATATTATCAACTACATCTTTTAAAACTTAGGTACTCGTGACTTGCACAAGAATTAACAGGCCACTTTAAGTAGTGCACCACACTGTATACTTAAGACTGCCTAAAAGAACTTGACAGAGCTGTTAGTGAATATGCCCCACTCAGTCTCTACAAGAGGAGGGCATTGCATTTTCCAGATAAGAACTGTACTGTGCTGTAGAACAATGCCACATACAGAAAGCATCTGCTATTGTTTTCTGCAAATGCACACCTTCTTTGTGCAAAAGCTATACTGCAGCTGGCTATTAGTTCTCTGGTGCAGTAGCAGAGAGCCCATAAAGCATTCATCTGAGCTATCTACCAACTTCTTTGAAGTGAAACAGCTTGCAACGTTTAGTTGAATAGAAGCAAATTCAGAGCCTTTAGACATGATACACCTTCAAGTTCACTCTTTTCACTTTGCACTTCTTTCTCCACAGTACTGACATTACCTGTGCAATTGCCCATTTCACCATAGGTCCGCAAGCCAGTGATGCTCTGTTTACAATCTCATAGTTGTAACTTGGATTTGACAAGTAATTTTTCTTCATCTTTTCCCGGATGGCATCACTGCAAGGGTAAAGTTTTTAGAGATAGCTTGAGTACATTAAGTCAGCACACAGGTATTCAGTACCCCTTCATCTAGCCTGCCTTCCACAGTTAATATGGAACTCCTAGTAGTTTTGCTGACTGGTAGCTGGGATGTTTTAATGAGTTCAAGATGTTGTTTCAGAACTTATTACTAAGGAATCAAATGCATTTAACAGTATTTTAAGATTAAGTCGCTCAGAAATTGCTTAACTCTGGTCAGAAAAGAATCGAGAGCTGGAAGGGAATTCAGGTATCTCTAGTCAGACCTGCTTTAGAGACAACTAAAGATGTCAGCATGGACAAAACTCTCAGCAACCTGGTCTATCATTGCTGCAAAAGCAGTTTGGACAGCAACACTGCTTTGCAACCATGCCTTGAAGTTACTCAACAGCAGCCATTTTGGACCAGTTGGCATGGTACACTTTTTCTATAGTAGCATGTTCCCTGTACCACCTACACATTCACTGTATGCAGAAATTAATTAATCTCTAAAGAAACCAAGTGCTACCAAACCAGTCATACAGAGAAATCAAGTTAAGTCCTTCCACGTCTTTGTAAATAGTCAATTCACAGAAGTAACACACTTGCACCTTACCTGATTTCCTCAGCAGAGAAGTTAACAATGGTTGGAATGAAGTTCTCTCTCATGATGATGGAACGTATTTGTTTCCAGTCAGTTGTACTTTCACCTAGTAGTAGGCAAATGGACTCCAGTGCTAGCTTAACTGCTGCAGGTGGATTAGCCATAGAACGGACCTCTACCAGGTGCTGTTTCTTTATTGACTTCACAGCTAACCAGTGCCACAAAGACGATGAATGTTAATTGGAAATATAACGAACAGTTAGCAAAGTCTATTAAAGTACCTTGGATATGTAAAGATGCTTCAAGCTTCAAAAAAAGAATTTGAGGTTATTAAAGAAACAGATACTAGGTGGATATTAGTCAAAGTACTATATGACTAGATAAGTTTCTGTGAATGTCAGCTTGCCACCCAGCCAAAGGCAACTTATTCTGCAGCCTAAAAACAATTCACTTGAAGCAGTGATCCTTGTAGTTTAATGAATGGAGAGCTTGACTGCAAGCTATCTGTGCAGCAATAAGGCACTTCTGGTCTTTCTGATTAGAAGATTTCTTAAAAAATACGTAAAATAATTAACTAGACCTGGTTTGTCAGAAACCAAGCCACAAGCCCTAAAGAGAGTATCAATTATCACAGCAGTACTATAAACAGCACAAAGTTACAGCTCAAAGACTAAGAAGTTCAACACTGTTCAACCTCATGCTAAGAGCTATGCTTTTGTTAGACAAGATCAGCTTAGATCACATAAAAACAGTCTCATAGACATAGACATAAATTTTAAATTGAAGACCACACTGATCTTTTCAGATGTTAACATACCATTCTGAGCTTCAATGACAGCAGGCTCCACCTTGTCAAGATCTTCTTTCACACTCATCTGCTTGTCTGCAATGACCTCCTGTTGCTTGTGCAGCTGTTCCTGGATCTCCTGGCTCATGACCTAGAAAGGAATTGCAGGCGAAATACTGCTTTTTAGAAGCTGCACTTCTTCCAGTATTTGCTCCGCAGGCTCTGTTTTGTAAATTAAAAAAAACCAAACGTACTATGCACAAAGATTTTTACCTTTTTCTTCTCAGCTTCCTGTTGATCTTTCACCATCTTTTTCAACTTGTCATTGGCTGCTGCGTTCTTCACTTCTAGTTCCTGACTCTTTATTCTTAGGTCACGCCGCAGTTCTTCCACCTGAAATTGATTGTGAGATGGGAGAGTTCGTATTAAGCATGGAGATCTACTTAAATCACTCCAGCCTTACTGAGGGTAAAGATTTAAAGATATGTACCTGATCAACTGTTTCCTTTATTTTTCGAAGGCCAACATTCAAATGCATTTGCTGTTCCTCTAGTTCACTTCGTTTCTCATTGAACAAGTTGGCATAATGATTGATAAAGTCTAAATAGTGGCGTGGTGTGATTGCCATGGTTCTACCTCCTCGTTTTGCCAGACGAGCATTAGCCTTTAGGGAAGTAAATGATGCATTAGTTTTAGATCTATTTGGCTACCAAAGATCACAGTTCTCAGGAAACTGGTTTATGATGCTGTGGCCTTGAGACAAATGTAAGTTAAGCAGTGTAATAACAACATACCTGATGAAGAGTCTGATGAACAAACACACAACTATTAACAATAGCTTCCCTGTGTGATGGTGGTTGTGGCAGCTTATCGTACACAACTGGCATGTAATCAGGCACAACATAGTTCGGTTTCTCAAGATCCATTTTGCTTGTGAACTCTTTGCCAACTTGGTACAGCGCCTCAGTTGACCAGTCTCCAAACCAGTTTAAGACACACCTGAAATACAAAGCATTTGCGACAACTTCCCAAAGAACTTCAACAGTACTCCTAACACATGGTGCATATACAACAATTACCTGTTGAAGAGTGCAGGAGAGGTAGCTGCCCTGTCCTTCAAGCCCTCAGAAGATGGATTCATAGTGAACACAACATGGAGATTGCGAATAACTTGGCTGGTGAACCACTTGTAGAGTTCCTCATGTGAATCTAACATCAAACCTTCTTTCTGTGCTCCTTCTTTACACTGAGTCATGAGGGTGGCATATTCATCTCCTTCAAAGAGACCAGGAACCTAATCCAAAAGGCAGTTTTGTTGTAGCTTATAGTTGTGAGAAGGTGATTCAAAAGTATGTACAAAAAAATCTTCTTACCTCTCCATTGGCTAGGAGAGTGTTCATTCTCTCCAGGAATCCAGAATCCAATACATTTGACTCATCCATTATGAAGGCTATTTTTTCATTTTTACAGCCAGAACGTCTCAATACTGTCCGCAGATCTTCATCAAAATCTTCACCTGTATATTTTCTGTGAACCTAGTATGATATAACTTTAGTTATTAGCATTTTGATTTAGCTTTTAATGGGATTTTTAAAAGGGTAGATATTTAAGAGGTGTGAATTATTCTTAAGTTAAATTAGTGCACCAACCTTAATTTGGTAGACACTCAAACCGTTCATCCAGGCAACAAATCTTGATAGGGTTGTTTTGCCTGCTCCACTGACTCCAATAAGCAGCAAGTGGCCCTGGGGCTGACGGAAGATTCTGAAAAAGAGTACCACCAAATATGTTTGATAATACTCATCAGTTTACTGAAGCTTTTCCCTAAACACCTAAACTTCAAGGTAGTAACAGAAGTGACACCACCTTTCAAGAAATGATCCTGTTATTTGAGGGTCAGCAGTATATCATCTATGGACAACAATGGGATCATGCTCAATTTTTACTCTGTACTCAGGCTTCTCTGGTTTAGAAAAACTCTCTAAATATTATTTATATGAGCAGCAACTAGTCTCAACTCACCGGTCAATTCTTAACACGTGATCCAAGACTTCATTGAACAGAACAAGTGGTACATCAAGTTCCTCTTCATAAAAGACCTTAAGCCTAGCTTTCACATAGTCTCTTAACTCTTCTTGATCCACTGGAATATAATCCTAAAAGAACCAGTCAATACATTACGAAATTGAAGATTAAGGGCATTTCACTAAGGGATCAAATTTATAAGTAGATAAAAGCAGAACTATTGAAATACTTAAAGGAGCAATTCTCTACAAAATCTGAATAATGCCATAGTCATTTAACTTGCACAGGAACATGTCCACAGCCTAAAGTGCCACGTAGCAGCAGGGAGTTTAAACACTGCATCTACTGAACCTACCATAGGCTGAGTCTGTGCTGCCAGTGGGAAGTAGCATGACAGACATACTCCCTCAGTTTCTTTTAAACAGTCTTTCCTAGACACTTTTTACTGGCCACAGAGATGGGTAGCAGGCTAGATGGACTCAGAGATTTAAATGGGATGTTAGGAGAAGGTTCTTCACAGTGAGGGTGCCAAGACACTGGAACAGGTTGCCTGGGGAGGTTGTGGCTGCTCCCTCCCTGGAGGTGTTCAAGGCCAGGCTGGATGAGGCCTTGAGTGATGTGTTCTAGTGGGGGGTGTCCCTGCCTATGGCAGGGGGTTGGAACAGGATGATCTTTGAGGTCTTTTCCAACCTAAACCATTCTATGATTCTCTTCTATGATTCTATGACTTTTGCCTTGAGCCACAAATTCTACTGATCGTTCAAGCTGGATCACTTCAGATTTCAAGAAACAATTCCCATAAAACTTTAATATCAGTATCATTCAAGGGTGACCGCTTTATCCAAGAGACTCCATAAGCATCAACTGTCTACTAATTTCTGGGAGTGTTATACTGTTGAGAAATATTACTTAATACTGCCTTTATACACTGTGGTAGGTCTTACAATAACATTGCATTAACTTTGTGATAGAGTTCACTTCAAATAATCATACCAAGAACTTCTTGGAGGTCAGTTTAGTAAAAGATGGTCACCAATTTTCATGTTAATATGGTCGTAAGAGCTGCTGTTTAGTTGCTTTGTTTTTTTTTTTTTTTTTTTAAGTTTACTTACCTTTGACAGCCAGTTGCTGTATAAGATAGGCCTGCTCATAGCTTTTTCTTTGTCAATATTGGGGAAGTGTTTCAGAGCAACCATATCAATGTTCTCATCAGTCCAGCGTCTCTCTTCATCTTCTACAAGCCTGGATAAAGAGACAAGTCACTGAAATCTTCAAACAGCAGTGCTACGATGAGTATGTTTCTGCTTTGTACAGATACCACTCACAAGAGTATTAAAAGACAGAGTGAGAAGCATTCTTATTTGTATTTCAGCTACTTGACATGAAGCACACTTCAGTTTGTCCTCTAATGAAGGTTGGCAAGGAGTGGGGAAAATTAATTTTGAACCTTTTTCTTTCCCTCCCCATCCCACATTGATTTTACCTGTCTTGGAAGAGACGTAAGGCTTCATGGGCCCAGATTCTGATGAGGCCTTCAACTGGTAAGGTTTCTAGTGGTCTCAATGCTTCGAATATTCCTCTCACCCATCGAGTCATTTCACGAGGTGAATAGATATAGTGTGGCTGTGTGTCTTGAGTGAATCTCTCCTAAAAATGTAAACTTCATTAGTTACTGTGTATTTTTTTACAGGTCCTGGCACTGCAAGATATAACTTTGCCAGTATCACTCTGTAGCTTTTGCCAGAACTCAATTAATTATGAGTTGCTGCACACTTATTATCCATATGGAAGGCAAGCAATGCATGTGAACCAATTCAGCATAAGAATCTGGGGTTGTACTTCACAAGTTACCTGAGACATTGTGTAGAATTCTACCATAGCAGCAGTGAGAGGTTCTGCGTATGTGCGAAGTGAAGGGATCAACCTTAGCATTGCACGATTGAATGTTCCATATATCTGAGTAAGTGAAGCTGGTCCAGGATAGTCCACATAAACCACAGGAACATGTCGTAAAAATCTGAAAGATTAGCATATTACACAGTCCAAAGTTAAACCAGAGCCTGCATTATTTTCTTTTGCAAAATATTAGTAACTGCTTCAGTTACTGCTGATAGTTTTGAAGTATCCACAGCATATCAGACAGATTATTCAAGAACGTAACAGTGAGTCCACTAGCTGGCTGTTAGGGTATGAACCAGCTAATAGCTAGTTCAAAGGCAAGTACATAATTGTAGCACAGTTCATGTTAAACAAGTGTATTAAGAGCTGATTACATAGCCAATGTTTCAGTTCTGACCCCTGTTCTGTTGCTATATAGAGTTTACTGGATACATTACCTATGTGAGAGAGGTTTTCTTCCAGGATCAGTAGGTGGATTACATGCCCCAACAAACTGAATTCTCTCCAGTTTCACCCATGTCTGGTCTGATGTACGATAGAATCCTCCATGTTCCACCATCTGAACAATAAAAGGTAAATTAAAATCAGTGGAACACTGTATTTCCCTAAAAATAACTGTTACAATATAGGTGATAACGAAGGAGACCAAACCTGTCTTATGAAGGATATGACTCTCTGAGTGCCATATTTGTCCATATCTGGCAAGTTGATTTCATCACAGAACAGGACCAGCCACTTTCCCAGCTGTACAGGAGCCAGCACTACACCATTAGGTGTGCGCCTGTACTCACAGTAGTGATCAAAAGTTTTCAATAGCAGTTCTGGAGTAGTAGCACTAGAGAAGTTGAGTCCAACCACCTGGAAAAAATGGAACAATGAAGAGGAATAGTTAAAATACCCTAAGGCTTGAAAGAGAACATATCAAAGAATCTTGCAAACAGGGATGTTTCAATTTCCACTGTGAAAGTACATGTATCAACCATGTTTAAGGTTAATGACTGCATACTGTTTTCTTCCCACTGCAGGTTCTCTATTTATCATGCAGCACTAACTCCTGCCCAACCTTGTACTTAAAACATCACAGCTTCATGTAAATTAAGAATGAAAGGCATTCTTAAACATTATCACGGGTCTTAAAAGTACTAAATGGAGGAATGCTCATATATTATTGAAGTGGCAAAGGAAGAAAGTAGCTTTTAGATTAAGGAGCTTGAGACAAATTCAGATTCCGCTCAACATAATCTTGCTTTTTTGCTATGTACACACATGAATGATTGAGGTGGAGGAACCGTTGAATTCTGCCTAATAAATAATTTCCATGTTAAATTAAGACTGCTTTAATCCTTAATATTAGAGACTTGTTACTACTCTGTGTTTCACATATGTGCACACACACACTCTCTTGTGTACCTCCATGTCAGGCAGTGCTCTGAGAGCGCTGAAGAGGGTCATGGTCTTTCCAGAACCTGGTGGGCCACACAGCACTAGGGGCTTATGTTCTGCCAACCAGGTATACAGCAAGGCTTCATGGCGAACTGTATCTAGGGTTGGTACCACAACATCAGGAGCTGCAACTTTATGTGTTTCAACTTCAATCTGAGGAACTTTGGATTGCCATGGCACCCATTCACCTGTAATGGACACCTAGGAGAAAAAAACCCCAAATATGATTAGACAATTTAGAACAGGAAGACAGCTCAACCTTTGTTAAAAGTTTTTTTTTTTTTTAAACCACGGTTTATTTAAACATCAGATTTTAAGCCACAAACAGGCAGCTTATTTGCTGAACTATGAAACTGTAAAATTCAAGATAGTCTAGCATTTTATTTTCCAGTCTCATCTCGAAGTTCTAAAGCAAGCTTCTAAGAACACAAAAAAGCAACACCTGCAGCACAAGAGATTTACCTCATAGTCAATTATGGGTATATTGGGTGCAGTTGGCAGTGGCACAGTGGTGATTCTCCTAATGTATTCTCCCAGCTCTGCTCTCATTTTCAAACGACTGTCTCCAGAAAGAGACCAGAGTATTGCATAGACAAGGTACCTCTGTAAGAAGCAGCAAAAGCAGATATTGGTTCCTGAGTAACAGAACAAAACTCAGCACACAAAAAATCAATTCTAGTTGCTATATTGATAGGCCAAACACAGCAGTCATGTACCTGGATGTAACGCTCTAGTTGGTCTATCTGCATGGGAAAGTCTGGATGATTGGCGTTGTACTGGGCTACATTGCGGCAAGCTTGATGCAACATGGAGAAGAGAGAGCCAAGACAGCGCAGGCGGGTGAGATCCATGATATGCTCCAACTTGAAAGCATGTTCGAGTGCTTTAGTCACCAGGCCGTTAGATGTGAAATATGGCTGCATTATTGTTGCAGCATCTCTCTGGATCTGTTGGGGGAGACAAATGCTGATTTCTTTACCAGGCAATAGGAAGTAATTCTGTTTAAAGTTTGAAATACTTTCTATCTTAGTATCATTTAAAAAACAAGAAAACAGATGTAAAGAGGAAGTAATCTCTTCTATGGCAGGTGTCATAAATTCCAAGTACACTGTGATATAAATGTAACTCAGGTTATATTGTGGGAATACCTGCAACATTGGGGATGCTGCTTCTTCTCCTTCATCTTCTTTGCCCTTTCGCCTTCGCTGAGCTTCCTCTTCACCTTCATCCAGAGGAATGCTTCTTAATCTGGCCAGGAAGTTGTTGAATATCATGTCCGTACTGAGAACATCCTCACTGAACCAGACCATGCCACACCGTGACACAGTAGCCAAAGTGGCGTATTTCAGATCCTGTACCTCGAACATGATACGCACCTGTAGTGTAGAAATTTATAACAAGAGTTTGAAGTAGAAACAGATGAGCACTCAAAATCAAACCCAAACAAACATTCCCCCCCACAGACATTTAGAAAATAAGTTAATTCATATTTAGTCTCTGAATAATCAAAAGCAGCATTTTACATAGTTTGCTTTACACGGTCAGAGTAAAGAGAACTTCAAATGTTTGTTCCCACAAAAGCTTCTAACCCCTGCAGACCACCACCTGAGACTGGCATTGTTCTGCTTGTAATAAGAAAGAGGGACAGTACCAGTATGGATTGAGGTAAAGCAATAAGTTTATAGAACAGCACAAAAATACCACGTAAAAAAAGTGACATTACATTTGGTGGAAGGCTAAGACGTTCTCCATTTGGCAGAGTCAGTAGTTTGTTGTCATCCAAAACAGAGTTCAAGTTCTCAACCCATTCAGGGTCTACATCACCATCAAAGATAATCCACTGACGTTTCTGTAGTTCACCTCTGACATTGTCTATGATTCTACATGAAAAAAATATTTATTACAGTGATGATCAGACTCAGGCCAGAATATTCAGAGCAAAAGTGTACTGAGCATTTTTCATTTGTGCTATTAAAGACTCACTTTCTCAGGACGTGTGTAAACAGGCCATCTGTCCATTCTCTGGTGTTTGGATCCAAAGTACCATAGAGGTGATCTTTGCTGATTGCTTTGGGATCTATAATATGAGCAACACCTTCCACACCCTCCAGTCGTTCGAGGGCTTTCAGAAGTACTCTCCAAGCCATGCTCTTTCCACTTCCAGAAGGACCGACCATCATCAGTCCATGATTTATCTGTGTAATCTGGTAGAGCTGAAGTACCTGTGACAGAAGAAATGAGGTACCAAATAAGTCTCAAATTCACTTGACCTAAGTGTACATATTGCTTGCTTAAGAAGCTTTCCACCTTTCATAATGAAAAGGTAAGTTCAATTCTGCATCTTCAGTTTTATATTTTACCTTTTCAACCCACATTCCACCAACTTCTTCTCCATCACCATAGGTAAGGTACATTTCCTGACACACTTTCTTAAGCTCCTCTCGCAAGGCTGTCATCTCCCCACGATGATATTGTACTCCAGGGAACACATCAGAAAGGAGACTGAACAGCAATGGAATGTCTTCAGCAACCAGTTTTGGTACCATAGTTTCACACACACTTTGGATCAAGATCTGAAGGGAAAGATTTTGGTTTAAGGTTTTTTGGTTATGTTTGCTTCATCAAATATGTCTGACAAGGAATACTTCACTAAATACTTTGGTGATAAAGCACCAGATGACAGTGGTCTTGGTAAAACAAACCACTGATGGAGTTTCAGCTTTGAAACCACACAATTTCTGTGGATTTTCAGTTTATTCAACTACAGTTTTTTATGTCTATGCTTCTGGTATTAACTGCCAAAGATCTGAGCAGCAGCAAGCATTATGAACACACTATCCCATAAACAATTCTTCCCCTATGATTCACAGATTCCTAAGATGTGTAACTTGGTGCTTCTAAGCTATCAAATTGGCATATTTTGTAACTAACATTATTTCACTTTCATGGCTTAACATTAAATGGTAAACGCTGGAGGGTTATTTGCTTGGTTTGCTGTGTATTCTGTACTTTATCTCTACTTTATGTAGAGTTCATACACATGCATTACCTCTTGCTCTGGTAAATTCTCCGCAATTTCTCCCTCATCAACAACTTCACCACGCTCTTCTTTCTCTCTCTTTATCTTCTGAATCCTCTCCCTCTTCACATTGCCTGCACTAACCAGCACACTCTTCAGTGCTCTCAGGCCAAAATCATAATGACTCTGGGACGACAGCTGTTCATCACAAAGCCTAAGAAGCAAAAAAGATAAAATATGATTTATCAGTAGAAACAAACACAACGTTCAAGAAACGTCATTATTATCAGAAACAATTGCTGCACAATGTGCTTAGTGAGGTGCAAAAAACATTATACCTCTGAACATTAACCTCTATTTTTACTTATTTGAGCCAAATGTGTTACTCACTTGAAGAATGGTACTATCTTATTAGCAAGAACTTCAGCTGTACGGAAACCTTGGGAGTACAGCATGACCTGGGCAATCAACTGACGGTCTGGCTTTGTCATTGCCAAGCTACGGAACAACTTCTTCAAATTGTCAGGCAGATTGGATCTGCCTGCATATCCAGGATTCATGGTGATGAAGATAGCCATGTCAGGGCTCACTTTCACTTGTTTGTTCAGCAGCTCACAAGTAATAGGTGTTGCAGCTGAAAAAAGAGTGCATTTAGTTAGACCTGTGTCAATGATCAACCACCCTGAAAACAGAAGACATAGTTTATTCTGTTTCAGTTTCCTATAGTAATGGACAGCAAGTACTCTAGTGCTGCAACTCAAAAATAAATTTCTACCAGCTTAAAGTTACTTCAAGTTCTTATTTTTTAAAGTGGCTTCATCCTTGGACCATTTGAGAGGAACATAACTGTGAAATGAAGCATTAAGACAGGAAGGACATTAAGAGATGCTGTACAATGCTTAGGAATGAACTAACTACGTACTCTTGTCATAGTTGGGGTTCGAGTGCTCTCTCAAGGCTTCCTGGATGCACTGAACTTGCTGTGAAACAGCAGAAAGCATGCGCTCCTCCAGTCTGTTGAACTCATCAAAGCAGCCCCATGCACCCACTTGGCAAAGTCCCACAAAGATGCGTCCCATTGCCTGCACATAGAGAGAAAGATTTACTGAAGATGTGTCACTGTTCTTGCCTTTGTATAGGCAAATGGAGCAGAGAAGAGCATTTTATACAATATATCCAAGGCAGGAAAAAGCTGTACTTATATGTAGGTCACCATCATTGTAGTGCCCTTCTAAAATGGTTCTAACTGACTTTCAGATGTTCACTTCTCAATAGAATCATAGAATATGGTCATAGCTTCCTATTACTACATACTGTACACCAGTGTATCGACAAATCAGTCAAGATAAGTCAACTGTGCAATGTTTTCTTTGGTGATACCATTAATGCCAGGTGCAGTTCCTAGTCCTTTATCACAAGAATACTAGAATTACAAAACATTTCAGAGAAGCAAATTGGATAACCAGAACATAAGGCAGGATTCAATAAAAGGCAGTATGAGGGACTATGCCACTGGTTTAGGACGAAATGGAATCAACTGTTTACTGTCTTTTCCACTACAACATCTGAAGACTTGTTAGAAAAGACAAAACAAGGCAGTCCTTCATAAAGTACACAGTAATGCAGTGGAACATTTTGGTAGAGAACGCTATAGAAGCAAGTGTGGATGCTATAGAAGCATGTGGATTTAAGGAGATAAATGAGTCCATGGGAAAAGGTTCACTGGAGCATGAAGAGAGTAACCCATCTCCTGATCCTCACAAGTGCCAGAGATAGGAAATGGACTGAAGGCAAGGAAGGAGCATCATGCACTATGACCTTAATACTCCCTAGGTTATCTTCTTACAGTCACCACTACAGGCCAAATGAACCCCTGGTATGATCAAAACAGCTGTACAGAAGGAAAAAATCAACGGATGGGCAACCTGGCAGACTTCATGAAGTATTGTGATTTCTTGCCCATGCTTTGTGTTTGTTTTTTTTTTTTTTTTTTTAATGTATATACATAACTGAATGAAGTTTTTATGTCAAGACATTTACTGTGTTACACAGTTCACAGAGGCCTTTCATGTTTCTCAGGCTGACCATGTCACTGACTTTGAACTATCAGAGTAAATTTGCTCAGTTTTGAAGAATCTTTCACATGCTGAGGAAAACTTCACAGTCACGCTACAAAAAATAATTTGGTAATAGTACAGCTGCTTTGGCTGCCTTATACTTGTCTGTTCTCCGTTAAACCAGTAACACCCACAAACTAAAGTTTAAGCTACTTCCCTAAAGTCAGTCTTAGGCCCTTGCCCCACACCCTCTCTTCCTTTCCCTCTATTTGCTGCTACAGAACTATTGCTTCTAAAAAAAAAGAACCACTACCCTAGCAACATTCTGCCCCATTTTTGCTTTTTACATTGTTTGTTGGAGAACATCTGTAGGACCCACAGACACCAGGACAGCTAAGACTTGCAGATAATCATCTCGAAAATAAAAACTGTTGGCTGTTGAAGTATTCTGAAGAGCCCTACTTCTTGTTTGCAAAGAATCCTTTTTTTTTTTTTTTTTAATAAACAGCTTACCTGGAAGTCAAATGTTTCATCACAGTTGAAAACCAGCACAAAGCGGCCAAGCTGATGTCCAAGAGCCTTAACGGATTCTGTTTTACCAGTACCAGCAGGACCTATTTTCAAAGTGGGACAGAGGTTTTTCTATTTTAATGTTTGTCATCCAATATACCACCACTCATGTAATCTGCCAGTATACTGATTCTGATGGCTTCTGGCAAGTGGATTCAACTGAAACTTAAATCTTGCTCCTTTTCCCAAAAGACTGCTTGCTTCTTCAATACCTTAGTTCTAAGTAAGAGTTTACACACTTGTCTCAAGTTTTTATGGTACTTCAGTACAAACTTACCAAATGGTGATCCTCCAAGCCTTGCCTCCAGGGCTTGTGTCATTGTCAGGTAACAGCGGTCAGTAAGAGGAGTCTGTACTAGCTTATCCTGAACACCAAGGTACTCAAAACCATAGTTGAATTTGGCATTTGCCATCTGAATGGACAGCTGTTGTAACACATCTGTCTGTTTTGGGTCAAAGTAGAACCGCATTTGGCTGAGCCACTCGAAGGATTTGGAGTTGTCAATCTTGCTTTTGATCAGTGATCTTGTGACGTCTCTCTGGTGCACCAGCTCAGTGATCTGGAGAAGAAAGTAACTCCTTAGACCATGGTAATACAAGGCATAGCTAATAAAGCCAAGAATCCACAGCTTCTCAGACTACCACAGTAAATTGCCACCTAGAAATCACAACCTACCAACAGTCTCTGCCCTTAATCTGTTGCTACAAAACTTTAAATATCAGCTGCTCTTGTTAAGGACATCCCTAGCTTTCAGCACAATGCTCTGTTACTCTAGTGAATGAGGTATTTTACTTGCCAGAAACTATAAACACAAGTATTCTTAAAACAGGATGGGTATTTCTCCTCTAAAAGCTTAAGTAGTCTAAGCTATCTCAGTGTAAATCTAGTTTAGCTTCATATGTAAATATTCTAGGAGGTAAAACCTGCTATCCCCTCAGTCTTCATCTACATAAAATAATTAGAATAATAAGCAGCTCCACGAGATACTTTACATATGAATAAAGAAATCAGTAGTATACACACTTGGAAGATCCAGTTTCAAGATCAATTATATAATATGTTACCATGCATTATCTCACTAGAGTGAAAAACTACCACCACCTACAGCATCAGAGTTTGATTTGGTTGCTTAAATTGAACGAAACTTTCTTCTAGAGGGAAAAACAAGTCTCAGACTAACTAATCTTTTAATTAAATGTAAAAAAACCAAAACATCATCTGCAAACCCAGAAGAGGAAAGGCTGTTTTACTTACCAAGTGCTCCAGTTTCCTTCTGCGAAGAGGTGGCTGCTCCATCAGCACAGAGTCTGCCAGGACATTGAGTGTGACCTCAACATTAGCTAGCACAGACTGGAGAGGACTGTTGTCTCCACCCATACCATTGAGGGCTGACTCAACATTCTCAGACCATGCAATCTGGGCTGACAGGACAACAAGCTGAGCCTGCATAACAGAAAACCTCATTAGAGAGTTTTCCTCACTGAAGTATCTAACCCATAGTATACTTAAGTGTTCCATACTGATACCTGGTATTTGTCAATCCAAGAGATATAGACTGCTGGATCAATTGAAGTTGCTTTTCCAAAGATTTCGACTTCAGTAACAGATTCTGCAAGCAACTTAGCAAGGGTCACTCTCATCTCTTTTTCAACAAGAGTAAGCCACTCATTGATCTTGGGATGTTCTGTGATGGAGACAGGTGTTTTGAACAACACCTGCAAGAATAAGGTTTAAGTTAGCCCACATTCATTTTTTTCAGACTTTTACTTAAAAAGAAATAGCTATACCTCCTCTCCTTCACGTGAGGATATCCCAAGAACCACAGAATTATCTTCATTGAGAATGATGCTAGAAACGCCAGCAAACATCTTCTTGAAGTGTTTCTGCAGCTTGGCAACATTTTTGCTGTTTCCAATGATTTCAAGCAAGTCTTCATCACCAACAAAATAAAACCTAACAATTGCATAAAATAAGATCTATGTAAGAACTCCTGTTGTAATTTTTGATTTATTTATGCTTCATAGATGGTCACTATATAGGAGTAATTGATAATCATTTCCCCAACACTGCAAGAGTGCACAAACAATAAATCTGCTAAAAGTTACACTTCAGATCTAAGATTAAGTCTCAGTTTATATGGTTTGCAGCATAACGGAATTGTGCACATACTTCATACTGTGGATACTTTATCTAACCACCCCTGAAATAGACACAGTAGAGCTTAATTGACTCTATTTGGCAGGGAGAACTTTCACTCCCTTACTCCTAATATTAGGTGATGAACTAGTTGACAACTACAGGCAAGTCAGAACCAATAAATTAAATACTTGACTGTAAGAGTGCACTCTGGTCCCTTGCTCAAATACCAGGATTATGCAATTCAAAATAGAACTTTTAGCTTTACAGAAATAAGGTACAATGGCTCCTTAAGCAATACTTGAATCTTGCAGTCAGCCACAAATGAGCAACTAAGGGAAGTTTTAGTTCCAGCTCCTGAGAAGTGGCTGTCAATGTATTCTGTCAATCAGCACAGACTTAGATGGTTGTGACATCTTATATATGTGCAATGCATAGAAACTGGCAGAGGCTTTACAGAACAGAACCTCAATTCTGGCATAGAAACATCCCATTACTTCATGAGTCAAAGATAACTTCTTACCGAGGGAAAGAGGACCTCTCCCTTTCCAAGTATTCTCCCAGTGCCTTCTGTATCTTCCCAAGCAAGTCTGCCAGTCTCTCTAATGATCTCTGCACACCTTGAATGTTAAGGACATCCATCACAAGTGGAGATTTGGACACCTTTTTCATGAGTGCCAAAAATTCAGTGCTGATGCTGCAAGTAAAATAACACAGAACATTAGTGCAAATTCAGTAACTGCAGGCTTGCAGAACACAAGAAGTTATTTGCTTCTAAACGACTACTACCTTGCTGCCTGTTGCAGCTGTCCTATGGAACACATAAGGCTGAATTCCAAAAACAGCTCTTCATCTACCTCAAGTCCACAACAATAAAATCTAAATTCTTTGCAATGTTTCTACTTCACTTCTTGAAGAGATACATAAACTGAGTCTTTGATATTACTGCAAGTGTCTGGAATGAATGAGGATGACCAGAGCAACTTAAAGCAGAGAAGGCAATAGTATTTGAAGGGTGAGAATAAAGGTTGTGGCAATAGAAATCAGCTGTTTGTTGCAGTCACAATGCTCAAAACAATCCCTGAGGCAGCTAACTGAGCCTAACAAGAAAACAGAAATGAATCCAAATCATCTTCTGAAAATTGCCTATCAGCCTGTTATAATAAACTGATCTTCCACTTCAGTTGTCTACATGCATCTTTTTCCATAAGCTACAGCAGGCACGTAGTTTAGCAGGTAAAAATATAGTTAACATTTCAACTTAGGGAGTGCTGCACTGCAGTTATGAACTTGCCTACACAGTACCCCAAGGGAGGCAGGAAAACAACAAAGCAATTAAAATGTTACCTCTGGAACCGCTGGGTCTCTACAGGCAGTAAGTGCTTGATGTCTGCACTACCAGTAAAGATACCCTCCAGGTAAACCCATCGCCTTTGGACATCTATCCAGACATCAAAGAGCGCCATGATACGGTTCAGCTTATCTTCCCAGCTAAGGGCATCTTCCTCAAACACCTGTATTTTAACACTGTGTTAATATTCATTTCAATAACATCAAGAGCTTGCTAATAATTATTCATTGTTCGAGACTTAAAGTCACTTATGTGTCAATTTAAAACAGTGAATAAAACAAGTCTTTGTTGACAAATACACAAACGAACAAGAGGGGAAGGCAGAATATCTCAGGATTCTTTAGCTTTGTCATCTGTTTTACCTTGTAGTACGGTGACAGCTTCATAGCAGACACACTGTTAATATGCTCTTTGACTTTGTTGAAAAGGTCATCCCATCCACGAATCAAACGACACTTGTTCTGGTAATTGACCAGATCTAGTTCATAAGTGTTCCACACTTCCCTTATCTGAAGAAAAAGTTTAAGATACACATCAATCATTTCCGCTGAAGCGGTTACAAAGTAGATCTGTATTACACTAGCCAGATTTTACTTTTTTTTTTTGCACAAGAATTCTGCCTTTATGCTCAAGCTTTTATTAAAAAGGTTAGGCCTTTGCAGCCATTATCAAGGGCTGCTTTTCGCAAATAATGCATATTTCATCAGAGGAAGCTTTCATAGCTTTAAGCTGTTCCCCAAAACACTGTTCCAGGGAGTATCAGAAATTGAATCAATAGTTTACTACAGAATGTCAGCCATCTGACAGCAAGCCTCTGATGTACTATTACATGCATACAAACAACAGCTGATACTAGCCTGTTTCAAGAACTCTTCCAAAGCCATCTCTCCCTGAGCCACAAGCAGTACATCTTTGACAACTGCTTCATTTCTCTGTAAATCGACATCCCAGATCTGGCCCAGGGTCAATTCTGAGACAACCCAGTTAACGTGAAGCCTCTTCATCAGCTGCTTCCAGTGACGATCTTTAAGTGCCTCAGATTTTAGTTCAATGACCAACATATTGATCTACATAAAACAAGAAAGCAAGTTACATCCTTGAACTTCAACTAGAAAGTAGATGCGTTTCAGAAATTGACTTAATTTACCTTCATGTAGCCTTTCAAGAGTCTCTGAACATACTCATAGGAAGCATACTGTCGCAAGCGGGCAGGGAAGTTTTTCAGTTGGTTCAGCAGGCCATCTAAGTTTTGTCGAAGCTGTCAGTAAAATAAAAACAATTCAATCTTATTCTGCAAGTGCTGCGCACATATCTGTACGAAGTTTAAAGCTGTCCATGTATTCTGAGAGAAAAACCTCTCCTTAATGAGCTATTATTGACAGTTACAGCTCTTTTAGTGTTCTAGGTATTTGCAGAAGATGTGGATATTCTACAGCTAGAAATCTAAATTTTTACTCTGGTTAAGACTGTACTGCCACAAGCAGTTTATGATTTAGTGTTCCTGCTGCTCTCCCCCTCCTGAGCATTGAACTAAAACTGATGCTGCTCATCCAAACACAAAACGAAATTTCTCTATGGAGGTCAAACAGCCTATTTCAAACCAGCACAGTTTCTTCTCTGTAGGTGCAGTCCAATCTCAGTTTCAAACTACTGGAATTGCATAAATCCCCCATAAAAATTACTGAAGTTGTGTACCTGAAAAAGGTATACCTGAACACCGAAAATTATCTGGAAAGTGACAACTGAGCAAGTCTATCTCAAGGTCTAATTCCTGACTTGCATATACTTGTGTAGTGACATTGTTTTTGTACACAGAAATGAAGTACCTTTCGAGGCTGTACTGAAACCCAGGGTTGTTCTTTCATTTGATCAATCTGTTCCCAGACCTTAGAGAGTTCAGACCACACGCCTTTGAGATCCTGTAGCTCTTCAAGGGCTACCTATAGTAAACAACGCATCAAACATCAGCAGATAGTCCTAGTATTTTCAAAGTCATTAGCACGGGGAAATTACAGACTACTTTTAACACACCAAAGACCTTCAGATGCAACAGGACCTTGGCAATGCAACAGGAAGCGACACAGGTTAAGATTTTTGTATCTCGGGTCACAGAATTGCTTCATGAGAATAAAACAGCCAAGGAAGAGATAACAGACAATGCCTTAAAGCTAGAAATGAATGAGAGTGGAGACTGTATCCTTATAGTAGTGCATCACAGGCTACTAGCTGATCTCTTGAGAGAGTTTCAAATAAAAATGTTTCATTAGCATCTGAGAGGAAGTTGTGTGAGCAGATTGTACCTGGACACGCTCTTCACTGCCACTGAGAAGTCCTGTATCTGTTAGTTCCAGAGCCTCCTTGGCCTTTGCACACTTCTCACGATCATCTTTCAGCCTACCAAATTTTCCTTCGTAAATGGTAAGAGCCTGAAGAGCCTCTTCTGGACGCAGGTTTCCCTAAAATTTGTAAGGGATATATTAATCCAAAAATCCTACAATCAAGCTGGAGCCAAGTTAAAAGCAAGGACTAAATACTGAATGTTTGTTTACTTTGTTTTTCCATTTCCAGTTTCCTTACACTAAGGTTTTTTCTTTACTGTATGCCACTTTAGAGAAAAACAAAACAACCCAATCAAAACCAAAATGCTAACAAGCAGCTTGCTTCTGAATCCTCCTGCATGCATGGCTCTGACATATCCCTACATGCATCCCTTGTTCCACACTAACCTTTGTTAGTAACTTAAGTCACCTTGCTTTTTATACCCAAGACATACATATGTTTTAAAGCTGAATTTCCCTCTGCCAGCCAACCCCAAAAATAGTAATAAGAAAAAACAACAAACCCAAACCATACATTGGAAAATTATTATTGTACCCTCAAACCCACTTTTACAATCATCTAAAATGAAAAACTGAAGAAAAAAACCTGAGGCCATAATATTAAACTAATTCTAAATGCAGAGAATCTAACACATTTGGTGAATGAGTGTTAATGATCACTACTTACTGTTACAGGCTTTG
The DNA here is from genome assembly GCA_013396835.1 of Psilopogon haemacephalus. Lineage (NCBI taxonomy): Eukaryota > Metazoa > Chordata > Aves > Piciformes > Megalaimidae > Psilopogon > Psilopogon haemacephalus. The sequence continues at coordinate 1,913,350 of VWZI01011413.1, forward strand.
TTTTCTCCCAGTCTGTTAGCAAGTCAGTTGTTCGACTCTCCACTGCACGATCCTCTTGAACTATCTTCATCTGCAAATTTGCAACTTGTTGCTGAATGGCAGAATCCTTCCTACGCATGATGTCATTAAAGGCACCCCATTCTCCTTCAATGTTGTCAATGTACAGCCAAGAGGATGGGAACTGGAACCTTTGTTTCTCAAGCAAGCGCTGACCATTGCGATAAAGCTACAAGAGAGTGGTTGCAAGAAAGAGATAAAGTGAACTGGAGTTGCAAAGCTAAATACCTGATGTATTTTAACAATTACTTGCTACAGTTCACAGGATTTCTCAGAATATGAAGACCGAACTTATTCACACAAGAACTTCAACATCATGCAAAGGTATATTAAGAGCTAAGCCTGATACTTCCAGAAGTAGGAAAGACAAGAGGACAAGAAGGAGCAAGATAACATACCTCAACTTGCTTTTCAAATTGCTTGATTTTACGTTTTAAGGACTGCACATATGTGATGAATGTCACTGCATCTGATGTGCTAGCAGTGTCCACTGAATGCTGCTCCAGTTCTTGCCGGGACTGTTTGGGGCACAAATCAGTGTTTTAGAAGTCTAGAACAATTGATTTGAAAGTGAAAAACTTTTAATTTTAATTTGTCCTACCTTAGAAATCTGTGAATGGAACTCTGTCATGTTCTGACCAAGCATTTGGCCAAACTTGCTGAGCACCTCCTTGTGCCAAGAATCATACTTCAGGTTCACCTTTGATTGCACCTACAGTTGAGTAAAGTTACATAACAGTAATTTGTTGGCCTTGCTATTTTCTGTTACAAAGCCTCTCTGAAATAATTAATTATCACAAACAATAATTACTATTTCTTACCTTGCCATAGTCTATGACAACAGGTCCAAATTCCTTTCTGGTTTCTGCATTGTCAAAAGTTCCTCTTGCCTTTCTTATTTGAACTAAAAGGGCTTGCCACTTATTCAAGTCTTCTCCAAGACGGTTGTATATGTTCTCAGCCTGCATATCCCACAGACACTGGTACTGCAGCCAAACCTGATTAGGGTATTTTACAAACAATGTTCAGAATTTTTCCAGCGTATTCCAAAAGACAAGAGTGTGTCCCCCAATCCTCAGGAAAACCCACATATATTTTAGCTGTAGCATTATGCGGTGTCAGCCTCCTACCTTGACATATTGCTCCACTTCAGTCACAATTCCCATAACAGCAGAGTATGATTCCTCTAGAGCAGCAGGACCATCAGGCATCCTTGTCAACGCATTACGATAGAATTTCTCTTCTTCAGACAGCTCATAATGCACTCCAACCTAAGAGTCACAAGTACATGTGTAATACACATGCGTTTCTAGGACACTCATAGGACTGAATAGTCCTAAAGCAACAAGCTAAGATATTGAGAGAAATGAACTGCTCATACTTAGATACAGCTTCACTATACTTACCTGGTATCTCTGACTCTGAATTCTTGGTAGTGACAGGATTACCATCTTCCAAGAAAACATTTCTTGATAAAGTTTGTATCTACACTCTTCAATTGGTGGATTCAAGTATATCACCTGGTTGGTTATTCGTAGTTCATGTACAATGTTCTGCAGAGACAGTAAACATTCAGTTTTACTTGCGGATGCTACTACATGTAGAAAAGAATTTCAGACTTTAAGAAGTAGCATATGCATTTTTGAACAGTCAACACGCATTTAAATGGAAGGAGCCAATTATTTCTCCAAAACCAGATGCAGAAGAAATATTTACCTTCTAAAGAAACCTCGGATAGAAATATCTCATTCGTAATTGGAAAAAGTAATAAGGAATAAGAAGGAATGTAGAAAATAAGGAAAACCACACAAAAAAACCCACACCAAAACTTACTTTGATCTTGGGTTCACCACCAGGCTTATGGCTCACTTGAGGTGCATCTGTATCCATGTCAACTTCTGCTTTATCATCTGCTTGTCCAAGAAGAACTTGGGTCCAGGCCCTCAGCCCAGCTTGCAAACGAACACCCAGGATTCTTTCAATCTAAAGAACATAAGCCACGTTGAAGGAGGAAGTTGCATATTTTCCACTATCAACATATTCTGACACCAGGCACACTACAGTGCCTTAAAGAACCAAGTGCCCATTTATGAAGTCATTAAAAAGGTTTACGAGTTTTGGTAAATTTTCACTGAGTATCAACTCAAAGCATCCCTTGTTCTCATAAATTTTAATGAAATTAAGTAATTTTAACTGCTCTGAAGCTGCCCATCAACCTGAAATTTAACCCAACAGGCAGGAAAAAACAATATATAGGCACTGAGTTTTTGCTATCAGCATGGCAAATTCTCATCACCCTTTCTCTACCTTGCTCCCCAGCACCATATATGCAGTCAAACAGTATCTAGTTTTTCTCTTTACAGGACACAACTCCTCCTGAATTAATTAATCCCAAAAGTCAATGCTAAAACCAAAAAGGTCTTGGATCTTCTACATAGTGAAACAGCACTGAAGTTTTCAGAGAATGAAAAGAGTGGTCTCTATGTGACTACAAAGAGTGTAATCAAAACCCACTTTGCACCCAACTACACCACTTTCTCTAAATACATATTACTCCTTAATCTCAAACCTACCTCCATATCCAATTTATTGACCCAGATTGGCAAATTTGAGTATGAGTGAAGATTTAAGTCATCCACAGCTTTCTGAACCCTGTTCAGAATTTCAGAGAAAGTCTTGTGATCATACATGCATGTTTCCAACGATCTCACTTCCAGGTCTATTTTCTCTTCAATAATGAGCAGATCATCCACCTAAAGTGGTTTAAGAACAATAGGATGGTTTGATAGGTTAGATGGCGACAACAGTAATGAGGCAGTAATGGTTAGTTAGTTCTGTTTATTTGGATGCAGCAAGCCTACCAGTTTCAGCAGCACTAAAACATCCATTCAGCTGGCCAATGTGTGCCAATCCTGATCAGCTACTTGACCAACTACAGAAGAGGTTAATAACTATCCAATTCCTGGTTTGATTAACCACCCATTACCCGTTACCGAAGTATAAATGCAAAGATTTTGCAGAATTTGAAAGACAAAACCAACCTTTTCCTGGAAACTGAAGACAGTCTCGGCTAAGCGCTGTACATATGGATCGAGTTTGTATGACTCCCACACAAGTGCAATCCCTTCTGCGATCAAAGCCTGCACCTCTTTCTTCAAGCCAGCAACCAGAAGTGAGATGGTGTTACGCTCTTCTACTTTCTCACATGTCCGTTCATAGGTACGGACACTTTCAATGAGAGAAATAGCAAATGGATAGAGCTGGTTTGCCTGGTGGGCTTTGTTGACAATTGCTAGTGGAACACGGAAACCAAGCCACTTCAGGTTTCGGACTTCTTTTGACAGTGTAATTATTTCTGGGAGAAAGTTGACTTTCAGTTTCAGGACGTTTCCAGTTCGGCCTCTAACACGAGTGCTTTCAATGGTGAAAATGCGACCAGACACACCAAGATTGCGTTGCTGAACTTTTCTTGCCCAGTCATCAAAGATCTCCTGGGTGTTGAGCTTCATGCGAAAGCTATCTCCATCTTGCTTTAGCTTCTGACCTTCTACATGGTTCTCCCAACCTTTGCCAAGGACATCCTCAACACGCTTCATATAAGCAGTGAGCTGTCTGTCAATTTGTTTTGCCCAAATTATAGACCCAGAGACAGGAGGCAAGTCACGAACATGACTCATTTTACAAGCCTGACTCTGTGGGTACTGTACTTTGAATTTGTCATGAAGAGACTCGATATCATCTTTTACACGCTGGATGAGCTGCGTTTGATATTCACGAATGGCACCACGAATGTGGGGTCTGACAAACAAGGCATTAAACCGAGAGAAGATTCTGAACATTTCATTGGCATTCTTTGCTGTACCTAGCTGGTCTCTCAAACGGGCAGTTATTCTTGTTTCAACTCTATCAATTCTTTCATCATATCGTTTCATTGCTGCCTCCCAGGCTTCTGTACCTTCTTTGGAAACATCCAACCCATCTACTTCCTTAACATTCTCATAAGCAAGATTGACTTCTTCAATTGCGTTAGCGTCTGCAGCATCAAAAAGGACTTCTGCCACTTTCATATCCTGTGGTTCAGGTACCTCTCCTTGATTTTGCTGGGCAACAGCAGTTACCTGCATTAGAACCACAGTTTAGTAGGTTAGATGCTTCAAAATTTACTTGTAAATAGCTAAACAGCCTGTTCTAACAAGCACTGCAAAACTCCTCTACAAATTAGTACCAAATCCTTAAACTTTCAGACATTTTAAGATTTAAGCAGGAATAGGGAAACACTGTTACTTTACAAACTTCCACTGCTGTGCAGCATAATCTCATTTTCCAGTGTGGTTTAGCCAAGATCAAGTATTTATAGACTTATTAACTTCCTCTGTGTTATGTCTGGATTTACTGTACCTATTAACAAGAGCATGGTATTGTAATATGCAACGTACATCAGAATTAAAGCTAAGCCTATTAGCAAAGGTTCAAAACTAGACCATTTTGGAAGTAAGGCTGCATATTAGGTTAGTTTCATATCGGTAACTTTTTAAAGCATAGGTGACCACTCTTGAACTGTTTCAAAAGCCACAGAGATTTTTATCCAAGAATATTACCTGAGGTCTCAGGACTCTCACAATAACTGCCCTCAGCTGCTCATGCTGACGTCTGAATTTCCTCATCTGATCAAGACGACCTTGGAGTTTTCTATGAGCAGGATTGATACGCCACACCATCTTCAGGTTTTCTTCCCTTTTCCTTTTCACAATATCTCTCAGCAGAACCTGCAGCTTCTCATACTCATCATCCCAGGTTTGGAATACTTCAAAACATGCAACCATTACCTGAAGAGAGTTTCAGAACAGGGACTTTAGCTCCCAAACAAAATGCCTCCTGAAAGTCACTATTCAGTGCAAAAACATAGCCACCAGTATCAGAAAAGAATGAAGATACCTTTTCAAATTCTTCATAAGCAACATGCATCAGCTTTCTGGTTCCCAAGACTTTAAGTAGTTGAGAGCTCAGATCTCTTGAAATAGCCTCCACTAGACGCAATGCCCTTTGGATTGGGTATTTTGTGTTTCTGATTTTTCTCAAATGGGTAAATATTGCAACAAGGGCCTGTCTTATTTTATCCAGCTCAGTAGCAGACAGCAAGTCATTCAGTGGAAAGTCTTTCATCAGTGGATTATAGTCATTCACAGTTTCCAGAGCCTGCTTTAGGCCTATACATAATAAAGAAGACTTTTGATTTATAAAATGGAAAGCTGCTATATCTGTAGCTTTAACTAGATCGAGGTTACTCTAAATAGCATTACTCTTTGTACCACAATGATCAAGTTTTGTAACAGCTGAAGTTCCAGTATGACATTTGTGAAAAATGTTATTGAACAATGTTTTACCTGTGTCTGTATCAAAGCTGACAGTTGCATGGAAACGTTTGCCATGTTTTAAAATATCCAGAGTCAGAAGAACTTCTGGGCTTTCACGTTTTTCCTGAATGCGATACAAAGCCCGTTCTAGATTTAACCAGAAGCTTATCTCTTGTAAAGCAGTGCCTGATGCAGGATCTCGATCTAGTTTGGTCACCTTATAAATAATGAAGACAAAGGGAAGGAAGGGAGAAATTAATTTATTGCCATGTTTCAACTGTAAAATCTTGCTCTAAGTGTGATCAAAACACATGACATCCAGTAGGTTTTACCAATCCAATCATTCAGTGAGAAGTTAGGAAATGCAGTGCACAAAGAGTCAAAGTTTAATTCCAGTGGTCCTAAAGGTCAGTTCTAGGCCCCTCATGTACTAACTTCAGCACAGCCTAAAAAAGGTCAACTGTTCACTTTCCTGATCAGCAAATATCTGTGTTCTGGTTAATGACAGATAAGACAGGCAAGAAAACAAACATTTTATACTCTGAAATAAGGAAAGGTGCCACTGTTCCATGAGCAATAGGTGTTTACTGTGCCCACAGGAGTAAAATGCCAGACTACTATCTGAGATATTATTTCAAACAGCGGAATTCCTTAGGAAGTAATAGACTGCAGTACAAGAAATAACAAAATAGGACTAGAGAAACGGTTTTGAAATGGTGGTGGATGCACCCAAGGAAGTAATAAAACAATCAACTGCGACCTGTTTCCCTCAATCTCCTGTAAAGGTTTGAAGAACAGATAGAAAATTCACCAGGTTACTGTCACTTGTTTGAGAGTATTTCTATTACAATAGAGATAAAATAGCCATGCTCTCAGTTACTTGCAGAACAATTCAGACTAGACTCTAAATTTAGACAACACTTAGTCTAGACTAGAAGTACTAGTCTAATTTACACTAGGGTCTTTGGTGACTCAGAAAACTGGTGCAGATGTTCAGAGTATCCTGCATGGAGTAACATTTCAGCAGTTCAACTGTGAAAAAGATAAACAGTACTACAAAAAAGTTCTTTTTGCAGTCTAATACTGTTGTTTTTTGGGTTTTTTTACCTTTTGTATCTCTCTAATCCAGCGGTTGACTCCGGATTGTAGCTGATTAAGGAACAATGGATCTTCAGCCTTCTCACCAAAATCTGTAACCTTTGGTTTTTCTCCACGTTCATAGCACTGCTTGGCAACATTAGTAATAGTTGCATGAATTGGCAGACTAATCTCTGGAATTTCAATATTCTGCTGCAGATGCAACAGGCCCATTTCAAGTTCTGCAATCTTTTTCTCAACTGAAGGAGCCATCTTATCTCCATCTCTAGAAAACACACAGATGTTTCCAAATAAGATGCCAAAACAAAACCCATATGTGACACATTTAAGCCATTCAAACTGCTTCCTAGGGTCAGCCTCAGCATCATATGCAAATTTATACTTAAGCAATTTCATATGACTTGCCTTAAACAGTCACTGTTACTTTTTTCACTAAACACTTACTTTAATTCACTAGTAGAGAAGTGCAGTATTTATACTGAATTACCTGTCTGCTTTGCCAGATTCTCTGATATAGGACTTGAAATAGGGAGCAACAGCATTGCTAATGAAAGAGTGTAGTGTTTCATATGGAGAATCCTCACTGAGAGTGAGCACTCTCAGTTGGGAAGACACTGGTTTGTCAGCATCAATCACTGGTGTACGCTTAATGAATGCCAGGCTGCAGAAGAGAGAAAATAGTTACCAACTCAACATGTGAAACATAAGTGACAGAACAGCTTTAACCTGTCTGCAAGTTTACATCATACAAATGAAATGCTAACCTGCATCATCATGCTTTAAAATCTGAACTCTTAAGAGACTTGAACACAGATCTTCCAATAAATACATCTTTATACTTCACTAATCTGTCAAACATGGCTATCAGTAAGGACTCTGCAGCACGGACACACTAAAGAGGTACACATTTTAGGAAGCTTCCAATATTTACTCCATAATACTAATATTTGCCACATTAAGGTAAGCGACAAATAATTACGAGACAGACATAATCAAGGATTACTGAACCCAAGTTGTATATGCTACAAGTATGCCATATTAGTAAGACTTTGTTTCTTTAGTATCAGCTGGAAGTCCTAAGTCTATTCCTTTCAGCCTCCTGACACGCCCTTGTTATATCAGTGCCTCCACCTTGAAAAGCTATTGCCTCAGGTAAACTGGAAGTAAATTTGTAGGTGAAGCAGGTAAATCCACTTTTGTAGGTTTTGCACTCCTAGGACAGAAATGCCAAGATCTATTTTGCTAGCTCACCTGTTTGACTTTATTCCATAATGAATGTCAGTGCTGATACTGTAGGAAATGAACTCTTTTTCCTCTTCTCCTTCATCTCCCACATCCTCTGCAAAAAATATGTTACATAAGAAATACTTTATTTCTAACACAGCTGCCATTCACTCTCAATATAATTTGCTGTTATCAGACTATTTCCTAACTTTTAATTTCTACACCGACTCAACTACATTAAGTTAAACTTAGCTTTACATCATCTCTCAGGTGCAGAGCAGGCTCACTGTTTTCTAATCAAAACTCCATTACCTTTCTCAGGTCGCTGAATATAAAAGGTATTACAACAAAAGAATTACAGCTCATATTCTGAGAGGGAAAGCTTCTGCAGTACAGAATGTGCATGTATCTGTGGAGATATGCTGGCAAGATAACTACACTTCAGGGAGGACATTAAACAGATGGGTTTTTTCTTACAAAGGCTGCTTTGTATTTTCAGACTTTTTCTTTGAAAGGGATTTGGAAATGAAGTCTCTCAACAACAAAATCTTCTGATAAAACAAAAACCCAAGCTGTGGGAAGTACTCAAGCATTACCACAGCCAATGTATCACAGATGATGTAATTGCTGGGGATGCAGCATTGTGCTGCATTGCAGTGATTTCAGTGCTGAAGGTTACTCCCTGTTGGGGAGGACACATTCTGACAGGACACATTACAGTGGAGACTCATCCTGCTCTTAATTAACATTTAACACTTCATGAGATACGGCCTTAGGTGTCATATTTGTGATCCCAAGCTCCAGAAGCCTGGTCACAGAACACTGCACTAAACACCACAGGAACACATGTGAAAGCTGTTGGCAGACCGTGTGTTTAGTGATACCACATAGTTCTCTTTTACTGCATTTGTAATCAGTAATTTACTTCATGCTATCTAGCCCATGCAAAAGTTTCAGTAATAACATTGTTTTCAACAGCGTCAGAGAAATCAGTATTATTAGATGCTGCTGGAGGTTGTGAATTTCTTCAAAGACTGACTGTCAAGCAGAAAATTCACTCTTGCCAAGTAACTGCTATTTAAACCAGAAGACATAAACGAAAATGTCTTCTGCCCACAGTAAATGAACGTTTAGCTTCTAAAATACACAAACACCTCTATTTTTAACCAGATACATATAAGAGTATCTATGCAACAAGCCTAGAATTAACTGATCATCAATGATCATCATTACTTCCAACCCAAGCTAAGGCTAACCTTATAAGCCAAAGAGAAATTCAGAAACCATCTGCATGGCCTATTAACATCCCATGGATTTCCTTTCAGTCTTGTTAAACACTCTATCATGAATCCATAACGATTGTTGGGTGCTTTTAGCCCTCACTAGAAAATTCTGTTATCCCTGAAGTGTCCAACTTTGGAAGGGAAGACATATAATCAGCAAAAATAGGTGTAAGATAGACAAAGACAGGATATTTAAGGAACACCTTAAGCACACAGTGAATAGACATCAACTAGAAGAACTTTCATGTTTCCCTCAAAGCGTAACAACTGCACAACATATATCCAAGGTTGTACACTGCAGCTGTTGACGTGTTAAATAATGCAGTATCAAGTCTGGCAACATTAAAATTTGATTTACATCTACAGAGACTGGACCAACAGCACACAAATAGGAGAGATCAAGAAGTTTAATATCAATATTTTGCAAGCTCAGACTGGCAAGCACATAGACATACACAGGCCCCAGGTTTTGTGTTTAATAGGAAAATAAAGCATATTATAAATAAAAGTAGAATAAAAGTCTGCAGTGTTAACGAAGCCAAATTATATTTTGTTATCGTCCATCTGGCTGCATTCTGTGGCAGCTACAGATTTTCTGACATGAGACATTTAAAAAATAAGTAAGTCAGTAACAGCAGCGTATATATATATATATATAAAAAGGACGTTTGTCAAGTCTGAATGTCAATTTACCCATGGTATTTAATGCAGCATTTGATGAAGCTTCCGAGAACCTCAAGCAGCATGGCTACCAGGCTTTGCTAACTAAACAAAGGCAATGCAAAGACTACATCTTAATTTATTAACTTTGAAGCCTTGCTAAATAACCACAGAATAATGCTTTTTACAGGCAGACTCAAGATTTGGGCTTTTTTTTTTTTCTGTTCTCCAGGGTCTAGGGAGTTTATTTTTGTTCTGTTTCAGGCCAGTTATCCACCTTTCAGGGAGGTAATTTCCCAGCAGAAAGGAGGCCGCAACTGGAAATGCCTGCAGCCTGCTGACGAAGCGCTTTCGGTGCCTTGCCGTGCAGGATCACAAAGCACCTGCGCCCACACCCAGTTCGCAGCGCCCCCGTGCATCAGTCCCTAACTCTTTGAGCGCCATCAGTTCAGACCCCAGACCCAGAGAACAAATAACTGGGCAGGCTGGACCAGGCGGAAGCAGCCAGCGCAGGATCCGCCTGCTGATGCCGGCTCTTGCGGCCCCGGCCACCGCCCTCGCATCGCACCCAGCCCCTCATGACGGCACCGAGGCAGGGCGCCTAGCCCCGGCTCTCCATCCCACAGAACAGCAGGACGGCGCCTACCCAGCCGGGACGGCGAGGCCGGAGTCCCCAAAGCCCCATGGCGGGCAGTGGAGCGCGGCGGAGCGCCCCTCCCACCCGGCGGCAGGGCGGCGGCTCGAAGCAGGCAGCGGCAGGCACCGCCGCCATTTTGACAGCGCGGCAGCCGCCCGGCTCTCGCCTCACCTTTGAGGGTGGAACGCTCCACCAGGACTGTGTGGACCTGAGGGTCGGAGAGAAATTTGCGCATATGCTCCACGGCGCCTTTCTCCTCCAGTGCTGCTTCCAGCACCGCCGGGGCTTCGCCGCCATCCTCCAGCAGCAGCGGCACCAGCTTGCGCAGGTGCTTCTGCAGCACCGACACGTCGGCCACGTTCTGCACCGCTGAGCCCGACACCTCCATGCCGCCTTCCTCGCTGCCGGGGCCGCCGCCCCCACCACCGCCGGAGTCGGACATGCCGAGGCAGAGACACGGGCAGGCGCAGCACGCTCCGCCCGCTCAGCCACCGCCCCGGCACTGACCCGCCCGCTCCGCCACCGCGGGGGAGCCTGGGAAAGGCAGTCCACCACGCCCCCCGCCGCCGGGCCGAGTGGGCGGGTTCCGCTCCCGGCGAGGTTTCACCTCCCTTCTGGCAGGCTCTGGCCAGTGCGGCGGGCGTGAGTCGGGCGGGCCTGTCCTGAGGGTGGTGGCTCCGCGGCAATGCGACCGCACTGCAGCCGCACTCAAGCAGCGGCCACTTCCCAGCCTCCGCCCGTACGTAACAGCTGTTTTAGACCCGCCCGTATGTAACAGCTATTTTAGTCGAGAAGTTTCTTCAGGAAGGAGAAAGCACGCTAGGCGAGTGTCAAGAGAAAAGGACCAGGATCCCGGCTCCGCCTTCGGCCCCCCGGCCTCCATGGAACCTGTTCTGATACTGCCGTCCTGTGAGCCGGAAGACAAAGCAGCGCCGCAGCTCATTTGTCCAAATAAGAGAAACGTTTATTTCATCTGGAAATAAACCCACACGCCACAAACGACATTTTCCCAGCCGCACCATCTAGTACAGATAGGACCTGGCTTCTCTTCAGTGAAGGGCAACCCCGACGTTTTTACCTTTCCGCTCAGCGAGATAGCTCTGCTCTTTAACGAATCCAACACCCGACGCGGCTTTTGAGAGACCGTTTCGCCAAAGCAAAGGACGTAAAGAACGCAGGAGGGACTGAAAGCACAGCAGGCAGGAGAGACCTTTACCTTCAGCGTCTCAGTTAATTTAAAAATATTTAAAACTCTTTTACGGCTGTCATATACACGCCTGCCACATCCTAGTGGGTACATTTGACTACAGCTCACTACTGCTGCCAAGATGAACAATGCTGGTCCTCCTAGCCCAAACCACTGCCTCCCTCAGTCCTGGTCCCTATTGGAATGTGCCCGATAAGGAGCAGGTGAAGTGAAAGTTCAGACCAACTCCACTGACCCCAGAAAAACACTCTGGGGCTGTTGGGTGACCTAAAGGATAGAAAAAGGGATCTCATCCAAACCAGAGAAACAATTAACAGTTACACAAAAGTACCTCTGAAACTCATGTGCCTCTCCTTGGGTGGATACAGAGGCAAACACACTGAGAGCCTCAGGCCCAGGATCTGATCTACTGCACGAGAAGGAAAGGGGGGAGTAGGCCTATCCTGCCTGACAAAGGACGTCCTGACCTGTAAGCTGCTACACCAGTGCAACTCAGCATTAGGACACCAACCGGGAAAAAAAGTGTGGTTTAGGAATCCAATGTAACATTGAAGAAACCACCAATTTCTTAAGTAATTTGAAATCTCAAACCTTCGTGTCTGGAGGGAAAATTATCTGTTCAGCAGCTGAGTTCCAACCAGAAGCACCAGAACTAATACAGGTGATTCACTGAAAACCAAACAAAAATATTTTGTTGACTTACCCAAACCTTCTTAGAAAGGTAGGTTTTATTTTTGCTGATAAAAAAAAGTGATGCTCATCTGAATATTCTATTTACAGAATATAGTTACTGAAATACTGTCTAATATGACATTCACCTATTTCCAATTCCCAAAGTCTCATTTGCTCGCACTATCGTTCTTCTACATGCAGGTTAAGTTTTAGGATTATGTTTCATATGAAAAAACAAACCTAACTTTGCTAGGATGTCTGAACCCCTAGAGTACCCCGTCCTGCCTGCCTGATTTCCAATGGCAGGAAAAAATTAGAGTTTGGGTTGGAAGGGACTTTCGAAAGCCCTGCAGTGACAACGGGGACATCCTCTACTAGATCACGTTGCTCAGAGCCTTGCTGAGCCTGACCTCGAATATCTCCAGGGACAGAACCTCGGCTACCTCCCTGGGCAAGCTGTTGCAGTGTTACACTACCCTCATGGTAAAGAACTTGTTTCTAACATCCTACCTAAATCTACTCTTCTCTAATTTTAAACCATTATAAACCTCATCCTGTCACTACAAAGCTTTGTAAATAGTTGCTCTCCAGCCTTCTTGTAGGCCCCCTTCAGGTACTAGAAGGCTGCTGTTAGGTCACCCCAGAGCCTTCTCTTCTCCAGGCTGAACAACTCCAGGTCCATCAGCCCATTCTCACAAGAGAGGTGTTTCAGCCCCCTGATCATTTTGGTGACCCTCCTCTGGATCCACTCCATCAGGTCCACATCCTTCCTGTGCTGAGGTCTCCAGAGCTGGATGCAATACTCCAAGTGAGTTCTTACCAGAACATGTATTACCATGTATCAAGTAACAGTACAGGCTAAGCGTGTAAAAAAACACCAGACCAGTTAACATGCTGGTCTTCAGAATACTCATGAAAAAGGTGCTGATAATATTCTTGGAGCAACATAGGTATGTCTGAGGTGTAACTTGGCATGTCTTTGCTCAAGCCATGATTGCAAGTGCTAGCATGCTCATCCTTCTAAAACAGCCATCATCTGCTGCACCAAACTGTAAGGAAATTTTTGTATCTTACAAAGCAAGGTACAGTATTTCTCTAAAACTGCTGCCAAGAAAAAAAATAAGGAAAATATGGAAGTAAGGAGAAGAAAGCAGGACAGAGACAGGAAATAATTCAAGTAATTATATACATTGCTGCTGAACTGCAGAGGAAGTAAGGTAAAAGCACCCCAACAAATATAATCTTACTTGTAGGTTGTAAGAACAGAAATACTCCATGTGCAACATATTTTTATAATGTGAAGAAGTCATCTAGGATCTGGTATCTAAATGCTAGGCTACTTGTAACTAGAAGCCACTGGAGTAAGGTACTTTGTATTCCTTTCATCACTTCATAGTTATCTACTGTGCCAAAGCGAGCGGGAGGAAGATTTGTAAAGTAAATTAAAAAGAAATTGAAGCAATGTCAAGATAAAAGTAGCTTTTTGCAGAAGTTCTTATGCTTGGTTAAAGCCTACAGAGAGAAAAGGCTTTAGCTTGATCCGTCAAGGCAAAAGCAGAAAGTAGTTTGCCTTGATCTAGCTCTAGCTGATATTGTCCTTGAATACACACAAGAATGTGTCTCTTCTCCCAGGTATGTGAGAAGCCATTGAAAGCAACCATCCAAAAGGCAAGATTGCCAGTATGGCTTTTAATTAAATTATAAGGGAAATGTGTAAGTATTTCAGAGAATCAGAATGAGAACTAGGACTTTCTCCAAAAAATGCCATACAATGTATGAAGAAATAAAAACCTTTCACACAAGTTATTTCTTCTATAACTTCAGGGAAAAACTTCAGAAGGTGCTTTTCTCCTGTATTTGGTAGTATCCAAGATCAAAAACAAAGCAAAACCCCCAAAGTAGTAACAATCAGAGAAATTGCTTGCTTTCTTTAGTCCTCCTCCATCTCAATCTCCAGAGCACTAGAAAAAATATTACAGCAAGGCCTTCATTCTAGCATGAACCCTGTTGTCTTCTGGATCACAAAACCACACAAAATAGCCTAAGGCAATTATGTGAACAACTCTTCCCACCTTGTAGCAACAGTGAAAGCCCTCTCCTCTCAAGAGCACAGGGCTGTTGCTAACTAACAACTTCATATTCTGTGTGTGCAGTCCCCAACTTACGCAGGAGTAAATGCAGTTCCAGTATGACTTGGTTCAGAAAAAAACAGCTGCAGTCATGTTGTTCTTCAATTATGGGAGGAAGGAATATTGTGTTATCTTCTTTAGCTCCACAATAAATTCTCTCTTGGGAAATTTCTCATACAAAATTTTTAACTACATCAGTTTTACTTCATAAAGGTAAAGACAGCTCAAGCTAAGTCTCATCACACAACAAACTCACCATAATCCAGGGAGACAATGATATAGTAATTAGAATGGCATTTTGTAATTAGCTATGTGCAGTCAGTCTCCACAGACATAAAATACAGTAAGGACAAGACCCAATGAGCAGAAATACTCCACTTTTAGGTGAGTTGTCCATAATGGGATCCAGAACAACACCTGAGATAGCCTGGAATCATAGCTCTCTCTTTTAAGCACATTTGTAAGGTATTAAAAATAGTTTTCATAAAGCAAACAGGAAACCTCCAAACACATGCAGATCTGTGCTACACTAGCACATTCCTTTCCAATTCTAAAAGGCTAGCCAAATCAGCAAAGGTGGGTGGGCAAAGCCCCTGAGCTTAATTCCCTTACAGAGAAAAGGACTGAAATTCACTTCTTGAACATGCTTGCAACCCAGTAAGGTATTTATACAGAAAAAATGCCATTACTGTTAATATTTCAAAACATTGTATTCTGAGAGGTACTTGACCCTAATTTCAGAATCTCAGTCCTCCACTGTTTCAGTATCTAGGTTTTAATTTATGATTAAGCTTAGCAGTGCATCCAATGATTTCTGAGCTCATTGTGAGAACTACTACTTTTGATACGCAAAGGCTTCGTTTATCCCTCTAATCTTAGACAGGTAAGTCAGTGGACAAATACTGACCCCAGGCATTCACCTACCTCTCCCTCCAACTCCTCTTCCAATTGCAGATCCACCACTATTGGAAGTTAGCCTTATATGAGTAATTTCCTTAGTTCTTTCAAAGGGATTTATGGGTTTCAGAGGGAAAACAATTCCTACTGCAGATGTTTTTTCCTACATCCTTTCACCCTGACCACATACCAGCTACCACATCTCATCCCTGATTTTATGGCTACTTTGCTTGAAGCCTGTAAACACAGAAGTGCTACAGGGGAAAATACTATGGTATGAAAGGTGTGTCATTTGTATTTGTAGATTATTAAATTCCTCTCAGTACTGGAAGTTGGTCTGAAAGTTGTCTGCATTTTCTACTGAATATCCACTACTCCTCTTTTATTTACTAATGGCCTTTCTGTAATTGTTTGCTTTTGTGAAATTTATGAAATTAATTTGTACAGGTGATTCTGCAAACAATCTTCAAAAGCCCTGTGCTAAATTTAGTTTCGTGATGAGCAAGTAAAATTCACATGTTCTTTATTTGTCCATATAATACATTTTTTTTAAGTTTTAAAATTAGATAAAAGCATATTAAATGGCAGGTGTATGAAGTTCTTCAGAAACAATGCCAGAACAAAAAAAAAGGAATTACAAAACGTTAAAAAATATGTACGTACATTTGAACTTAACATTCCACTAATGCATAATGTTACAGATATTGTCTAATGAAAAATAATTGTGCCACTTACCTATTTTTTGCTGTTTCTAGGAACTTTTTATTCTGTACATAGGACAATTCTGTACAAAATATGAAGTCTACATTTTTATTACTTATTACCATAAAACAAGGTACAATGTATGTACAATATTAAACTGAAGCCATACTAAAGCCACACTAAAAAGACACTTGGAATATTAATTTTGACATTCCTGATGTACAGGTGTAATTTTGGAAAATGGGGAAAGGTGTCAGAACTTTATGAAGAACAACAGTCACCAAAATTATGCCTTTTTTCTTTTTACTTTGGGTGTATTAGTTTTAGAATGGTTTAGTACGAGATTGTAAGAAGCATGTAAGTACTGATAATAAACATGCTAAAGCATTATTGGTGATAGTCTGGAGTATTGCCTAAGCAAATGTTCAGTGGCCAAAACCTTCAATTATGAACTTATGGTGAACTCTAAGCCTTTAATGATACCATAGCATTTCCCCCTTTTGGTGAGTGTTTATCTTCAGTAAAGAACAGAAATTAAATCTAGACAGTGAAAGATGTTCTTATACGTTGAGCATCACACAATCAATCAAACATTGATATACAGGTTGTATTTTTTTTCCCCTTGGGTAACATAAGAATAATTCCTTTCAGCAACCTCTTGCACAAACATACTGAACACCCAAAATCAAAGGTAACTGGTAATCTACCAGCTAAAGATGGAAGTTCAAACAATGGTATATCAAAATACATAGACACTGCTTTACACAATTAAAAAAGCACCCTTTTTCCCTCAAAAGGAGAAGGCATCTTTAAACTGTCTTACTATAGTTTATCCTAATGGTAAAGCATATTCTTTTTCAAGTTTTACAGGAATGTTTTCAGACACAGTGGACATTCCACTTAAATTTGGGTTGGTCATTAAATTTAGTTCTTATAAGCCAATATTTATCACCCACAATTTTCTTCCAATAGACAATGTAACAAATACTGGAAATTGAATGTTAAATGCAACCAACGAACAGCAGGCACTACATCTGCACAAGGTTACTATGAATGTCTGCTTTGCAATTTTTTTTTTTTTAAATGGATGCAGGAGACCTTATACTTCCTTAAAAAGTAAACCAAAACTATTTTTAAAGAAGCCACATTTTTATCTCTTTATGCATCAAGACATTAAACATTAAGTTATATCATGTTACTGCCAGAGACAAAAGAAACTAATCACCCATTTAGAGTAGCAGAACACATTTCAAACAGCTTGTAAGCAGGATAAGTAAGTCAAAATACTGGCCACCCTGAGAGAAATCAAATATTGAAGACAAAGCACTATATTTTTAAAGAGATTTTCCTTCCGTGCTTTTCCATCTACAACAAAAAGCTCATTACATGCAAGTAATCTTGTGGAATATATAGCAGCATTTGAAGATCATCAGCAACTCAGATGCATTTTCAGTTCACTTGTGAGGTGTATTTGCAGCACATGTGCTCTTTACAATAACAGCAAAAAATATTTTCACGGTAAAATTATGGTTACTATCTCCTCAGCTATTAAGACTCATTTGAAAAAAAAAAAAAAAAACCAAACCAAAAACCCAAACCCCAACATGATGGAATTCAAGGGTCTGTTTTGTTATTTTAATAAGCTTGTGATGTTGTTTCCTGAAAGCTTATGTCCATCTTCCTGATAAAACCTGATGCAACTGAAATCACGCATTGTATCTGCCACAGAATATTGAACTCCTAGAGCCCAAGAAAAATGCTGAGTATTAAAAGCTCAGATAAGGGAGAAAACAGAAAGAGTATTTTACTGACTTGAAAAAAAAAAAAGCTTAAAATGAAGTTTTATATTCAGTCTATTCCCAGTCATAGTAAACAAATGTTTGTTTTAGGAAAAATTCTTCTACCAGTTCATACCTGGAATACTGGTGCCTTATTATACACTAAAGACTGGAAAATATGGCTTTAAATATACATAAAGTATTAGGACATGGTATATATAGATATATATCTTTATCCTAAGTAAAAGAGAAACAAATTTACAGAACTCTTAGAAAGGAATGATGATTGCAGATTGTCATGGAAGTTACCAGTTTGTAAGCCATGTTTTGTAATATGAAAGAATAATTCTATTTTCAAAACTTCTGGTATATTACAAGACAGCAGTAATGTGGAAACGACTGTAAAGTTGAGAAATCCTAGAAAAAGTTTAATACTTAAATTTCAAATAATTTGAGAATGTTTATATATCATTAGTACCAACTATTGGTCACTCATTTAGTCAGAATTTATAGAATGCTTTTCTCAAATATGACTATAAAAACTGCCTGTTATCAGCTAGATGGTACTATGATAACACCTCCAGGAAAATGGTGTCCACTTGGTTATAGTCAACCCAATATTCTGCAAATGGAATTGGGTAATTTACCATTGTTTGAACTACTAATCTTGAGCTGCATACTCTTAAAAAGTTATTGCCTACAGAACTGGGCTGAAGAAAGCTTTGACTTTGTGTGTAACTGATTTGTATGGCACAAAAAAGTAAGTTCTACTGTAGAACCAAGTCCAGAAAAGAAACTTCTCCAAAATATGTAATTTTAGTAGTTCAATGCCCATCATGTGATATTAATTCATCAGCTCTGCAATGTGATTCCAAGGCTTTCATGGTATAGATATCCTGAGGCAGTTCTGACTTGCGTCGCACAAAAGGACGATCTTTTTTCTGATCTTTCTGTGCCTGAAATAAAAATAGAAAAAAGTTGGCCAGAAATATTATTTACTAAACAGTTACTTTAAAATATTTCTTGCACATAAGCATTTTCATTTATGAGAAAAAAGATTTAAAACATATAGGAATAGCTTATATTTTCTCCTCTTTACCTCACCAGCTACCCAATTTGAAGTCTTGAAACCATTTTTTCCTTAAAAAACTCCAGATGCTAGAAACATTTAAGAAATCCTAATCTATTAGCAATCATGACATTGTGATCATGCCTACCACTTCACAATGCTTAAAAATCCTTAATTTGTTTACAACTTGCTTCTTTCCCATTACTGTCACATTTTTAAGCCCCACGCTTTCTAACAATACAGATGTCAGGGAGAATCAGGTTCACCCACAGGAATGTCATGCACTCATTTTCCAGCTAGAATACTATCAATGATGCTGATGAGAGCCTCTACTTTATAGCCCCTGAAGAAAAACTCCTTGTAGAAAAAAAGGTAACCCCAAGATAGAGTAATTGGTTTTGTTTTTTTTTTTGTTTGTTTGGGTGCACTTCATACTAGCCCAAATCTCCAAACACTCCCAACACCTGGGACTAAGAATGCTGTCTTAACTGTCTGTCCCAGCTACTAGGATATAGTCATACTTTGGCTGCTTTTTCCCTAGAACAATCAGAGGCAGGAGGTGTGAGTTTTAATTTTCTCTAGTCAGGATAGGAAGAAAGCCAAGGTCTCATAAATCTTTAGAAAATGGCTGTGCACTAGGAAGTAGCACAATAAAAGCTGGACACTGTCATCAGTACAACTCTAAGATTAAGCAGCACTCCTTTTATTGAATAATATTTTAATGCACCTTTCTCCACTAGAACTGGTTCTAGGCACTAGAGCTAGTGAAAGGAGGTTCCTCTACCCACTACATAGGCCTGGTTAAGCTATCCAAGGTTTGAAGAAAGGTAGAGGTTTAGAAACTTTAGTAAGCCTAGTGCTCCTCACTGGCTAGCCCTAACCTGTGTTCCCATTCAAGGGAATCCTACTTTCATCTGTTGCCCTGGAAAGGCATGCAATTCAAGACACTAAGATTTACATGCAATGCATTGTGTTCAATTCCAGAGAGAAGTGTTTTTAAAACCAGCAATCACTGAGCATGTCTTGGAGACATTCCAACATTTCTTTTGATATTGACCTTCATGCAATATGCCTTCATACAAATAAATAACATATAACCTTGCAGGACAATGACACTGGAATTTTAAGAAAGTAGTGTAGGAGGTTAGGTTGACCATAGGTTTTCATTAAATTTCTTAGTCTGATAACTTGAAACAATGTATCAAACATCTGATAGTTTTTCCAGCTTCAGATAATTTCTTCGGTCTTAAACTTTGATGAATTCAGAGAGTCATATTCCTAGTAGGATGCAGTGACACTGCAGTGCTCCCTGGCACCTCTCAGTTTTCCATCAACTGCGAATTTAGATCTCTAGTTTGAATGTTAGGATTATAGTTGCAATTAACTGAAGTTAAAGTAAAAATACCTGAAGATTCCTAAGCATTAAAGACAAAGAGTCCGGAATGACCTTGAGAGTCCTTGCTCTGTAGTAGGTAATGGAACATGACAGATGGTGGACTGAGAAGGACTACCCATGAGCAGGCAAGACAAATGCACATTTCACTATTTTTTTTTCAAAGCATAGAATCTTTAGTCACTAACAAGGCTCTGAATAACAAAAATCTTTCATTAGAATGTGACGATACTTCATGTGAGTTTTCCTTTTGAAAACCCCAAACTATTACATAAAGGAATAGAATGTGATGTGGTAGATTTTTAGATATATTTTTATCCTTAAAGCATAACTATAAAATTGTTTAAGTAGAAAAAAAATTAAAGTTTCTGCAGAATAAAGTCAAGAGACCATACAGCATATTGCATAGACATGCAAGACTGTATTCCTGGCTGCTATCACATTACTTAAAAATAGCAGCTCTAATAGTTTGTTACTCTAGGAGAAATGGTTATAGGACCGAGAATAAAACCCCAATTTATGTCTAACGGTTGCTTAAAAAATAATAAAAAAAGGCAATTAATAATTTAGAGTACTTTGTAATCTTCAAATGGCTTTACCTGACAAGCCTCTTCTTTCACTGTCGTTTTCAGCATCTGCAAATCTTCAATTAAAGGGCCATCTGTTTCCATTGCAACAGGACTGTTCAGCAAACTCGTGTCACTATATGTTGGGTACTAATAAAATGCAAAGTGTTAAAATAATAATTCTTAGTAGTAATACCTACATACTATGAGTGTATTTGAGCATTTGAATAACATTAGTTATCTGAGACTAGCTTCAGTATCTTATGCTTTCAGGCACCAAGTAATAAATTTTAAAATGGAAACTCCAATATTTTCACCTGGCAGAAGTGTCCTGTAGAAATATGCAAACAGAATAATAATAATAAAAATTAAAAAGGTGCTTTTATTATCCAAGACTGAATTTTAAAATATTCAGATTTTTGCCAGTAATGAATGTCTACAATGGCAATCACTTATTTGAAACCTAATACCTTGTCTGATGATTTGTAATCAATGTAACAATGACTTTACTTTCTGGTGCAATTTTATATTGAAGGAGAAAATACATTGGTAAAAGGATTAATGTTGTTAGTAGTTTCTAGCCAAACTATTAAACTTTTCTGTCGTGAGAGTGGAACAGCGATAGAAGTCTATTGTGAATTTAAAAGATCTTGTTAAAACACTTGTATAGTATCTAAAACTTAATGTACAGCAATCTTAGTATTTGAAATTCTGTTTTAATTCAGATGAGGTGTATGTGGTCTTGAAAAAACTGACATCAAGGATTTAATGAATATAGTTATAATGATCTTAAAATGTATTCTTGTGTCATTGAGAATCAGGAATAGCTCTGAACAATGAGAACTATCAGTAATGAGACAAATTAAGAATAGAAATTCCATGAAAAAAAAAAGCAATGCTTAAAAATCCATTATAGAGAGTGCTAAAAGCATTTATATCCTTACGTCAATCCATTGGAACACCCAGTGTTCAAATAAGCATTTTAAAGTAAAAATTGCTACCAATTATTAGCTCTCTTCAAGAATACTATGCAGAACATACTGTACACAGGTTGTACTAACCAGTCTTATTTAGTCAGATGTGCAACAGTTCACCACTTGTGACAGAAATGACCATATATATTAAATACTCTTCAATTAAGCAAGGCTTTTGTATGGGTTATCTGATCAAAAGAGTGTATTGTTACCAAAAGTCAGTTGCTGCATTAATACAAATGGTTCTTTTTGATTAATTTAACTGAATCTGATCAACTGACATTTTGTTTAATGTTACCAATTTTATTTGAGCAGTTTAGCAATTGTTCCCTCAGAAATGTCAAGAGGAATTTAAAAAAAAAGTGAAATTCCTTCTTCTTAAGGAAAAAAAAAAGACCCCACACTTTTTAAAAAATAGCACTGAGATCAAAAAGTGTTCCACTTCTGTTTATTACTCCATCTCCCACCACTTTAAACTCAGCTATACATCACTGGAAAGATATAGGTACAGTAAGTTTCTTGCTGAAATACAGTAAAATTCTATCTGTAAAATAATTTTAATGTTTGGGGTTTCTTTTTGCCCAAAGTAGCAATCAGTATGACTGAGATGAAAGAAAACTGGCACGATTTGCCTAGCAAATTATGTAGGGAGAGAAAAAAAACAACAAACCAAACCAAACCCATCCCCAAGTGAGTCCAAACCCTTCTCTCATAATTTCAAACTATAATTAATGGTCTAAAGTACTTTCATTTATAAAAAATACAGTTACATCATGAAATGTCTGATAGTATGTTTTCCTTTTAGTAAGAACCTGAGGTGCAGGCTCACCAGAAGACCAGCCCAGTGCAAGTATGAGAACAAATGCAGCAGACAAGAACATACAGTATTATTTTAATGCATTTGACATAGAGAAAATCTGACCAGTCATAACTCGTAGTTTGCAGAAAGATCTCTTTTGTAAAATACTGTTTGCAAAACGGCTTTTCAAGAGAAACCAATTATGGCATCCCCATATTTTCCATAATAAAATATCCAAACCACAATATAGTATATCTCATAAAAGGAAAAAGTACCTTATGTCATACTTTTCAGAAACTTTTTGGGTTTTAAAATAATTACTTGCACAAGAGAAAGGTTACAAACTTTAGAAGTACTTTTATTGTATATCTTTCATAATACAATTAGTGAAATTGCTTTATTTCCATGATCATTCAGAACTGTTTCTCTCAAAGATATTTAACAAAACTCAAGTATTTAAGCATGAACATGTTAATCTTTTCTAAATACCTGGGGATTTGATTTGGCTAGATTTTCTATTTTAACCCATGCTTCTTCCCGTTCCTTCAGTTTTAGCTTCTCTCTAAAAAGAAGAAATTAAAAAATTAGAAGCAAAAATGGCAAAGCTTGGTGAATTTTGCCTCACAGATCACATACTTTAAATATGAAGAAATTCTCTAGAAGAATTCATCAGAATAGATTAATTTAGTTATGCCTGTTTCAGCCTACTGCCTAAAATATAATTTACTGTTTACAGGATAATTTGCATCACAGTAGTACCCCATGACTGCAAAAGGAAAAAGCAGCTATTTTCTCATGAAAGGAAACAAACGACTGATACAAGTTTATCTTTAATAGCTGCACATTGTTAAGAGTTAACACAAAGTCTCAGTCTACACTGAAAGTGTGTTGGTGTTTTAATTTTATAACATTTAATTTCTATATTGAAGCATAAGAAAGTAATATCTGACTAAAAAAATGGGAAGAGACTCTCACTGCTAGCCTAATGGCTTTTGGTTTTGATGGAGAGAAGCTTACAAAGGCCTGCAGTGACAGGACAAGAGGCAATGGGTTCAAGCTTGAGAAGAGCAGATTTAGATTGGATGTTAGGAACATGCTCTTTAGTATGAGGGTGGTGAAGCACTGGAACAGGTTTCCCAGGGGGTAGTTGAGGCCTCTTCCCTGGAGACATTCAAGGTGAGGCTTGACTGGGCCCTGGGTGACCTCGTCCAGTGGGGATGTCCCTGCTGACTACAAGGGGGCCAGACTAGATGACCTCTAGGGGTCCCTTCTGGCCTGGACCATTCTATGATAGGAGAACACCCAGTGACATTCTGAATCAAAGATTAACAAAATACCTGTCACAAAACACTCATTCAAGGGAGTTAAAAGTCAAGAGGGATGGCATGGGATGCTTTGGGTTTCTTTGGTTTTTTTTTTCATTTCAGTAGAACAGGTTTGTTTCCTTAAATCAAATGTAACTCAATATAGTAAAAGATAGGCATTACTCCCTTTCATACAGATAAACAATTTACTCTAGACACTGGAATGAACACCTGTCTTTGGGAGCTCAAGTGCTGAAGAAGCTCCTAGTGCTCTCAGGCTTCAATACATAGATCAGATGACCAAAAAA